>LNGL01000054.1:0-37729 GCA_001510565.1 Knoxdaviesia proteae
AAGAATTGAAGAGTCAAGGCAGTATACGAAGCAGGGGGGGTGTATTCCCGGTTCCTGAACCCACATAGAAGTAGCGCTAAAAGCCCTATAAAAAAGATACTTCTCGATATCCTTGTCGGATATAAAGGGGGGGCGAAAACTTTGGCCCCCCCGATAGTATAGTGGCCTCATATATTTTCTACATATAGTATTAATATTGTGCAGCTAACGGTGTGGTAGCCAATAGAAGCTGGAGATGTCTACACACGCGCACTTAGTGAGCAGCAGTATCAGAAATACGGAGCACAGTCGAGAATACGAGTGTGTAAAAATACTTGACTGATTTCGATAGATAAAGTGCCCTGAAAGATATGTACCGCCGTACCTTAAGTCTAGACTTCCTTCTGTGTGAAGAAAAAAGGGCCCAGAGGCTCCACAACTCCCTTAGAAGATAGGAACAGGAACCAGCTTGTAGCGAAAAGTAGGTGGTTTCTAGCTCTACTCTGCGTATAACGCATATCGTGATATCCGAACACGGTGAGAATTTTCACCGGACCCATCCGTCTCTCCCTCCTATCTTGGAGAGCGAAAGACCACCCAGCCTGGCTGATAGACGAAGAAAGAATGGAATCCCACTGCCCAAGCAAGGCCAGGGCAGCCGTTATCCTGAATTGTGATTTTTATTTTCTTGCTTTGGGCATGGCCAGCGGAACAACCGTATGGCGTTCTTGGACTTTGGGCAGTCCAGGCCATTTTGGAAAATCTGTGCTCTCACGAAAACAAAAATAAAAGGGCCGTTCTGATACTGAGGATTTCCCAGCTCACGGAGCCACCTTTCAGAGATAGCAGCCACAGTCGGTGGAGCAAACACGCCAGACCTAAACAGCAGGTCCTCTCACCGCTCGCTCGCTCTTTCTCGGGTTTCCCCTCTCACGTTGTCTGACTATACCGGGAAGAGAAGCCGAAAAGGAGCTCGGAAGGAAGATACACAGAGAAAAAGAACCACCAGGGGGGCAGGAGGGAGCGGACCCAGTGGTGTCATCTCCAGTTTTTGGAAAGTTACTTACCCCCAAACCCCAAGTCCGGTCGATCATATGAAAGCATGCCAGGGACTCCGATATGAAATGACACAGGCTTTGACCGAGCGAGAGAAAGGAACACAAAAAGCTTGGGGGTTGTGGATCTCTGGAGACGGTATCTGCTCATCCGGCCTCAGAATGGATTAGTAGCTGGTCAGCGAACACCGGCGATTTGTGTTTACGGGGAAGGAGGGAAGAGAGACATCTGACATGGACTATCGGTACGCTGGAGAAGAAGACCAAGGAAAAAGAAGGCCATCATCCCACAGAAAAAACCCCCCCCAGCCAGCAAGTTTCTGCTTCACCGGCCCTTAATCCCTAGCACCGGCAAGGAAACAAGAATGATGATGATATCACACAACAGCGAGCGCACGGGGGGACAAGCGGCAGGAGCGAACTTGGTCTCCATATTCCTCTCCCACCTACCCCATGCCTATCGTCATGGTCTTTTTTCTCCTTCTTCCTTTTCTCCCACCGGTCTTTTTGGGCCCTCCACCCGCGCTGTAACACATTCCTGAAGCAGTCGTCGTGCCTTTCTCGTCGCAGCCGACCGTCTCCAGAGATAAAGCAAGAAGAGCTACGGGCGTTTTATCAGGGGACGGAGGGGATGGGGCACTTTCATTCCAACCTTCCAGTCCTAAACCTGTATTCCACTGTCTGGTGGTGGTGTTTCGCTGGGCCATGATAACTCACCAAGAAAACCCCACACTTGGTCAGAGGGCTGATCCATGTGCTCTGGCGATAATGCGATAACTGGCTGATACTGGCACAAGCAGAAAGCATGAGGACAGACAGGACAGGGCCTTGTCTGTTCGGCAACACAGCCTAAATGCAAATTTTGGGGCAGCGTTCCTTACAGTCAAGAGTCAGCGAGCAGAGAGCTACGACGGGGTGAAGGCTGGCGCTACCGGCGACAAAATTTTATATGCAGTGAGCACGTTTCGGGAGGCCGTACGTCCACAGAAACTCACGATATTGCAGATATGCCCTGGCGGTAAAGAGCGACGTAGGTGAGATGTCGCCATTTCAACCTCCATTTTGCCTTTGGAGGCAAGTCCCTGTGAAATCCTTCTTTTTTTTCTTTCTCTTCTTTTAATTTTTAATTTTTTTAATTTTTGATTTTTTAATTTTTGTTTTAATTTTTCTTTTTCAGTTTTCAGTTTTCAATTTTTTATATTGTTTTTTCCCCTTCCTTGTTGGCTGTCGCCTCACCGGTATCCCCGTTTCGCCTTTTTCTCTCTCTTTCTTTTTCTCCCCCTTCCCCCAGACGCCGCATTTCTGGTGCCCTGCTTAGCGACCTTTGTCTCCAGAGCCTTGTCTTTCGGTATGATTCGGTGGCCCCCGTTTTTCCACGCCACATGTTGAAGATAACGAGAAAAGGGTGTGTGTTTGGACTTTATCCGAGACACACAGCGCCCAGAAAGTGGTGATAAATGGGGTTCTCACGTCAGGGCCACACAACCCATAGTGTAAGCTCTGACTTCCTGTATCAAGAGGCGATGCCGCTTCTTCCCCTTCCCCTCCATCCTCCAGATACTCGTCACGTAGCAGACGATAATCCCTGATGCAGTATAGCCCGGCTCTTCTCCTCACTCTAAAAGCCAGCGCCTCAAAGAGTCTCACCTCGTCTACGGAATAGTGGCAGCCATAACAATATTTATCATAATGAGGAGAAGGCCAGGAAAAAAAAAAGACCAGCCTGGCTTTCCCAGGTTTTCCCGTCCCCCCTTTTTCTGACATGTAGATTATTCCGCGCGTCCTCTGTTGGTTTGAGTATATGTGCGCGTTCGGTCCTCGTTTCTCTCGTCTTCTCTCCTCCCTGCCGGCCAAGTTTCCCAAGCCATAAAACCGCCGGATTTCCAGGCCGGAAAAATTTGTTCTGAAGTAAAGGGAGTATAAAAACTTTGTTCCCTTTCGAGGAGTTTCTTTTTGTGTCCTTCGCTTTAGATACGAGTTTGTGCGTCCAGACAACAATACAAGCCACCGACCTGGAGAGAGAAAGGAGGAAAAAAATCGTCGTGAGAACGGCGTTCCTTTTTTTCTTCTTCTTTTTCGCAGGACACTGTGTTGTAACCTGTAACGACACACTGACATTCACAGTATCCATTACGCACTCGTAACTGTACGCACGCCGTTCATCCATCGTAAAGACGCAGCCACGGCGGCCGTTCCTGCTCTCGTTTTTGAGTCCAGGGCACCCCCACCCCCACTCGACCTACAGTACACGTCTGGCGGCTTTACTCAACTGCTCTTTCCTGCTGGGCTTTTGACACTCCACACAGCTTAGGCTAGGCCCTGTATGTGTTTTTTTCGTCGTCCTGTCCTTTGCAATTTTTTTTGGCGCCCTCCTCTTTTTTCTCCCCTCCTTCTTTCCCCGTTGTCGCATTCGACCCCCCTTCAGCTTAAATCGTTACTATATCCACGCCCCCTCCGATAAAACATTTTTCTTCTTTCTTTTCTAGTGTCCTTGAGGAATCGGCCCTCAAACCCACACCCCACACCCCACCCCCACTCCATTTTCTTTTTCTTTCCCCCCCCTTCCCCCGGGCTTCAGCCAGATCCAAGTCCAAAAAAAAAACTGGAATAAAAAAATAAACCGAGCGAAGCGTGGAGCTTGCTGAATTGCAAGTTTTCACACCACCACCGAGTCACTGCCGCACGAACTCCAGCCTATCGTACAGACCGAGGGATAGATTTTTGACGGCTAACACGCCCTGTTCTTTTGCACGCCTGTTCTTCACCTTACTCTTTTGTTGGTGAATTTTATTGTATTTTTTATTCTTATTATTTCAAGCAAAAATTACAATAAAATCCGTCATACATTATTGGTTTTTTCTTGTTTTATCCCGTCGGGAAATCCCCTGACGCACACTGCTGCTGTAGGCCGCCCGCGTTTTCGCTCCCTTCAACTCGTTCCTTCCAGTGAACTGATCTCCCCTCCCTTTTCCCCCGCCTTAACCTCGCTCGTTTTTTTCCTTCCTTTTTTTCTACCCATCGTGGCTTCCGGATATATCTTCACACCCTCATTCCCGTCTTTCCTATATCCACCCCTCCCCCGTTCCCACCACACCACATGTGCCTGTCGCCGTTTCTCACCTTCTCTCACTTTCCTTCTGTTTGATCAGTATACAAGACAGTACAGCGTAGGTGGAATAGGGAGAAGAAAACACTAGAGATTGCTTTTGAGTAGACCTTGGACTCAGTAGTGAAAATTTTATCAAGAGAAAAGATACATAAGAAACACGAGACGGAAGAAGATATCTCCTCGGTTGTCCGCACGGATTAGGCGTGGTGAAAAGTCGCTGAACAGTGCCTTTCCCACTACTGGCGGGTGCTATAACAAGAGCCTGCCATTAGCGAAAATCCCACACCCCCTCCCCCCGATACACTCATAACGTAGTTCTATACCGAGACGCCCGATAGTCCTTTCCCCCATTTAAAACCCATCGCCCACCCTCTCTCCCTTCTCTTCCTCTTCTTCAACGCTTTTTATTTTTCATATTTTCCCCTTCCTTTCCTCCCCGTTGAGCCTTGGACCGTTATATCTTTCTCACTTATCCCACCTTAAGTGATTCTCAGTATTCATATACTCCCGCCTTGAACTTCCTCTCTCACCTTCTTCACACCTAACATCGATTCTCTTCCAACTCTCGCTCTTCGATTCTACTGTGATCGTTTGCCACCCACTGTCGCTTTCGATAACCACCTGCGCTCTACTACCACCACCACCCGCTGCCTACCAAGTAACTACTGCAACACAGTCCTCGGCCTTTTCATTCTCGCGAAGCCTTGCCGTCTTGACTTCTACACCGCCTTAGCCAGCTCATCCTCTTGCTGGCCACTTCGCTTCCGTCGTCTCCCGACGGACATAGTATGACCTCTGTTGCCCTACTGAAGCCCAACGGGCCAGTCCAAGCAGAAATGACTTCCCCCGAGACCACCGGCGAGCTTCCTCGCCCTTACAAGTGCACCATGTGCGACAAGGCCTTCCACCGCCTGGAGCACCAGACCAGACACATCCGCACTCACACCGGCGAGAAGCCTCATGCCTGCAGCCACCCCGGCTGCAGCAAGCGCTTCTCTCGCTCCGACGAACTCACCCGCCACACCCGCATTCACAGCAACCCCAACGCCCGCCGGGGAAACAAGACGCATCAGATGACCCACCACCAGCTGGCTGCCCACATCCAGTCCGATGGCATGATGCCTCCGCCGCCGCCGGCGTCTGCCCCCAAGGCCATCCGCTCTGCCCCGACGTCGACGCTCGTGTCCCCGAATGTGTCGCCGCCTCACTCGTACAACTCGTACCTGCAACCCTACACCCGCGGCATGGCTGGATCCAGCTCGAACATGGACATCTCCATGCTCGCCCGCGCTGCCAACCAGGTCGAGCGTGACGGCTCAACCCCGGGCCAGTACTCGCGCCCCGCGTACTACTCGAACAGTGTGCACAGCTCGCGCACCAACCTGTCCAGCCTGAGCAACTACCACATGTCGAGATCTTCGCACCCGGATGACCACGGTGACGACCACTACCGTCACGCTTACCGCCAACCCAAGCGGTCGCGGCCTAGCTCGCCCAACTCCACTGCTCCGTCGTCGCCCACCTTCTCGCACGACTCGCTGTCGCCCACTCCTGACCACACCCCGATTGCTACTCCGGCTCACTCGCCTCGCCTGAGACCGTTTGGATCCTGCGACATGCCGACTCTCCCGGCCCTCCGCAACCTGACCCTGCACCAGCAGCCGGCTCTGCCTCCTCTGGAGCCCGGCCACCACGACTCGATGCTGCCGCCTGCCCAGGTGATGAGCCACCGCCCCAGCGGCCTCTCGCTGACCGATATCATCAACCGGCCCGATGCCTCGCAACGGAAACTGCCGGTTCCGTCTATGCCCGGAGCTGGAATCCCGCGGTTGTCGGTCAAGGACCTGTTGAGCGATGGCTATAGCAGTGGCCGGAGTTCGGGCTCGGGCAGTCTCAACGGCATGGAGTTTTAAAAATCTGTTTAAAAACTCCTTGCTGTCTCTGGGTCTCGGTGCTTTACGGTGTGTGTGGGTGTGTGTCTTTTTATTGTTAGCGGAGCCGACTCGGTGCTTTCTCCTCTTTTTCTGGCTCATGATCTAATACTTGGACGGTTATGAACACCTGGACTTGGGACGTTTTTCTTAATATGGCTACGGATACTTTCGAACCGGATTTTGCGTCTTTTCTTCCTTTTTTTTCTTCTTTTTTTTTCTTTGCTCGGGCTTGTTTTATAGATTCCTTAGACTTGGGTTTGCGGCGTTTTTTCCATTACTGGCTTTTTTCTCTCCTCTTTTTCTCTCCCCTCCGTTTACTATTTTATTCTCTCTTTGGCCGGGAATTTGAGTCGTGTGTGTATGCGCGCGGATTTTATTCCCCCCGTTTCTTATCCTTTTTTCTTTCTACTTGTTTTATGGTTGTGGGCTTGCTTTTTTCTGTCGTAACTTACAACCAGTTGGCGAATATGGGATGGACGGGATATTGGTACATTATATGGATAATTCCATGAGCATGATCTCTGGGAGGCAACTTTTTTTTCTTCCTTTTTATCTGTTCGCCTTTGACTTTTTCTGGTATACAACTTTTTTTTTCTCCGCTTCACGCCTTTTTCTGATTGTGTCTCAACGCTTTTTTTCCTCCCACACATACACAACTTTGATCGGTGCTTTTTCTTCTTCCATCAATCTTTTTTTTCCTTGTGGCTCCAAGCGAAAACAGCCACACAGCGAAGGGAGCGAAAAAAAAGGAACTCAAAGTGTATCCTCAGATATTCAGCGCTACAACAATTTTTTTCTTACCAGCTTGATCGGCTTTCACAGAATGACAAGTTTTTTTCTATTAAGACATCACCGCCTTTTCGACCTCGTCCTTTTATTGTTCGGTCGTCACGGTTTTCGGTCTGTCTTTTTCTACGCGGGTTTTTCCTGTTCTTTTTTATCTGGCTTGGGATGATGGGTGGGCTTTTTAGAATTTGCTATCTCAGGATAACTTCCTTGTTTAATGATACACACACACAAACACACACACACTTTTATAATTCCTGTTGATGCGATACGTAATGTGAAAAATGCGTGGTTCCAGTGCTTTTTCTTTTTGCCTTGTTGAACAAGGCTCTGTCGAAAAGAAGGTGTGGAGGAGGCGGGAAAAGTTCGTTACTTACATACAGGGGCGAAAAGAGACGAGATGGCCTTTTTCTACGGCCATCCTTCTGGCCAAACCGCGGACAGATTGCGGATACAGCGCAGCCAGGGCCGGGCTGGGGGGGTTTTTCTTTTGTGGTGTGAGTGAGGCGGCCGCCAGCCAAAAGAAACAAGAGCAAGGTTTGTTCAACGGCCAAATTGTGGGTGTTCTTGTGTGTGAGGGCCTTGGGGAAAAAGGAAAAAACGGAGGGTGTGTGCGTGTGAGTGTCTTAGTCTCATGGCGAGGTGTGTGTGCGTGTGTGCTTCTTCTGAATACCTAGCCAAGATAGATGGAAAGGCTGTGTGGACAAGGCAGGTGATTTCGGAGGGAGCGTTGAGAGACTAAGAGGAAATGCGGGTGTTCTTTTGCTATATTTTGGAGGGGGAGCAAAGGGAGAGAGGAGAGGGGGAAGAAGTGGACTCTTCCTCTCACAGTCTCAGCTGATGGGAGATCAAAGGGATGACAAAATGGGGTTGGTTGTGTGTGTGTGTGGGTGTGATAGGACTCGCCGTCACGGCGGGGAGGAGAGGGAACAGGAAAACCGACCTGTCTCACATGGAGAAAGGAAAGGCGCGGAGAGAGCAGAAACCCGCGAGGGGAGGAGGATGAGGGGGGGAAGAGAAAAGCACGATAAAAGCCACGGACACACAACCGGCGTGGGGGAAGATATCTTTTCTGTCGTTTCCTGCGGCTTTTGTCTCCCTCTGGACTCTTTCTCTCTCCACGGGGGCCAGTGTGTAAGTTTTTCAGAGACGCGAGAACAAAAAAGAGGGCTTTGGACGCTCTGGTCTGCATGCAGTGATACACAAGAACGATACTAACGCCGTCGTGTAACGGCGGGTCTCCACGAGCAGCCAAACAAGACATACATACATGGACAGAGAGGCAGACCGTTGGCCAGAGATAAGGCCGTGCATGATAGAAAGCAAGCCAGACACACTGTTTCGGCGCTTTCGACATTGGAGAGAGAGATTTGCTAACATAAAATAAAAAATGAATGCCCACCGACATGCTCCAGTGGTCCACGCGCGGTTAAAGAAGGTTATGGCAGGCCTGATGCAGGTCGGGTTACATGCGAGCAGGGAGGGGAGGGATGGCGGCCACACGGGGAGGAAAAGCGAGAGTCAAAATAGACGGATACATGTAACATATGATAACGGGCGGGCTTGGCTATGTTCTGGGACTTTATCCGATGCGTTGCTTCTATCTGGCCTTGGGGAAAGGCTGACTCCAACTGCGTGCTCGACTCTTACATGCAGGGCGATAGTAATCTGTTAGCTTGGTTGAGTTTGCAGGAAGACCCGTGAGCACACCGGCCGACGATCGGCGAGATCGGAGGGGATGGGATGACGCTAGAATTACTAGGGGGAAGCCTTCTTGTTATGATAGAGAGCAATGAAAGACAGGGAATAATAGGCTCGGGCTATGGCTTGTATTGACGGTGAACCTGCTCGCTTATACGATTGTGGGTAGCAGTGTATCATATTGTACTGCACCTCCTCAAATGCAGGACTGAGCTCTTCCTCCAGGGGCATGCCGCCAGTTTCTATCCCGTCCTTTCAAAAAGAAAAGGAAGAGAAAACAAACAAGAAACAGGGACACTACCCGGAGATGAAGAGCGGGTGGAAAGGAGGGGAGGGGCCATACTCCTATTTCGAGTCCAGTGAGCTGATATGTGGATAAAAAAGGAATGTGGAGGAGGAGGAGGAAGAAGGAACACAGCAAAAAGAAAAAAAAACCGAGGGCAAAAACGATATCGGAGGGAACAAAGCCAGCAAACGGGGCTAGACGCGATAATAGAAGGAGAGCGAGAGGAAGAAAGAAAAAAGGATCAGCGCGGGGCAGTGGCCGACTCGCTCGTCTAGGCCTTTTCCTACGCCTTTATCGGGATATCATTTCCTTCGGCCTGGAACCCCCTCCATGCATGTGCTCTGAACACCGAGACTGGAGACATCCTCGCACTTTGTTGGGGGAAGAAGGGCTCTCTCTCACACACACCTTTTTCCAGAAGTGCAGAAAGACACATCATATCCAGCCCCAAAATCCGGACCACGCCTACGGGTCAACAAAAAGGATGGGACAGGAACAAGCGACGAGCAAAGAAAAGTGGAGGAGGCCACCACCGATTACAGGTGTGTGAGTGAGTGAGGATGAGTCGTCCATCATCGGAGACGATGACGACATTTCTTTTTCTTCCTGTTGTTCTCTTGTCGACCTGGAACCCTATCGGAAAAGGTGTTGGATGTCCCCGTTTCCGCAAACCCACGGACGGAGCACACCACACACAACAATCCACGAAACCAGCCCAGCAGATGTGCAAAGGGTGTGCTTATCAGCGGTTCTTGTGTGTTTCTGCCGTCTTGCAGTGTGTGCTGTGTGCTGCATGTATGTCTCTCTTTTTGGATGCAGTTGCAGGTGTTCTGTCGGTGGTTGTGCCTTTTCGTGTCCAGGATGTCCCTCCGCCAAGAGCCAAAAAAGCATATGCTTGCCTTTCTTTCGCCGTTTCGCCTGGCTTCACCGCTTTTGTTTTCCGCCTCGTTTTCCGTGGGTCGTCTTTGTCGGTCGGGATGCTCTTCCGGGTGTGTGTGTAAGTATGTGTGTGTGTGTGTGTGTGTGCGTCAGGATATGAGCGTGTAGGTCGGTAGAACTCAACTCTACGAGGCATTGTGCCCCTTCTTGATGTCCGGTTGTGAAGTACTGAACCCTCCGTTGAGCTTGCCGGTTTGAAGACCCTAAGTGCCTGGCCCGAAGCGACTGTGTCTCTCTCCCCCCAGCCTGGCGCTGTCGGAAGGTTCCTTCCCTCGCACGTGCGAATCGTCTCTCGGCCGAGATTCTTGCTTCCCTTCGTTCGGAGCCTTTCCGTTTCCTTCTCTTCCTTCCCTTCCTCCCCTTCCTTCCCTTTGATCTCTCGGCTTCCACCCCTGCCTACCTTCCTTCCTTGTGTCGCCTTCCCCGGCCTTCCGGAAGCATGTTCCAGTACTCAGACGCTACGTTGCCTCTCCTTCCATCTGGACACGGAAAAACAAAAGGGGAAAATAAAAGCTCCGATATAAAAAAGAAATCTATAAAAATTAAATATGCTGATGCTTTCCTGCTTGCTGTGCTTTCTGTGTAATGACGTGGAGCGGCGTGTCCGATAGATCTCGGCCTTGGCCACCCTCTCTCTCTCCCCAACACCGACGAACTTGCCAGCACTGCCGCAATGTTCTCCATTTGCGCGGGCGCCTGCTCCAGAAATGGTGGGTGGGTGTGTCGGGACAATACGTGTATCTCCAAGTTATGAGTCGACCCTCATTTTCCATGTTTGGCTGGGCCGGCCATGTGTCAAAGGCCGCCTGGGGGCATTTTTGGCTCTGTTATATTGGGCTAGAAGAAGTTCTACGTGCTCTGCAAAGTTCCCGACAGCCATCTGTCGTGTTGTCCTTGTGGGTTTGTAACACCACCAACGCCTGGACCATAGACACGCCCCCTCCACCTCACGTCCTAAACGGCTTGACCGACTTTCGAGGCTGGTTTCTCCATATGGGCTTACCGTTCGCCCTGCAAATTTCGCTGGCTCGCCTGTTGCCCTCCCCACGATTTGTCGTGTATCGTCATGCCTTAGTCCACAGCCACAGCAAAAGACCAAAGCACCGTTTCCATAAAGCAAACCACACACGCCCCCCTCCCTCAAACGCTTCGCCGGGTGGGCTGGGGGATATCTTTGAATATTCTTGTTGGGTAGCATTTCCTGGAGAGGTACTGGATGCCCAAGAACCAGGCCGAGAGCGCGGGCAAAGACTGCAAACGCAGACGAAGAAACAGTCCTGCTGGGACCTGCAAAAATCGGTGCATCGGCGTTTGGCCCGATGACATCAAATCGATCGAAGCCTTACAACAACACAACTCAACTCTCGGCGGGCGCCGCTGGCGCGGGGTTGGGCTGTACTGGGCAGGATACTCCCATCGGGGGAAGTCATCGATGGAGCGAACCCGCTATTTGCTGGCATTGGGCGTGAGCAGTGCGTCGTGTCGACGTCCACATGCTCCGTGCATCGCGGGCTGTCCCCGGATTTCTCTCTCTCCTCGATATCCAAGTCCGCAACGGCTACCCCGACTGGCGTCTAGGAGGGGATAAAAGGGGCCCCACTTTCTCATCCGGCTGGGGAGACAGAAGTGTGTGCCGGCAGACAACTCGAAGCAGAAGACCGTGATGGGCCACACTACTGTCGAGTGCGGATGCACTATTGGCTACTCCATTTGCCCGGTTCTTGCTGGGGACACACACACACGCACACATCGTGATCGGCACCACCACTAACACCCAAACCCTTGCGGATTCCTCTCTCGTGCTTCCCTCTCTCCATGCCATCCCTCCGGCTTTTCCGGCGACGGAGATGATCCGGACGGTAAAAAAAACTAACCCATGGGTTTCTGGGCTCATCTGTCTGCACATGCCCCTTTGTGTTCTTGCATCGTCATCACCACCACCACCCCGCAGAAAGCACTCGCCAGCCACGGTGTTTTCTCCTTGCCCACCCCCGTTCTGGGGATTACAGCGCGCGAGCGCGCGCCCATGGTTCTGTGGTTGTGTGTGAAACCTTGGCTCCCTTCTCTTTCGCGCTCTCTCTCTCCCCACAACCAGCGTGAGAATGGCGATGGATGATGCCATAATCGGGCGAGGTCGGTCTATTGAAAAGAAAAAAGAAAAAGAAAAAAAAAACCACGCCAAGTCACTGTGATATGCAGAGCTGTTCGACTTTACTCAGTATACTCTACACGCGCACCAGCCTGGGAGAAGAAGGGTCCAGCCTGGGGCATATCCAGGTCCTAGCCCGCGAGAAGCACGCGCGACTTTTCCATGTGTGACTCTTTCGTCTCTCCATTTTTTGGGTCTCGCTCAGTGATTCCTCCTCGATGTGTCTCCGGAACACGGTGAGGGAGATTGGAGACAAGACCGTGCCACAGAGAGCGAGTGTTGCTGCTGCGCCCGTGAGACGCTTTCGGCGGTTGTTATCCCCCCCAATAGCAGCCTCTCACGCCTCTGACTCCAAAAAGGGCGAGACAAGAAACAGCGCCACTGATGGAGAAAACCAGCTTGCCATTACACGTTCCTCTCACCTGACAGGACCCAAAAAACGGTGGGAAACACACCCAAGATCACACACAGAAGGCAACCGCCCGCTCTGCACACTCTGCTGTGCTGCTGTGCTGGGCTCGGAGACGAGTCTTCCGGGTTGTTGGGAGTTTCCTGCTCTGTGCTCTCTTTCTCTCCAACTTTCTGCGGTTGAGTCCGGACATGTACGTAATTTGAACAACCTGTCGCCAAGAAGCAGTCGCCCTTCCTTGGTCTTGGTGGGATTTTCCGGGTCCCGCTCTCGCTTGTGCAAGAAGTTGGAGACTGTGTTTTGCAACTCGCCGGCTGACTAGTTTTCGGATGCCTATCGAAGCCGTGGTATTTTTTCGATTGATAACGGCGCCTACGAAGAAACATTAGAAGAGGGCTACGGTTTCTTTTTGTTCGTTGCCTGCCAAGGGCGGGGTGTTAATTGCATCTATCGCATGGCTCTCGGCCAGCGGGGGGATCCTTTTTTTTCTTCAAAGGTGGCTGTGGTTTGTGATATGATAATGCTATGCTGTGGTATTACCCCGTAGAGAAAAGTCTGGAGAGTAGATTGTCCGTTCAAGGGTTTGATAACAGTGGTGAGATTGGGTTACAGCTTTTGCGGGGTCCCCGTGGGGGAATATTTACACAGAGACTTGGTCAGTCTCAATTTGATAGAACACTCACGGATACGGCGGTTACTGGCTGATGGAAGAAGTTACCACCACTGCCGTCAGAGCACAACCAGACAACGGAACTTCTATGTATTCTCACTGTCTCTGAGCGTACAATGCTCATGGATGCAGAAAGACATGTACTGGGAGCGGGGCGATTTGGCCCAGACAGCCTACAACGGCACGACTTTAACACCAGTCGCGAGGCTGGCCGCGGAGTCCTCGGCACCTGTGGAGACGGCGCTCTCCGGGTGACTGACGCCTGAGAAAGACTAGCCTCGTTCGATTGATGCATCACCACGGTATCTTCGCAGTTCTGGTGCGTGAGGCGATTCGGGATTCGTGCAGCTACAAAACAGGACACATAAAACGGTCAGAAAGTGAGGAGTGGGAGACATGCGGAGTTGCCAAGTCAGTATTGCCATCTCCTCACTTTTTCTCAAAAGTCTGGCTGCTCATTCTTTTTGCTCATGTTTTCGCCACCGAGCTGTTGGTCTCGCATATCTCCAAGAGCGGGAATAGACGGCCTGTGATCTTTTCTGATATATGATCAAGTAACGGAAAATATGAAAACCCCGCTGGGTGAATTTTCTTTTCTGGTCTGAGCATTGGGGAAGGGAAGAGGGGGTTTGATGCTTTTTTGTATTTTTTTTTTTCTGCTTGTTGCTATGCGGTTCAGGTCACCAGAGAAAAGCGAAGAAACCTGTCACAAAATACAGTGGTGTCTAGCTTGATATGGAAACATGGTACCATGAAAACCTAGCTGCTCTCCTCACGTTAAACCTGGATGGGGAACGGTCTCCTCTTCTGCTCCCAGAACTCTGCCGTTTACAGCCGATCAGGGTAGCAAGGAGGGGGATCCAGCGTTCAACTGGGGGTTGAGATGCTGTGATAAGAACATAGGCCCCTGCTATTGTATTAGTCGTTGGAAACTGCGCTCACGTCCTCCTTGTCTTGGACGCCGGAGCCGGCCTTACAATATCCCCCCCTCGTCCCCTCTCGGCGAGGCTGGGACGAGCTTCCGTATCTGGACCAGACTGTAATGCTCTCCCCCACGCCCAGTGAAGTCCGGAAAAACAACATGCTGTCTCCAAGTCCGAGCTGGGTGGAGGGGGGAAAGCAGAGGGAGATAAAGGGACACCTGACACTGCATTTTTCTATTTCCGTTTCGCAAAACGGCCGCTCACTTAATAGAAACGTTATATCAGTGAGTGGGGGGGGAAAGGAATGAAGCACCACCTATTGGACTTTCGTTTCTCTGGCCCCGGAAAACGCGGGGGGAAAGACGGGTGAGAGAGAGAGACAAGGGTAACGGGAAGATTCAGCTCCGATGCAGGAGCAAAATGCCCTGAGCGTATCTACTGTACTGTACTGTACTCTACACAGTGACTTGGAATTACACAGAGTGTCAAGGGGTCGGACTGCACCATGCTAATGTCGGAGTAGACTGAACAAGAGGTCGTTCTCTTGTGGGCCGATCAGAAAGTCGTTTAGAGAGATGCGGGCGGAATCAAGTGTGGGGTGTGGGGAAAGAAATGCTGCTTGCTGTAAGTGACAGGAGCATTTTCAGAGTCTGGGGCAACTTTTCACTTCGGAATAGCTGCACCGGAACGCGAGTTTTACGTACAAGATGGAACTGGTGACCGAGAGTGGTATTATATTGCGGCAACGAGACACACACAGCACTTCTGCCGTCGCACAAAACCTGCTCAATCCTCCGGCCTCCACACTGGCGGTCTTTCTATCTCCAGGGCACACATTAAGATGCCGTCCTTGATGGGAGCAGTACTGTATTTGCTGATGTTGGGTAGCTTAAAGGCATGCATAAGGCCTGTATGTTAGGAGACATCTGTATAGATGCTCTTGTGCAGCTCCAGTATGTAAACACACACACACACACACACACACACACGCTCATGTCATATATATGCTGAAGCAAGGAAGAAAAGACCGCATATACGCCCCCCCACCTAATCTGTGCTGTTTAATTGCATGCACACACCCTTTCTCTTCGAAATTCGTTCTATTCTATCTTTAGGTCCAGACCGCGCGGAAGGACCAGTTGCCGGAGGTAGTGTGCACCTTCCTTGTGCCATGAGACAGCAAAATAGGACAGACATCCCACGCGGGGCCGTCACGGGCAGGAGCACTGCACGGCGAAAGAAACAGAAAGAGCCACATGAGCGAACGAGCGAAGAAGGCACGAGCGAGCGACTCGTTCCTGCCTGGGTTTGGGAAACGCCACGCGCCGATACTGTACACGTAATCGTTTCTTTTTCTGTTTCGTTGGGTGATTTATCTTCTTGCACAAATTAGGGGTTAAATGCGAGCACTCACATTTCACTTCCTACGCACACCCCTTTTTGTCATTTTCCTTCTTTTTCCCCTCGCCCATTCAGCGAAACCCCCGAATCAACTCCAAATTTCAGTTACACCGCCTGTGCCTTCGTGCGAAGACGCGAGAAACGGGAGACCGAAAAAAAAGAAAGCACGGAATGAGGGGCAAAGATTTCCAATCTTCCAAGTTGGTAATAGCGAACGGAACGCGAAGACCACAAAGCCCTGGTTTTCTTCCGGCTCTGTTAAATCTCCAACTCAACCAACGGCGAACAAACGGCACATAGCGAACTAACCACCGGGTTATGCATTATTTGCTTTCTTTTTTCTCGGACGCCGAACCCGCCTATTCCGCGTTTGGTGTTTGGTGGCTGGCCTTTTGGGTTGTTGAGGCCTCGCCCGAAAATGCCGTGTGAGTTTTCCGGCCCACACCTTAGGAGAGTGATGGGAGAGAAAGCCCTGGGGAAAGAAGCCGCCCTGGCCTGGAATCACGGCAAACAAAGACCGCCGCGAGCTGTGCTTGCTCTCAGGCCTTCCGTGCACAGCTCGCCGGTTGACGAGCCGTTCGAACCTATGAACCAGAAAAAAGGCGAGGCCCAGTGCAGGGACATCAAGGTTTCCGTGCCAGCGTGCTCTTCGTCAGCCAGAAAAGCCATCAAGTAACTCTACAAGGTACGTCCAAAACGCGGGATAATGTTACTTCCAATCTGCTGTTGAATAGGGGGGGCGTGAGTGCAGACGGGACGTATTCAGCGAGAATGTGCCTTCCAGTGTGTGTCTGTGCTCAACCAGTCAGATGAACTGGACCGAACACACGAAGACACACAGCTCTCCCAGACCCCTCCAAATATCCGCCAGCCTTGATTTTGGAGGGTGCAAGGAGACGACCACGCAAGACCAGCTGCCAGAGCCTGGACTGGCATGGCAAGTCTCCGACACCGGCCGGCACACCATGTACAGTACAGTACACTAATAAGGCCCCTCGATGTCTGACCGTCCTTTGGGGTTGATCTTCAGGTGCTCTCGGCTTTTTTTTTTTGAACGTGACAGCCATATCTGAGACATGGTATGGTGATCATGACTTACACACACGAGCCACCAGCAGTGGAGATGTGTGTGTGTAAGTGCAAAGTGTGTGGGGTCCCCAGACCAAAGTGTCATTGCTAAACGAGATGATGTTTTCTACCGAGGACATAGGGGACATAGATCTCCTTCATGGTACAAGTTGCCATCGTCGCCGGAAACTTGACTACCTCCATATGGTGTCAACTCCCTTATGGCGCTGTACCGCCTAAAAAAACTCCGGCTGTTGCTGGATGTGCTGTTGCTGCCTGCCCGTCGACTTTCGGCGGCCGAAACGACACCGCGAGCTGAGGGCTGTCCTGCAACATATATTGCTGAAGAGAACTCAACCAAGTTGATATTTAGTGTTAAAAGATACACTTTTATTAGGTTAGCCTTTCATTGGGCCCTGGAGATGCTGGTATAATCTGGGTTGGAGAGAAAGGAGCAGGTCTGGGAATACGGGCGTGTGTCTTTTTCGCTTGTGTTTGGGTCTGTGTCTGCGTCTATGTACTTCGGACATTTACGGATCACCACACCTAGAGCGTCAGAGCGAAGAATACCACGTACAAAGTTCCACACCAGCCTTTGCATTCGGTGCCTTTTTTTTTTCCCTCTCGCTCCCCGTCTTTGCCTCTTCCTCAAACCCGCGTCGAGCTCTCTCAACCACTGGATGAGACGTCCGGGTGTCGGGCTAACAGTCCCGCAGTTCCGGGTCACCAGGCGTTTATTGTTCCCACGGGCACACCGATATGGAACGCAACTGACATACAGAGGACTCCCAGGTCCGGCCCCTTGCAGGCACTGGCATGGACGCACACACACGAAATCCTTTCTTCAGCCGGAATTCCGACGGGACAGAGAGGGAAAGGGAAAGTTGCAGCTGACGGGCTGCGAGTGGCACAGAAACGATGGCCGTGCTCTCTCATTGATACACAATGACGGACGAACAGACACACAAACGCCTCAGCAGGTGTCTGGGAGAGGAGGACGGGTGCGTGAACAGCTGTTGCATGTTGTGTTTGCGCCATGACTCTTCTGCCTCTCTCTGTCTGGCTACGTCGATGGATACGAGGGTGGTGTTGGTCTTTGCGACTGCACCCACACTGCTTCTCGATCAAACGGCCGCGGCGACTACGCAAACAGTTGCACGCAGATATTCCACGGGACACCCTCTACACACGTGCACACACCACGCACGACCAAGATGCCCAGTCGTGTGTCGGTTCCACGGAGCACCAGCAGGCTGACGCGAGAAGACTCGGGAACCAGAGTTTCCGAGAAGAAGACGGCCTTGGAACCGGCTGGAAAGAGAGAATGTCAGTGCCTGCGCACCTGAGAAAGCGGCGTTAGAGTAAATCACTGGTTCTTGATAGCTGGAACCGCTGAGATCAGACTGGATGTCTCGGGTTCTGGGGCGTAGAGTGTGGCTTATTCAATGTCGTCATTTGGTGGTAGCAGGGGGAGGCCCAGACTCTGTCCCGATAGCTACCGCTTGGGATGCAAAAAGAAGATGGGGTAAGCCTTGTACATGGCATAAACCATCGCTGGCTGTGTCTCCTAGAACATTCGTGTCGCTTGCAGATACTCGGAGAGGAGATATAGGAAGGGTTGAGTTAGGGTTGTGTAAGAGCCGGTTTAGGGTTGGTTTAGGGTTGGTTTAGGGTTGACTAAGGGTTAGTGTGATACTGGTAGGTTAGGTCTCAATGAGCCGATCAAACTGATTCTGGTAGAAGGAAGAGCGAAATAGATTCAGCTTGACCATTAAACAAGACAAAATCACTTGAATCGAGAACAGAATGAAAATTTCTCGAAGGTTAGCAAGTTTTGTGTTTCGATCTTAGTTCAAAACCATTATCAATCAACGTCAGGCGATGGTACCTAAAGGGTACATGGATGACTGGTCAAGTCTGTAGGCATTCTTTGTATCCACAAGGTATCCAGGCAGACATGCAGTCATGCATCAATAGCTTCGACTCTATCTTTTCGACTCATCGCGAAAATTCTTGACTTCGCCTCGTTTGGTTCCAATTTACCAAAATCAGCGACACAAATCTCAATATCACCGTATATAATAAGACTCAGTCCAGAGCTGTGAACATTCTGCTGCTGAGCTTCTCCCCTCTTCAGCCACTCATTTCGCTCTCGATCCGGCCCCATCTTCAAACCACCCCGATATCCGGACGTACACCCGGAGATAACCAAAACCACCAGCAGCCTGACATCCCTACATCTGTATAGTGTAGTACTTGATCCAGGAATGCCAAAGAAACGGCACTTTTCGCAGTATTCCAAGCCGCCGTCCACCCCTCCGGCGTCGCTGACGCCGTCGCCGGCATCCACCCAAAGGCGTCAAGGTCCGTGTCCCGCCCCGCGGTTCCCGGTGTAACCACCGCTCCTCCGCTGACGGACGTTCCCCTGACTGACGAAAGAGCCCCAAAATACACAGAAAATGATCAGAACAGCGGCGTCAACAAGATGCTGGCGGACATGCGCCGCCGAGCGATAACGGAGTCGCCGGCCGCCATCGCCGAGAGCCTGGCCGTGCACCCGAGCATGCCGCCCGAAGTCCAGCGCATCCTGCAGCTCCCGACCCCGGCATACCCGCCGCCGCTCCCGCGCAGTATCCGCCAGACCCGCATGCTGCCCAGCGGGAGGCGACTCCCCGCCGGCCCGCCGCCGCCGCGCAGCTGGCTCAGCGCGTACGACCTGGCCGCGCTGGACGACTTCAACCGGCTGCGGGCGTCGCTGCCGCCCATCCCGTCCGACGGCTCGGCGGCCCGGCGCGGCGAGACCGTGGTCCCGCTATTACCGGGTGCGTACGCGCCCGCGCGCCACAGCCTGGTGGCCACCGTGCTGCGCGTGATCGTGCACAACTGGCACCGCTTCGAGTCGATCCACCACGAGCCGCTGGAGCCGGCGGCGTTCCTGGCGAGCTTCCCGCCGAATTTGCGCGAGGGGCTGGTGCGTCTCATGGGCCAGATGCGGCCGGACATGCGCATCTCGACGCTGCGGATCCTGCTCGGCCACGTCGATGGCGCCGAGGCGGCGGCGCCGGAGTCCTGGCGCATCCGGGCTAAGCGCAACATCGGCTTCAGCCAGCTCTATGTGCCGCCCGACTTCCTGGTCCACGGGAGCCTGCACTCGTTGGCGAACTTGCTGTTCCCGACCGCGGCCCGCGGCCGGGGGAGTCCGTCCAGGCCGGACTCGTCGGTCTGGGTCGAGGCCGACGTGCCGGAGACGTGGGACCAGGAGGACACAGGCGCCCTCGCCACAGCACCACCCGATGGCGTGACTACAGATCCCCCATTGCCCCCCCTGCCACCCAGCATGCGGCCGGGCGACCTGCTCCCCAACCTCACACACCTTTCTCTCGGACTGCCGCGCCATGCCGACGGCGCCAGCAACATCGCGTCTGCCGTGGCGTGGAAGCAGCTGCTGCGGTTCTCGCGCCACCTGGCGGCAATAACACACCTCAGCCTGGCGAACTGGCCGCCGCCGCCGCTGATCCCGCTGGCCGAGCTCCTGCCGGGCAGCGGCGGCGGCGTTGACGACGCGGACACCCGGCAGTGGATGGACGCGGTGATTGCGCTCCAGACGCTCAGCCGCAACACGTACCGGCTGGAGCACCTCGACCTGTCGGGCTGCGCCGAGTGGGTGTCGGTGCTGTACGCGCAGCGCGTGCCGGACGTGGCGTGGAGTCCCACGGCGTGGAACCGGTGGGATGTCGGCGGTGGGAGGATATTGCACAACTCCTCCGCTCGGCAGCAGGGTGATGGCCCTGACGATGAAAACGACGAGGAAGG
Source organism: Knoxdaviesia proteae (assembly GCA_001510565.1). Classification (NCBI taxonomy): domain Eukaryota; kingdom Fungi; phylum Ascomycota; class Sordariomycetes; order Microascales; family Gondwanamycetaceae; genus Knoxdaviesia; species Knoxdaviesia proteae. Next base: position 20,223 of record LNGL01000054.1, read on the forward strand.
CTCGCCAGTGTTGGATACTGGGATCCGGTGGGACCGCGACTGGAGCATGGTCACCGCGGTAATGCTCTCGGGGCGTGAAGGGGAGCACGACGTGGCCAAGGCCAAGGGTGCGAGGCTCGAACGACATGTGATTAAGCAGAGAAAGGGCCGGGGGAAGCAGATCTGGGTCTCGACGGAGTGACGTGGCGTGGTCAGTGACCTTGGCGCAGAGGTCGGTGCACTAAGATGTACCGATGTTAGAATATTGTTGTTACCGGCACATGGAGATACAGGTCCAGCCCCGTGCTCTAATCTGCGCATTATGTAGTTCTTAGAGAGTTGTATTAATTCATTCTAGCCAGCCTCATCATTAACTCGTTTTTTGGCTCGTCCACTTGCATCCGTAACTGAAGGCAGTTGAGCATGCTTCCCGGTGTCTCTACCTCCGTCTTTGCATCATTTTGAACCTAGCCTCCAGAACTCCCCATTCGTCACGCATATACCCCCAAACCCAAGCAATCCGAAACTCCTAACCCTCACCGCTCGAAACCCCCCTACTCTATTTACAGCATCAACGTCGCCACCAGAACACCCGCCACCAGCGCCATCATGGCATTACCTGACGGCGGGAGCGAGCCGGCTGCCGCGCCGTCACCGGGCGGCGACTCCGGCTCAACGGTGGCCGAGGGTTCGGGCGGATCACCTGACGCAGTGGCTTCGGCCAGCTTCTCGATGCCGGCCGTCAGGGTCAGCGGGACCATCATGCTGTCGACGTCGTAGTATGTGTGGATGCCGATCACCGCGTCCTGGCCTGACCACTGGTTCGTTTCGGTGCAGGCTGCGGTTGTGGGCGATGCGGTGGTGGCCCAGGAGCAGGTTCCTTCGACGGATCTGGTGGTTTTTCCCTGCGTCAGCGGTCTCATACTCATGTTCTGCGGTTCTCCCCGAAAGGAACACAGAGCGGACTTACATCGCCGGCGCCGACGCGTGCACCTCGGCCGAGTCCTCCGCCATGACCACCGTCGGCTGGACCACCCACGGGCAATCAACACACAGCACCGAGTAGGTTGTGCGGCCGGCGGCCTTGTCGTACGCGATGACGGAGCCGGATGCTGCAAACGGACTGATCTGCGGGTGGAAGATCGGCACGACCGACGAGGCGGGGGTGTCTTGCGCGGCCACGCGGATGCTGGCGGCCGTGGCCAGCATGGCGGAGAGGATTGTGCGGCGGTGTTTCATCGGGTGTTTGGTTCGTTGATGTGAGCACGAGGTGTGGCTGATGGTGAGAGATGCAGAATGTGGCGCGAAATCCGGGCTCGGTATATATCTTGACTGGATTGCTGCGCTTTCGAAATATCAAGTTGTGGGAGATTGAAGGTTGGAAGGAAAGATGCGGAGTTTCTGAATCTGTATCTATATCGGTCTCTTGTTAAAAATGAATCAGACTGAAGACGAGAACTAACACTACACCAGAAGAAGAAGCTCAGAATTCTATATTCCCTCTCGTGCCTTTTTAGGGGGGATAGCGAATATATGATACAAAGAAAATAACACAAGCAAACTGTCATAATGAGAAGATAATAGGGCTAATTGGCAGGAAATACAATATATGCATTCCCGTATAGCTGAGATGTATATAATGTACAGATAAAGTGCATCATATGTTAAGGTTCATCAATCTGCATTTTCCTTCCCCAGCCTCTGCCCAGAAAATTACGGCAACGTTCCGTGTGTGTATGCATCTAGTGCGCCGAAAGGAACACACGAAGAGAGGCCGGAGGATCAATTATTGGAGGCGGCGCTGAGGCCAGCATAACTTGTGCGGCGTTTTGCATCTGCTCCGACCGCCCCGCGCAATTGATCTTCATCGACCTCGACTATGTGGTTGCAGTCAACCTCTTGACCAAGTAAAAAAAGCATTAGTGGCAGTGAATTGAAAGTCTGTCGTTATCATAGAGATGCACTTAAATAAAGGCGTTATGCTGAGCTGGACGACTTTGGAGGGGTTGTGCTTTCTGTCTGGAGCTTGAGGGCAGACAGCATCAATGCCGTGGATGGTTGGATGAGACCACTGAAAGAACTTGAGAAAAGAACTAGCAGTAGACGGACACAGAAAGAAACACGGAACCCGACGGAGTGAGGCATACACCAGTTAATTGCTGGTCCCGGGATGAAGAGTCCGCCGAACTCACGCCTGGAGAGCCTCACAGAAGAAGCAGCTGATCGCAAAAAAATTCAAGTCCCAAAAATAGTAATCAAGAAAAATCAGCAGGAAAATCAAGTGGGCTGAAGGACGTGGGATTTACCCGCAGGAATGATGCTGGCAGTTTATGCAGAAATTGAAGCCTACCACAGCCACACAGCCTCACGGTGGAGAATGTGCTTTTTACTTGACGGCGCCGGGTTAATGTGTGAAGGACGTGAAAAAATTGTATGTTAAAAGCCGCAACAAAAAGCCAGGTGGCGCGTATAGCAGTGTTGGGTATTGCGGTCATGTTGGATAAATTGGAGGTGGTGATGTCAAGGTGAGATGAGAGCCAGCTTAGGGTTTGGTGTGTTTGAAAGTGTGGCTAGAAGAAACTTGTGATAGTTGTCTGACATAACTAATCATCTAAATCTGCAACTTGAGAACTGATACATAGTGAGAGAACGAGAGATACTCCGGAACCTATACATTGTGAGTCTTCCGCTAGGTCTTCGCAACCGGCGTCCAACGGTATCACCCGTCGAGCTTTTCCATTTATGGTCATTCCATCTCGTTCTAATGCCCAAAGAGGAAATATGGTCAGTCATTAAACTGCCCATTTCAGTATCTGTGACTGAAAGTGAGGGCAACCCTTACTAAAACACGCCACGACGTCGGATGTCTAAGCCGGAAGCTAAAACGCCCGGCCCCACTTTACTCCGGACCTCGGATAGCCAATCATTTACCTAGGCAGTGAACTACGTAGATAGCGCGAGTCTTCCCAACTGACTCGCTACCACTGAAGAAGATAAAAGTAACGATGCTTCCGTAAAGGGCTTATCTGCCAGGTCCGGAGTAGCAGTGTTGACTCGAGTCAGTTCAAATTTTGTGTGGAAAAGAGTGTGGTGAGAGAAGCCACAACCGAGGCAATCCGTGCTGATAGAACCGTCTTCATGCTAGACTGGCAAGAGGAGTAACGACAAGAAGAGTCATCTAGCAGCCCTCCCAGAGTGTATAAATTGGCACCATTTCCCCCGTTTATTTCTGAAGTTCCTCTTCGGCCAAACTTCTTCCCATACACACAACACTCTCCCCACGCCGTTGCCCACCGGCCAGACACAACATCATACAAACTTCATCCAATACGCCAAGCTATACTTACCGGAATTACTCGGCTACCCTCCCTCTAACAACTTTCTCCCCCGCCTCAGGACCTCAAGATGATTTCTTTGCACGCCTTCGTCATGGACCTCGATGGTCCCAATGACGAGGCCAATCCTGGCCTTTTCGGCCCCCTTGAGGGATCCAGTGTCACGTCTTCGGATGGAGGTGATGGTTCATCTTCTGAGACTGGATCCTCTCGTGACACTTCCTCCGACGTTCCAGAGTACAGTCTTGTTGGCTTGGGAGCTGCATCTACGGAGCCCATGGACCCGCTTGTCAAAGCCGCATATGAAAACCAGACCCAGTCAAGTTTACTCCAGCTACCCGAAGAACTGATAGTCAGAATCATGGCATTTCTGCCGTCCGGGTCTCTCGACTCTCTTCGCCGGACATGCCGCACTTTTCTCCGTCTGTTTGAGGACAAAGTGTTTTCTTCCTACCACCACAAATTCATCGCTCAGCCAGTTCCCAAAAGCTGTCCCAAAGGGCTAAAGTCGTTCATTTCCTGGGCAACCAAGCGGGTGAGCAAGTCAGGCAAGAATCTGTACACATTCGGGAAACAGTGCCGACAGCTGTGCATGAAGTCTCTGCCGAGTGCTCAGACAAATGGGCTTTTCTGTGCCGGCTGCGGCTTCTTGCACCCCATGGCCGTGTTCTCGGCCGCGGAAATGACAAAGTCTACACACAAGCGCCTCTGTATGGCCTGGACGGGCGGAGTGAGACTGTGCAGCCACCGCCTAATCGCCCTGGCCGAGATCGAACACTGGGTCTGCATCCGTCTGGCCGGCCGGGAGAGTCGCCTTACTAGGCCTCTCTTGGTGATCCGGTGCACGCACGAGGACCATGTCATAGGCTGTTCCAGCCCTGACCGCTTCCCCACAGCCGTGATCGAGTATGAGGCCAAGACCGCCACCGTCTCGATATCCATGCGCTGGTCGGGCCATATAAGCCAGAACCGCTCCACCACCGACTATCCCCCAGCGGCAGAGGAGCTGCGTGCCGGCGCGGCCCGGCTCCGGGCAGACGTGGGACAGCACCTGTTCCCCAACGCCGTCAAGGGGATGTCAGAAATGCGCTGTTTTGAGCCGGGAGTGTCCCGCCTGGTGCGCTACCCGGGCACCCAAAACCTCAAATCCGGGTGGTTCGCGCGGGCAGCCCCGCCCGCGAACTCAAAAGCCTGCGGCTTTTTCCCCATCAAGCGCTCGACCACTGCCAGACTTCTACGGTCATGGGACGGCGGACGCGGGTATGAGTATCCCAAGCACCCAAGGATAGATTGCATCTTGTCTTGGAAGGAGTTTTATCAGCAAGTGCGGGCTGGTGAGTCAGTGAACAGCGATAAAGCCCGTGAGCTTGATGACGGCTGCCAGGAGCAGCCGATGGCCGACACATGCAAGCATCCCGTGTATGCCGAGATGCCGGTGTACATGTATCAGGCCAACCCGCACATACCCGCCCAGGCGGCAATCCGCGCCAGCTGGTGCAAGAAGTGCTGCAGCTGCAGCAGCGAGGAGGCCAAGGGCACGGGAAGCTCGGGAAAGCCGAGCCGCCACCTGGAGCTGGTATATGCGCGTGCGCTCTCGTTCAACCTCAGCTCCTTCTACCGCCCCTGGCCCATCCCAAAAGTCACGCCCGAAAACTTTCGAAGACCCCAGCCACCCAAGCACGACCTCCTGGCCTCTGGGACGGGCTGGCTTGCCTCGCTCGACCCGTCCGATGGAGAGTCCTACCTGCACAGGATGATGGCAAAGACGCTGTGCCAAGCCCACTCCGACTGTCCCAATAGCAGCCTGCGCGTCCCGACCGAGCGCTTCTGGAGCCTTCTTGAGAATGAGTGCCCGCGTCGGTGCATGCCTCCGCCGGCAGGTTTCCCCGGGCCTCGCCTTGACCCGCCGGCTCGCAATGCTCGTGGCGATGCGGACCTTGACTGGTCTATGTTTGATAGAACGAAGTGCAGTCGAGGTTCTTGGCCTATAAGAGCTAAATAAGCCTGGATATGACTGAAGAAGATCTTAGCGGTAGTTCATAGGGTTAATTCTAGACATTTTCAATTGAAACGGTCTGCAGACACCTGACTAGTTCTGGGCTGAGTCCCGTCGTGATAGTACCGTATTGTTAGGGTTAGGGTCAAAGCGAACTCTCCTTCTTCCCCATCCTGGGCTCTGGGCAAAGGCACTCCGCAATCAGTACCCGGTAAGGACGTTGAACTCAAGGCTACCTACGCCAGAATCATTTTCTAGACTCTGCGCATACCGCAGTCCTGTGCTCCATTTCCAACCCACAACTCTCTGTGTCCAACCCTAACCGGCGTGCCACGTGCGTCTCAACCCTAGTAACCCGAGCTGGCACGTGACCGCGCAATGCCAAGCCCGACGCAAGAACGCCAAGATGCAGCGCCAAGAAATGTCTAGAGATTTTTTTTGAGGTGAATTCTTCCCAATGTCCGTTTCTATGTGCTGTTCCTCTCTGTCTCTCTCTCTCTCTCTCTCTCTCTCTCTCTCTCTCTCTCTCTCTCTCTCTCTCTCTCTCTCTCTCTCTCTCTCTTCTTCTCTTCCTTTTTTCTCCCCTCGTTCTTTTCCCGTTCTAGCCCTTCCCTTGATGTCGATGTTCTTGGCTTTTTTTTTCTCTTCTCTTCGCTTTTTTATTCCTGTCGCATTCTCTTTCCTTCCCTGGTCGTATCGTGCGTTCTTCCCGGCTTGGCCGTCTTGTTGCTCGGGTTCCTCTGTTTTCTCTTCCGCGATTCGGCTTCTCTTGTAATGAAACTCGGCAGCAAAGTCGGAGCTTGTGAGACTTTGGTCTCCTCCCAGGAATTCGCGTGTAGACGTTCATAGGCCGAAGCCAAACAGACCGGCAAGCTGAATTCGGGGTCCCTTTTTCCACCCCTAGTTGGGGTTCCCCTCTCCTCGCCCCCTTTTATTTTATTCTATTTATTTGGGTTTTTCCTCTTTGATTTCCTCTCTTCGCTGTGCAAACCAATTCCGATATCTGCCTCTATATCCGTTCTCCGAGATCCGGGGGCCCGATTTCTCGCCCCTTCTCCACCGCCATGCATCGTCTTCCCGCCTCGTTGCTGGCCCTGTTTTGCGCCGTGGCCGGCTGCGTGAGCGCCCAGAGTGAAGTGCCGATATATCTGCCTGGGTATAACCCGAAGACCTGGTCGGATTTGCGCGGGAGTATCGTGACCAGCGTAAGTTTGCTTCTCGCCCCCCACGGATCTGCTGTGGCTGCTTTATTCCCGGTAGTTCCAAGCCAGCCCTATCACAATAACTTGGGCTTGTGAGACTATCCGCAGCTCTATCTTAGTTTTCCCTCTTCTTTATCTGTTCGCTTATTCTGACGTGTGCTCAACTTGTTTCACCTGCCAGGACGACCAATCGACTGTGTACACCATCTTCTGCAAACCGCAAACGCCGGCCTTCTGCGAAATCGACGCCGACTTCCCGTTCATCATCACCGAGGGCCCCAAAACCCTCATCTTCCACGCCACCGCTGCCGACCTCTAGTATGTTCTAACTCCGCGCCGTCTAGACAAACTTGGTCCCCTCCTAACACATCTGGTTTTCCCTCGTCCTAGCACCGGAAACATCGAATGTGCCCTCGATGGCACCACCTACGCGGCCTGCTCGGGCTCGTCCAGCATCAACCCCGAAGACCTCTTCAGCCCGCCGTCGATGAGCATCTCGACACACCCGAACGTCGAGGTGTGGACCACCACGTACCCCGCGTCCGACGTGGCCGCCAACTGGGCCGTGCTGACCCTCACCGTGCCGCCGACCGTCGAACAGACCCTCGACATCACCGCCGATCCGATCGCCACGAGCAACGGCGCATCGGGCGGCGGCGGCAGCGGCGCGCCGAGCGCTGTGGCCCGTGGCGTCCTGGCCTTCCTCGTTCCCGCCGTGGTTGCTGCGTCGACGTGTGTGTTCTTCCTCACGGCTCACGGCGTCGTGTAACCCTTTCCCCCCTCCGCGCCTTTCCGGATTCTTCTTCCGCCTGTGCGGGGTGGCCATCTTGTCAAGGTCAAATGCCTTCGCCGATCTGGAATGCTACCGTGTTTTATCTTTCTCCCTTTCTTCAGATATCTGTTTAGCGTGTCTTGCTTCTCGCTTCTCGTTTTTCTGTTGTTCTTCTTCTTCGGCTTGTTTTGCCTGTTTAGCCTTTTTTTCTGCTTAACGCAATCACGGATACCCCCCCCCCCTCCCCTTTCGGCCCAGACTTTCGTTGCAAATATCTTGCAAATGAGAGGGTGCAATGGGGCTTTTTATCTTTCTTGTTAATTTTTTTTTCCTCCCGCAATGAGCTTTTGCGGAAATGGGTCATGATCACACTAATGGTTTCTTTTAGAGTCATGTTTACAGTATTTTGTCATACTTGTTAGTTGGAGAATCTGCTCTCTTTTGTAGCAGGTCCTAGCATTGGTGTACGGCGTCCGGAGATGTTTGGTATATACGCTAGGTTATATATATATCGCTCAGTTAATGTGCAGAATTGAATCACTTTTTGTGTGCTACACTCACTCACTATTCTGGGCTTTCGTCTTTCCTGACTCTTCCTTCTCGAGAACATCCAGCCCCAGGCCAATCACCATACACTCCTGCTGTTCAACTGGAGCGATGGTGCGTCCGTTCCACTGTAGAAGCCGCAGGTTGATCTCGTCACCCTGTCCGGGCTGCCACAAGCCCACTTCGTGCACCTGAGCCAGCGTGTCCCAGTACCCGCGTGCAACCAGGTACTCGTCGGTCGGGTTCGGGTCTCCGCGCCAGGCCACCGCGCTCCAGTAATCGATGATCAGCCGGCTGAAGGGCAGATCGAGCCCGTCGCGGTCGGGCTGCGGCGCGCGGGCGAGCGTGCCGAACACGATCATCTGCTCGCCGGCGTGGCACTTGAAGTACTCGAGACTGGGATCGCCGTGCGGGAGCTCGTCGGTGGCCGCCGGCCCGCAGTGCGGCTGGGTATACCCGGCGGGGTTGTACGTGCGGTTGAACACGAAGGCGTACACCGCGCCGAAGCCGCCGTGGCGGGCGGCCGAGTACGCCGTGGCCTGGTCGCTGCAGGTGTACATGGCGTCGGTGAAGATTCGGGATGTGAAGTTAAGCACCTCGGCGCGCGACGGCGTCTCGGCGAGGGCGAAGGCGCTGCGGAACTCGGCGGTCGATGCTAGCGGGGCAAGGTCGACGCCAAACCGGCTGCCCAGGCTGTCGATCACTTCGTCGCGTGTCTGGTCGGTCTCCGGGAACGGCAAGTCAATGGCCAGCTCGTCCCGGTTGGTGCCAGTGACAAGCACAACATCCTTCGTCTGGCCGGCTTCGCCCGTCAGATCGAGCGTGTCCGAGGTTATGATGGTCCCGTCGATGACAATACGGCTGTATAGGGGAACAGTGTTAGCTGGGCTTCGCCCAAACAGAAGATAGGGTAGGGTATACATACGTTGACTTCGCCTCGTAGTTCACCAGCTCGTGGGCATCAATCCCTCTCAGGCACTCCAAAAAGTCAGCTGCATCAATGCACCCACTCTCCTCGAGAACAGCGAACCCAGGCCCGGCAGACTCCGCTTCTTTCGGCGGGTAGGTGGTGATGAGTGTCCCCGGGGTTCCCGGCACCAGCCCGCTCGGTCCTGACTGGCTGATTGCTTTATGGAACAGTCCTTTGGCAGCCGGCGACGCAACGATCGCACGAACAATGACGGCGCCGGCAGACTCGCCAAAGATGGTCACCGAACCCGGGTCGCCTCCAAAGTGCACGGCATTGGCCTGAACCCACTTCAGGGCGGTGATGATATCGCCGAGGGCGTAGTTGCCGTTGTGGATGCCGTCCATAAGGGGCAGGAATCCAATTGAGCCGACGCGGTAGTTCACCGAGATGGAAACCACATCTCCGCGAGACGCCAGGTTCGTGCCGTCGGTGTTTGGGTTCTTACCCGATCCGCTTGTAAAGCCTCCGCCGTAGATGTACAGCATAACGGGCTTGAGGCCAGCCGCCGTTGAAGAGGAATTCTTGGTGGCAGGAAGATGCGGAGTCCAGATGTTCATGAAGAGGCAGTCTTCACTCATGCCCTCCTGGACCTCTCCGATCGGCTGAACACAGTCGGCACCAGCCTTCAGCGCAGGGATGTGAGCGCCGGCCTCGGGCTCGTAGACGGTCGAGTAGTCGAATCGTAGCGGGGTGTTAGCAAACCGCACTCCCCGGAACTTGAACACGAAGCGGTCGCGGAATCCTTCGTAGGTTGCCCCGTTCGCAACTGTCTGGTTCACGTGGAATTCCGTCGCGTCGTCTCGCGTGGCCGAGGTTGACACAGGGGCGCTTTGCGAGCATAGTGCGGGCAGCTTCTTGGAACACGCCACAATGCTCAATTTTCCAGTCGAAGATATAGCCGTGCAATCATCGGAAACCTTGTCCTTGCCGACCCAGAACAATTGAGACGATTTGAAGTTGTTCAGGAATACTTGGTACGAAAGCGAGCTGTTGAGTCCGGCCTCAAAATCCGATTCCGGGTCCCACAAGGACTCGCCCAGTGCGCTGCAGGCTTGGACGGCAGCCTTGTAGGATGTCTTTTCGTGGATCAGAACGGCGGATGTGTCGTCAACGGGAGAGTCTGCGAAGGTCAAATGTCAGATGTCAGCCACCCGTGTCAAATCCGCTCAAAGAACTCACAGCATCAAGACTACTTACTGGTCAGATCATTTTCGGCAAGAATCGTCAAGCCTCCGTGCACAACGCTGGCCACAGCAACGGCCGGGAGCAACAAATAGAGGGGGATCATGATGATAGCAGCCACGGCGATTGGGACCACGAAATGACGGCCCAGAAACGGGCTTCGAAAAGGCCAAGAGACAGAGCCGGCCGCGACAAGGCCCTTTTTATAAGTTGTCTCTTCATCATGTCCAGCTTCACGCGTCCCGGTGGCAGACTTTTCATTTCGGAGCGGGTCTGCTATAGCCGCCATGGTTCCGTGCTGTATAAGTGCTAATGGTGGATGGTAAAATCGAAGGAGTTGGATGGCTGAATATAGCCGGCGACCGAGCAATACAGCGGAATCTGCGCGATTGGGACTTCTGAGCAATATAACGCCCCAAGCCTTGACTGAAATACTATATATGGGGTTTATGATCTCTCCTCCCCCAGATCAACTTCTTTGGGGAATGTCCCGTTTCCGGGTTCTCAAAACAGCATGGAGCCGGACTGTGAGATCGGGAAGCCTTCACACCTCCATCGCGTGATGTTGTGTATCATTAGCCGGGGCATAACCCTAATAACCTATGGTCAAGTCTCGGCATCGCGACGGACCCGGGCGAACTGTTCAAAGTGGTTCCGTCCCTTGTCCAACGGACTCGGCGAATCAGTTCGGTAGTTTTTTTGAAAGTATGTTTGTTCTTTTTTTTTGTCTTTTTTTTTAAAAAAAAATAAATAAATAAAAGATAAAAAGTCCAATTTTCATCTGCCTCTTAGCAAACCGATGCCCTCCATTCGCGAGTTAAAAATTCCGTCAAGGAAGAAGCTTCCTTGCGTGGTCTTCTGCCCTCGCCCATTTTGTCCGGCCCTGGACTCCCGAGCAAGAGGACGCTGCAGCCAGACACTACCGCCGGCGGCCGGCTGGCTCCCGCTTGCACTGTGGTCTCAATAGCGTCATCCATGTGTAGAAGCCCAGTAAGCCACGACATGGCCCAGAAGGGCAAGGTAAGCCCGGCGCAAAATATGGTCATGAACCGACGGTGAAGGTCATAGACAAGGCAACTTTTGCGGCCGCTCCGAAACGAGCGAGGAAAGTCAGATGAGTCTGGGAGAACTTACTTGATATGGCGGTGTCCTGCCGCCCACCGGCCCAGAACGCCGACGAAGAGTCAAATGTTTGGGTTAGAAACAAAGGAAGGATTAAGTATATGTGCTAGGCCGGGCGGCTGTCTTGATCCGTCTTTCTAGCCGGACTATCTTGCTGTGTAGCTTCAGTATCATGAGAAGTAGTATGTTGGGAGGTGAGGTATTCCTTCGAAAGGGGGAGTGATGAGTCTGGATATAAAGAAAAGGAAGAGAAAGCTACAGGAGTAGACAGGTCGGAAGATGCTTAAATAACTCGAACGAAAAGGAGAGGAGAAGGAGAGACCGAGATGCCATGGCGATTTGTCCTACAAAAACGAGAGAAGCAGGAAAGAACAAAACTCCGGGGCCAAACCCAGAGAAAGGAAGGAGATGATTGAATCTCGAGACAAGAGTTTCCGTTTTGTGCGCCGAATAGGGCTTCATGACCTACACTCTTGAATGCTCCTTCCCTCGACAGACGCGATCTGCCTGGCAGAAGCTCCTTCCGTCAGGAACATGGACAGTTCACGATCGCTGCTTCCCAAAACGAGCTGTTGACAGATTCGGCGCGCAAAGTCAAGAGGCAGAAAATCTTTCGTGATCATTAACCCTTGACCAATTTCCTGCTCCGTTCAAACCTCAAACTCGCCAAACGGGACATCAAATGAATTTATCGGAACTGGTTCCGCAAGAAACATTAATGACGCACGAAAATTCATGTTTTTCATTAGTCTTCTCTTTCATGATATCTGGCTGAGATTCCAGTTACCTCAGTTAACCTTTCCCATAATCATTCCCCACTGGCCTTCAGCCATCTGGCCAAACCAAGCCGCCGTCAGCAAACTCGTGCAAAGTTTTGACGAGCAAACTACTGCGAGCCACGCCTCTCTGCCGTCTCCAACGTTTGTGCGCGAAGTTTGTGAGGTCCCAGTGCGACCACATCCATGCCGGCTCGCAAGGGTTACCGGATCCAAGCCCAAATTCGCGACGCTATGCAACATCGTATTCAACCAGCCCTCAGGCGGAAAGCGGACCATTTGACATCTCGGTATGAAGCTTCTCCGGCAGTATTGTCCTTTTGGGGGTGGAAAGGCCCTGCTACACCGCGATTCGTATTTGCCCCTTCAGATAAACATTAAGGGGCACGGGAAGCTATCTCCAGAGATTATAGTCAACTGACACATTTCTATTTTGGCAGCAGGTCTTGAATTCCAGCATCCCTATTCTCAGCCAAACATCATCTTATCATGACGCTCAAGATCACCAGGTCTGAGGGTGTTCGTATACCGCCCGAGCTTGTGTGAAATGAAATCCCAGATGTGTGCCCCATAGCTCGCATTCCCAGATCTTCGAAGCTCGCCCCCGGAACGCACGCCACAATAAGCCATCTACTGACTCTATATTTCCTGTTTCCCATCATAGTGGTGGTAAACGAAGGATTTGGAACATGTCAGGCTCGCCCTCAGTATTGACATAATCAGTCCGCCTCCCGAACTTGCCGCGCCCTTCACCCCGACTGCACGGTAAGTTGTCTCCATTTGTGTTACCAAGACCAAATCCAACCATTATTCCCACTTCGTATACGAGTATTCTGCACATGGCGATCCTCCCAAGACCTTGGCTTTGGCCCTGGCCACATTCTTGCTGCATAATCGCAAATGCCTGCTAGGAAAAAGACGAAATCCAAACAAAAAAAAAAAAGAAAGAAAGAAAGAAAGAAAAAACCCCCCTCGTATTTAGTCCCCCGCGCCTTTATCACCCTCTTTTTGGAGTTTGGGCTTTGGAGTACCAGCACACGCTCCTTTGATCAGCTATAGTATCCTGAAGCGAATGGAATAATACGGTGGACCGCTTCAGCGTCGATCGGTCAGTGATGGTTATATACCATAAACGCCCGAGCCGTTGAGGTTTTAACTGTTCCTGTCTGGTTCTTGAGGTTCTCCTCTTTTCTCCTCAATCTATCTCTGCACAGCTGCTGAATTCTTTTGACCTTTTTCGTCTACTTTCCTGCTCGTTAGCGACGCGAGCCGCTCAATTTTGAAGAAACTAACGTTACTGACACGTACAACCAGTGGCCAGTTTTCCTTTTTCAGTCTTCGAAGTCGCCGTTCTCTGGTTAGCCACTCATACTATCAACTTTTTTCACCTTGGTTTTCCGAGAAGATTCCTTATCAGGAGCCATTCTTCCCCTTCTCCTCTCTTTCCTTTGTTTTTCTCTTCAACTCTCTCTCTCTCTCTCCCAATCTCTTTTTACAAGACCTTCAATCCCTAGACTATCCTTCGTTTCTATCATGCCGTCTGTTGTTTGCGGGACCCTTGCAATCTTATAACATGAGCTCCATATTGAAGCTGGCCGCTGTCGCGGTGGCGACATTGCCAGTGATGGCTGCAGCCGTGCAACCGACAGATCTCGACCCCAATGATCCAGGTCCGTTTATCCGATTTTTCTCGGTCTCGATTCTCTCGTTTGTGGAGGGTATATGGCTTATGTGCGGTGTGCGGCTGGTTAACGTCATTCTTTTTTTCTTTGCTGCAACGACACAGACAGTATACGGGCGGTTGCCGCAATCCTGGCTCGCGAAACCATGGACTATACCGGCCGTCCTGAAGTAAGTCAACTGTTCCACCTTTGAGGGCCCCTCTCTTCCGTCAATTTGGCTGCGTTGACTTGGGGAACCATTTGGAAATGCTTTGCTGGGGAAAAAGGGTCTCCCGATCCGGCATTCAGCGACTGACATGTCCCGGTCCGGTCCGGAATGCTCTGAGGACAACATGCCACTACGTTCTGTGGTCGATATCCCTGCTTCCCCATCAGCCGTCACGTCACTAAAACCACATTCTAGCAAGATTCGAAAAACAATTCTAAAGCCACATAGAGTCTCCTAGCCAAGACACTAATCCAGCCACTGTACTAACTATATATCTGACGTTTTCCAGGTACTACCAGGAGATCTTCCTGATCCATACTATTGGTGGGAGGCTGGCGCAAACTGGGGAGCCATGATGGACTACTACTACTACACCGATGATCCCACATACAACCAACAACTTCTTGATGCGCTGACGGCCCAGGCAAACACCGGCCCGAATTTCGATTTTATTCCTCCCGAGCACGCCTCAGAGGAAGGAAACGACGATTTGAGTTTCTGGTGCTTTGCTACTCTAGCTGCTGCCGAGCGCAACTTTCCCCAGCCGTACGCTAATGTGCCTTCATGGATGGAGATAAGCCGTCGCATATTCTCGAGCCTCTCGTCGCGATGGAACAGCACCGACTGCGGTGGTGGTCTGATGTGGCAGATGTACCCTGACAATTTCAACGGCATGAACTACAAAAACTCGGTCACCAACGGCGGTTTATTCCAGCTGGCTGCACGTCTGGCTCGGGCAACCGGCGAGGAGCAGTACATCGAGTGGGCCAATCGCGCGTGGAACTGGGTGACATCGGTTGGGCTCATTGGACCCAACTACGAAGTTTTCGACGGAACCGATGTGCGCGACGGCTGTTCGACTCTGGACCACAAGGAGTTCACCTACAACAGTGCCATCTTCATGTATGGCGCAGCCGTCATGGCCAACGTCACAGGAGAATCTGTCTGGGCTGACCGTGCCCATGGATTCCTGAGTGCTGCTCAGTCAACGTTCTTCTGGACGCCCGACGAAGCCACCACAGCCCCTGTCATGTTCGAGCAGGCATGTGAGACAGTCAACTCGTGCAATCACGACATGCGCACGTTCAAGGGCTTTCTCTCGCGCTTCATGTGGCAAAGCACGCACATGATGCCCAGCATGCGACCCACGGTGATCCGTCTTCTGAAAGCCTCGTCGCGAGCTGCCGTGCGAACGTGCACTGGAGGTCCGACTGGCGCACAATGCGGACACCGCTGGTGGCGCCAGGAGTTCGACGGCGAGACCGGCCACGGAGAGCAGATGTCGGTCCTCGAGGTGGTGCAGGGGCTTCTCATCGACGAAAGCTGGCCGCCTCTGCGGGGCGATGAGATCAAGGCGGTGACCGAGATCAACTGGAACACCCCCCGCGCACAGCCTGACCCGCCGCCACCCGAGCCAACCACGTCATCGGAGCCTACAGTGCTCCCGACCGCCACCCCTGACAGCACCAGCAACGACAGCGGCAATAGCGACAAGACCTCTGCTGCATCGCCGACTCCGACCGAGCCGGAAGAAGATGCGGCCGTGGGCCTATTCCGGGGTGAGTCATGGCGGCTGCGTTTGATAGTAGTCAGTGTCGTCAGCTGTGTATTCCTTTAGCCATGGAGGACACACCATCACCTTTCGTTTTTCCCTCCTTCATGCATTAATTTTTTTCTTCCTGTTATCTCTTTTTCCTTTTTGGTTCGTTTCGTCCGGACATCCCCCATCTTTCATGTCGTTTATACCGCCGTCTACTCAACGGTGTGTCTGACCATCACCCGGAGCATATATACACACTCCTCGATAGAGCATCATCTGGCGTTGGGTTCCAGCATTACATGCATTTTTTCAAGATAGAGAAAGTCGGGAATTACTTGCGTCTTTATCAAATACCCCGGATTATATTCTCTGTTTTATATCTAGATTAGACGCTATTACTTGATTACAGGCGTGTTTGCTCTATCTATCACATCACACATCAAATTAGTGAAGCACTTAGATTCATAAACAAGACAACGTGTATGTTCGATGATGCTCGATATGTACAATGAGATTCTCTCGCTCGCGGCAAAATTAAAGAGACCGGACGAATGCAACCCTAAACAAACCCTTCTATGTAGAAACTCCCGAAACAGCAAAAGCTGACGAACTGATGATACATCGCACAAATACACAAGATGACTTTTTGAACATTGGCTGTGACCGAGCAGAAACCCCCCCAGAAAAGACATTAGCGATGACCTGGATGTGCAATGCAAGCAAAAGCAAGATACAAATCCCCAAATCAAAAGTCTCAACACGCACACACGAATCACAGGCCTCTACCACCACCTTGCTGGCGCAACTAGAGCCAAGCAGGCTGGTTGGTATCGGGAACGTTGTCGCCGGGGGTCGCAGGGCCACCGCGACCACCAGCGCCGCGGCTCTGGTGCCAGAACGGCGAGGCGCCGGTGGCGGCGCGGGTGGGCGTGCGCACGGGGGCGATGTCGGGCGACGGCGGCGTGGTGGCCATGGCGGGGGTGCGCACGTGGTGGGCGCCGCCGGCGCGGTGCGGGTCGGGCTCGTCGTCGGCCTCGCGGATGCTCTCGAGGCCGTCGGGCGCGTACGGGTGGAACGGCTCGTAGTTCTGCGTCAGCGGCACGCGGTCGCCGTCGGGCCCGGACGCCGGGTCGTACGGGTCGGTCGCGCTGGCGGCGGCGGCGGCGGCCGAGCGCGCGGGGGGCACGGCGGCGGCGGCGATCAGCGGGGCGGGCGGGGCGCCGTACGACGAGCTGTACGGGTCGACGGGCGCGGCGCCGGCTCCGTTCGCGGCGTAGGGCGGGTAGCCCGGGTCGAGCGACGAGTAGCTGGGGGCGATGTTGCTGGAGGACGAGGTCGGTCCCGGCGCGGAGCCGGGGATGGGGATGAACGAGGAATGGCCGCCGGCCATTGGAGGGCTGCAAACGAAAACACGGTGTCAGTAGTTGCGATACAGACATTGAAAAGGGTTCAAAAGGGAGAGAGGGGGGAGCGTGGTTGGTGGGGGGGCTGTTCTTACCTAATAAACATGGCCTTGGACAGTCCCGGTCCGGTGCGGTGGTTTCCGCGCTTGTTACGCCAGAAGTAGATGCCGACGGCAATCAAGGTGACCAGGACAGCGGCGCCGCTGATTGTGCCGCCGATGATGGCGCCGAGGTCGTTGAGCTTGTTGGAGCTAGCAGCCGGGGCGTCGGTAGCGGTCGGAGACGAGGTTGGCGAGGAGGTTGGAGAGGAAGTTGAGGAGGACGATGAAGATGAAGATGAAGACGAAGATGAAGATGACGACGACGAGGAGGAGGAAGAGGACGAGGAGGACGAAGAGGAGGACGACCTCGAAGAGGACGAGGCGGTGGATGACGAGTCGGGAGCGGTGGAGGACGGAGACCGCGTGCCGGAGAACGGCACGGTGATGCTCTCCAGGTTGATGGTGGTGTCGAGGCCGGACGCCGAGATGCTGAGGGCGACGGTGGCGGCCAGGTCGGAGGCCGAGCCGCATCCCCACTGCGAGAAGCCGCCCTCCCACACGTTGCGGTAGCACACGTTGGCGCCGTCGCACGTGAAGATGTACGGATCAGCCACGGTCTGCGGCCCGCTGGAGCCGTCGACGCACGACGTGAACACGCCGGTGGTGCAGGCCTCCGCGCCGTCGGGACAGCAGCCCACGGCGCCCAGGCCCGGCTCGACCACGCAGTGCGAGCCGGCGCCGCACGTTGCCGCG
>LNGL01000054.1:43152-67546 GCA_001510565.1 Knoxdaviesia proteae
GGTGGCGTCGACGCCGCGCCGCCAGCTCGGCCTGGGCGGGGTGTTGGGCGGCGGCACGGGGTCCCCCGCGGAGGCGCTGCCGGGGGCGGCGAACACGGCGGCGGCCAGCAGCCCGTAGGAGAGGAGGGAGGACGGTGCGGGGACCATTTTCTTTTGTGTGTGTCTCAGTGGACGGGAAGTGTGTGTGTTTTTTTCTTTTCTTTTCTTCTTCTTCTCGGGTTTCCCTGCTGGCCTTATTTCCAGGCTTGGATCTCAGGGATGTATGTCTGTCTATGTGAAGAATCTTGGGAAAGGTGAGACTGAGATATGGTGTCTCGAAGGGGGAATTGGATGATCTGAGCGAGGAACAAAATAGGGTCTCAAGATTTGCTTCTACGAAGACTTTTCTCGATTCTTCCAGAATGACAGCATTCAAAAACCCTCAGATTGAACACGGTGGTCTATGGCCGTCTCCGTGCAGCGTGGCTCTATCATACTCGGGACTGTTTCATCCGGTCTCTTATATTACTGAGTCCAACCACCGCCCTCCCAAAACACTGGGTTTGCAAAGCCGCCTAATAGCGAAGTGGACAGCAGCCAAGCTTTGGCTTTTTGATGGACGGACGCCCAAGGCACAAACGCCCACCACGGAGAGAGTAACCTCCCGTGTTCTGCCGGGTTGCTGCATCTCTGTGAGGACTTACACCGTCAGGAGTGAGTGAGTGACACGGTGGCAAACGCTGGGACAGAAGCATGTTCACACACAAGGAACCCTGAGCACACACACGGTCCAAGCTGGATGTCCTTGGGAGAAACCCAAGAGTTCAGTGCCCAAGGGTGGATGGAGGCAAAGCCGGCTTCTAAGACCAGGGGCGCACACGGGGAACGCCGTTGAAGTCCCGGTTTCAGGCTGGAGCATGGGAATTTGCTGCGACAGTCCCTTGGCTGGGAGGGGAAACGAAGAAGAGAAAAGCACTAAGCGCATCAGAGAGCACCCTCTCTTCTTGGCGGGGAAATGCAGTATATATCTCGCCTCGAATTGCTGCTGTGGAATGCAGACTTGGCTGTTGTCGAGCGAACTGGTGCTGACTCACAACCCGCAACCCTAAGATCCATGAAATTCTCTCCTCTCGCTTCCAACCAACCTGTTCCTTTTTCCCTCCAATCTCGGTTTCCGACCCCAGTCCCCGCCTCCAAAATAATTCCTTATCACCTGGTGCAAGGTGCAAGGTGTCCAACCAATCGCTTCGCCATCTTCCCCACGAGTGCCTCCAATAGCGAGCTTCAAGAGCTTCCAGGACCGTCAGCCAAGCCGCGGCTCTCTCCAGGCGAACGAAAGCTGGTTGTTTTCTCTCTCTGTTCTCTCTCTCGCTCTCTGCCTCTGTTTTTCTTCTCCATCTTCTACTGCCTTGGCATCTGCTCGTCCCCCCTCTCACATATCATTTCCATCCAATTATCTTGGGTCCGACGGATCCTGGTTGTTATATCGTTGCATCGCATCTCTCCTGTCACGGCAGCTCGTATCCTTTTTATGCTGATCGGGCTTTGCGTGAGTTTCCCTTCAACCCTTCCAGTTTCCATCTTCGCCTGTTTCGTCTTCTTTTCTTCTTGGTTCTCTCTCTGATTTGCTGCTCCCTTCTTGAGCTGCTGCTGCCATTGGCAAAGAGCATCTTCTTTTGCTTGTGATTCTGTTTGTTGCTGTCGATCTCTCTCACCCAATCTCCTCTGGCCGATCCCACTTCGCGTTCTCGTTCTGTACTCCTCCCCGAAATGCCTATCAAGATTAAATACCGGAATCGGCCGTCGGATGACGACCGTGCGCCGTCGCCCTCCGGAGACGGATACGACGATGTGGCTGATGTCCCGGAGATCACGGCCGGCGACTCATTCCATACCGTGGTCCAGAAGCTTGCATCGTGAGTTTTTTCCCCTCCTCTTCTTTTTTTCGTTTTCTCGCTCCCTTTGCAATTCCCTCTTTCCCCTGCTTTGCTTCTCCTCAATTCCCTCTTTTTGCCCCCCTCGCGTTTTCTTTTTGAGCTCCCTCGGCCAGCCTTCAGCTCGCTTCCAGCCTCCGATTTTGCGTCTCACACTAGGGTCCCATCGGGTTAGGTTCGCCCGATTGGGGCTTCTTAGGGTTACACCTTCTAACATCCTCCATCCTTCTTCCTTGCATGCAGATACTGGTCCAGCACCGTCTATATTCCTTCGACTTTTGACCAGCTCCGGACTACCGCTGCTGGTGATTGCATCCAGGTCTTGGTGGATGAGCTGTGTCTCCATTGCACGAATCCCTGCATCATCAATGCTCTTCTGTAAGTCTTCTGGCGTCCTACGTGCGGTGTGAGCACCTCTAACACCCGCCATAACCTGCTCGATAGCGCTCTCAAGTGGCACTATGATTCCGACAACGAGGATAAGACTCTCGGCGCCGCCCGCTCGGCGGCCTGCGAGATCTCCGCCTGGCGGCTCCTGGCCCGCCTCTCCGAGCGTGAAGCCGTGCAGTACTGCCTGTACGAAATCCCCGACGCTGCCACGGCTGCCGCCATTGAAGCCAGCCGCTTTGCCGCCTCCACAAACTTCCTGGACCAGGAAACCGACGAGGACACCCCGCTGCTGCCCACGGCCTGGTTCAACAGCCAGCCCCGCCGTGACTCGACCCGCCCCGGCAGCAACCTGCTGCACAACCGGCTGGTGGCGTCTCTCTCGCGCCTGACGTCCAGCTTCGGCGGCGGCGACAGTGACGGCGAGGGCGACGGCAACGGCGAGGCCCACGACGACCCGACAGCGCCGTTCCGCGGGCTGAACGCCCTGGAGATTGCGGCCATCAGCAATGCCAAGCGCTTCCTCGGCCAGGACATTGTGCAAAAGATCATCACGGGAATCTGGAACGGCGACATCATCTTCTGGGACGGCCTGTCTGTCGACACCGTCAAGCGGCCGCGCTTCTACAGCACGCACTCGGCCGACCCGTACTCGCGCCTCCGCGTGCCCAAGTACATGAAGTGCTGGGAGGTCTTCTTCTTTGCCACGTTCCTGCTGCTCTTCTACGCCGTCATGCTGGAGCGGAACCCCACGCGGGTCACCACCACCGAGACCTTCATGCTCTTATGGCTCGTGGCGTTCCTCGTTGACGAAGTCAGTGCGTGGATCGATGCCGGGTCCGTGTTCTACACCAGCGACGTGTGGAATGTGTTCGACATGGCCATGATCCTGATCGGCTTTGTGTTTGCCTGCCTCCGGTTTATCGGCATCTACTACGAGGACGACAAAATCATCAACGTGGCCTTTGACGTGCTCTCGCTCGAGGCGCTGTTCATGGTCCCGCGCATCTGCTCGATCCTCAGCCTGAGCCCGTCGTGGGGCACGCTGATCCCGTGCATGCGCGAGATGGGCCGCGACTTTGTCAAGTACATGGTGGTGGTGGTGATCGTGTACTGCGGCTTCCTGTCGACCTTCAGCCTGCTGGCGCGCGACACCTTCTCGCTGCCGCACATGACGATGATCCTGACCAAGATCTTCTTCGGGTCCAGCGGCACGGGGCTGGAGGTGATGGACGACATCGACCCGCTGTTCGGCCCGCCGCTGATGATCCTCTTCGTCATCCTCAGCACCTTCATGCTGATGGGCTCGCTCACCGGTATGCTGTCCAACAGCTTCAGCCGCGTCATCACGCACGCGCGCGAGGAGTACCTGTACGTGTACAGCGTGTACGTGCTGGAGGCGTCGACCAGCAACCGGCTGACGCACTTCATGCCGCCGTTCAACCTGATTGCCTTTGTGGCCTTCCGCCCGCTGCGGCTCTTCCTGCCCAGCGACACCAACTTCCGCGCCGCGCGCATCTACCTGCTCAAGGCCACGCACTGGCCGCTCGTCGGCATCATCCAGCTGTACGAGTCGATCCGCGGCGGCGGCCCCGTCGACGACCACGCCGGGTTCCGGGCGCCGCGCCACCGCGGCCAGCGCCACGGCTCGCACCGCGGCCGGCCCCGCACTGCCGGCGCCGCGAGCACCGGCGGGGCTGGGCGCGCCGCCTCGCCCACCGGCGCTCCGGCCATGAAGGCCGGCACCGCCGTGGCCGAGCCGATCCCCATTGCCACGGCGACCGCCGACCAGGCGGGCTCGTCGGCGGTGTTTGAGGAGAAGATTGCCGAGCTGAGCGTGAAGATTGACCAGCTGTCGGAGATTGTCAAGGCCATGCAGTTGCACCAGCTGGGTGGAACGCCTGGGTCTCGATGAGTTTCACGTCCACCCCAACCATTTCGGTATGATTGCTCTTCTTCGCCGATCCTGCAGTTTTCTTGCTGCTGCTTTCTGCTTCGGTTTTCTATTCCCAGTTTGCACTCCAAATCATAGCATGTTCATGTTCCCACCAGATTCTGTTTCTCCTCACACTGGTTTTTCCTGTTAGTTTGTCTTGGATGATACCGTCGTCTTTTATAGTTTTTCTTTTGCTCGGTTCTGCTCCATGGTATGATCACATCTACGAATACGAATGTCTGTGTGTCTTTCTCTCGACTCTTTTATGAGCCGATAATAAATCTCTCAGCATTGATCTCTGTATTTCAACATGGCAATCTGTGTTGTTCGGGCTTATGCCTCCGGTAGCCGGTGTAGGTTTCCCCGTAGAACAGGAGCCCCGTATACTTCTCTTTATGATAGCGTTTTCAAGCTTGCTGTCAAAAAGAACGAATTTGGTGAACAGACGTGGCAGCACATGAAAATCCCCGAAGGCCAACTCTCGACGCTTTATATACTTTTTTTTTCTCGATAGGCAAAAAATAAAATAAAAAATAAAAATAAATAATTCCTTCCCAGTGAGGCTATCGCCATGGTGCATTTTTGAGCTCCGGCTTCGGCGATCCAAAGCGGTCCAGAACAAAGTGGCAATAATTTTTTCTCCGTCGGGAATGAGGCATTCCACCCATCTTCAGAAATCGCTCCTTCTCCCTTCCCTCCCAGCTAAAGAAAGCGACCGGAATACTTCAAGTGACTCCTTCCGGTTGAAACCCCACAGAAGCCGCCGCATTCTCGAACAAAATCGATTTATATATATCGGGTATCATTTTCTTTGAAGGCCACTCGGGCACAACTTGGAAATATCACATCGCAGGAGAAGGATCGCTGCAACACCCATCAAGGAACCCGGCCACGTTTTGTCTTCAACTCACCGGTACTGTGAATCTAGGCCATGATAGACCCGGACCTAGTGAAGCAAGCGAAACAGAGTTTTTTTCTGCTCAAGCCTTCTTGCTTGCTTTGTGGTCCGTTCTCGCTCTCGCTAGTTCGGTGGACTTTTGCCGGCAATGCGAATAAAAGAAAAAGAAACATGATTCACACACCAACTTCTCCTTTTTGTAGTTGGCCGATGCTGGCCGAACCATCACCAAAGATCCCCCCGAAAAAGTTTGAACCTCAACAAACGCCGGGTAGCTGCTTCCCTTCGGCGTTCCCCCTCCTTCCCTCGCTCATTTCAAACTCGCGCCTTCCAACTGGCAACCCACTTCAACTATCTTCTTGGTGTATGACTCTTTCTATACTGCTTAATTGCATTTCGCTATCTCTCGCTGTTTTATCTGAGGTTACAGCCCTATCTTGTATCTTGTTCGCAGCTCTGCGCTGTTCATCGTTCGTTTCTTCTTACACACACTCTCGTTTGATGCAATCTTCGCATGTGACTGTCTGTGGACCACCATTTTGTATCGACTCACATTCCAGCATCGCGACGAGAGATCCTGCTGTTTCTCACCGTGGTGATATCAACTGCTCCCCGACTCTTCTAACCTCTGACTTCGGGGACTCTCATACTCCGATCTCTTCCACATCCGGCGCTCACCACCTCGGCATGTTTGATTGCCCCCGTTGATAGCTACAACTTCCTCTAGCCTCAGCTCTCCCGCGTCAGACTCTCCGTGACCGCAGACATGAAGCAGGAACCGAACTCGGACGTCAAGCTCCCCGGCTTGGGACATCTTCTCAGCAAAGACCCGGCATCTCCCGCCCCGTTGGAAGCTTCTAGTGCAGACAGACAGACAACAACATCCGCTACGACGACTACGCAGTGGAACACCAAAAACTTACCGCTTCGCATAGCAACTGATACCGTCAGCGCGTTGTCGGCAGCTCTTCTTGTGGCTCCGATCATCTCCATCATTGACCGGTGAGCAATCTGAGACCACACCACACACCCACCGCTCAAGATAGCTAGATCTGCGGCCAATCTATTCCATCTATTCCACCGTACTAACACCGCGTGTCTCTCCCCTGCAAGATCGATCATGGAGAACGCATCTGGCCGAAATACGCTGGCCAAGTCCATCAAGTCGTCTCTCCGAGACATGGTGCTCCACCCCAAGTCGATATTCCTCGGCCGCCCGTTTGCGCTAATCACCATGCTCTACGGCGGAACCTACCTCACCGCAAACTCGATAGACACCGCCACGTCGACGGTCAAGAACCTGGCCCCGGACCTGACCACCTCCGGCACCGCCAAATTCGCCGCCTCCAGCGCAGCCAACGTGGGCCTGTGCATATACAAGGACAAGGTCTTCGTGCGCATGTTCGGCCCGCTCGGCGTCGCCCCCCGCTCCGTGCCGAACGCGTCCTTTGCGCTGTTCGCCCTGCGCGACTGCATGACCATCTTCGCCTCGTTCAACGTCCCGCCGCTGCTGGCCCCCGTGCTGGACCCCCACCTCGCCGCCCTCTCCCACGGCAAGCTGTCCGGACTCACCGCCGCCCAGTTTGCCGCGCCCGCCGCCATCCAGGCCCTCTCGTCCCCGTTCCACCTCCTCGGCCTCGACTTGTATAATCGGCCCGGCTCGTCGGCTCAGCCGCTGTCCCTGGCTATGCGACTGGAAGCTATCCGGAAGACCTATCTGGTGACGGTTGCCGCCCGCGTGTGCCGAATTGTGCCGGCGTTTGGAGTGGGGGGTGTTGTCAACCGGAAGGTCCGAAAGAATCTCATGGAGAAGCTTGCGTGATGTCACATTCGCTTCTTCGTGACTATTTAGGGGCAATCCCCTTTTTAATGACTTATGATCTATTTGCTTGTTTTTCATTCTCTACATGGCCATGGCCGCCTGTTTCCTTTGTCTCATCTTTCCTACACGTATAAACCAGTAATTTGGATCCTAGACAGATGCAATGAATCTCGGAGCAATTGCGATATTGAAAAAAAGTTATATCAAGCCATTTCCTTCATTAAACGCCATGCCGAACACTACTAACACTCCAGCTTCATCCATCTATGCTCACACAAACCCAGTTTGTGCCAATTGCCGGATCATCTTCTCCTCGCTTGACTCCGCCGGATTCAGCGACCCAATATGGTTCGTCCAGAACTTGAGCCCCTCGATGCCCTCCTCGCGACAGAGCACACCCCGCTCCTCAGCCATCTCCAGCTCCTCCTCGGCAACACCGATGCTCCAGCCAAACCGCTCGGCCGCGTCCTGCGCGGTGATGCCGCGGCCAAAGCGGTGCCAGTCCCAGGGGACGTCGCGGTCGGGCGGGAACTGGTGCAGGTCGTCGAGCCAGGCAATGATCGCGCGGATCGTGGCTTCGTCGGTGCGGTCGCTGCCCTGCACTACTAACACGCCTGAGCGGCGGAACGTGCGCAGCCGCACCGGCAGCCGCAGCGTCTCCCACAGCCGCGCGGCCTTTTCAAAGTCCGCCGGGCTGACCAGCTCGACGCCGCCGCGCGCGCGGTTGAACGCCGCCCACAGGTCGACGAGCGTGATCACGCCGCCGGCTTTCCGCAGGATCCCGCGCGAGTCGTCTGTGAGGTACTCGGCTAGGTTGCGCGCCAGCTCCGACAGGTAGAGGGACTCGGAGCCGCCGCCGGCAATGTCCTTGGTGGCCACTAGCCCCAGGTTGCTGGCCGACTCCGCAAGCAGCGAGTTGGCTGTGATCTCGCTGCCCGACATGTCGTTAAGCTGGCCGGCGAAGCGCTCCGCCAGCGTGACGATGTCCTTGGCTGAGGCCATCAGCGCATCGAGGTCTTCAAAGGCGTTGCCGATGATGATGGCGTTGTTCTTGCGCATGTTGATGCTGCGCTGCTCCAGTGCGGCAATGCCGACAGACTTGCTCTTTGGCGGGCCCGACGAGCCACCGGCTGCGGACGACTGGCGGTCGGTGCCACGGAGCGAGGCCTTGGGTACCGGCGGGGCGTCGTGGAGGAGCCACTTGCGCTGCGTCATGGCGTCTTTCAGGCGTTCGTAGAAGATCTTCTCGCCTCCGCCGCGGAAGGACACTTTGACAGAGTCAAACACATCGGGGGTGGTGGAAAGCGTAGGGCCGGGGGATTCGGTGCGGGCCGAGTTCGAGCCATGGACCTGGGCGAGGTCGAGCGGGACGTTTTGCGAGATGAGCGGTGCGCCACAGAGTTCACATGACAGGAGGGAGGGGTGGTTGAAGAATGTGCAGCGGGGACACTGGAAGGCTGCTGGTGGCGGGTTAGGGGCGCCTCCGGGCCCTAATGGAGACCGGAGTCGCGCAGGGCCGACGGCCGATGGGGCCTGGAGGGGAACTGTGGAGGCTGAGGAAACAAGAGAGGTCGAGGATGTGGTCGGAGTGCTGTAGGACGAACTGCTCGCCGATGGGGGAAGGGAAGATGAAACACGCTTGCTGGCGTTGGAGATGGCTGCCTTCAAAATGTGCGACAGGGTTGGCTTGATGCCACAGGCGAGGCACGGGGGCAGCGGGGTGTGCTCGCTCGCGAGTCCGGGGTCGAAGTTCGCCGGCACCGGGTTGGACAGACTGCAGATGGTACAGATCCACGTGGCCTGTGTCGCGAGGGGGATTTCGGGAGGCGGGGCACCTCGCGGGCTGCCCGGGGTGCGGGGCGAGCCGGTGCGGGCGCCGCCGGCCGGGCTCGCGCTGATCGAGGCGAAGCTCTGGATGGAGGAGTGTTTGGGCGGTTTGGGGATCAACGTGACCTTCGCCGAGGACTTGAGGAAGCCGGCCTAGAAGTGAGAGACAGAACCGAGGGTTAGTCTTGTGGAAGGCACGTGAGGATGTGTTTGGGCTCGAAACATACGTAGAACTCGTAGCGGTCGACATCTCGCAAATCAAGACACACGGAGTGTTTGCGCGCCTCGGCCTTGTCGACATAGCAAACGCGGTGCGAGGTCAAGTACACCTGGCCATTTTGCTGGTTGGGCAGCTTGTACTTTCTAGGTGGACATGGAAAAGTGAGTCTGTCAGTTCCTCGTGGTTGTCTTCTGATGGTTCCGAAAACATCTGTCTGGGGCCTGTGCGTACCCTTCATAGAGGCCTACATTGTCCTGAACGAACAGGAGCACCTCGTCGGGGAGATACGACGGGCGAAGCGCGGTAGTCAAGTCAATCTGTTTCAGAAACATCCGTCATGTCGATCTAGGAACGAAGAGGGGGGAGAATAGAGCTATGAGGCCAACTTTGTGCTGTTGGACTTTGGGAGAGTTGGCGTTTAGAGAATGTTGTGTGCGAATGGAGGGGTCAGATTTCACTTGGTGGGGTGTCTCTGAACGGAAACTTTGAAGCCTAGCAATATCAATCGGCAGTATTAATAGCCCAAAAAACAGTATATAGTAGATTATATGAAGTATAGGGTGGCATACAATCGTAAATAACAAACAAAATCGCTAGGCAACAAAATGTAGGAGAATCATGCTTGAGATAGAACATGTTGATGTCAGAGAGAGCTTCCAGTGGTGATGGTTATCACACCAGATAGATTAGATACAACCCTACAGAAGGAGTCACATGACCCATCACGTGAACCGGTGATTACACATCATCTTCCTTCCGTTTTAGCCACCACCGAGTCAGGCCAACCATTTTTAGGTGCTGTCATTTGACTTTCCCACATCTTGATCCTCTCATGTCTTTTTTCCCTCCTCATCCACACATTTTCCCGCGATACCGCCAGATTCCCTGTTGACTCTGTTCTTCGACAACATCCCAATAACGTATTTCCCTCCATATTTTCGTCAGTACTGTACGGTGATCACACCAGAAATAATCAAAATTTCTTTTTCTCGTACCTTTCAGCAACTGATACCTCCGTGAATTCTTCCTTTTTTACTGTGACCTCTCGCTTTTTTTTTTCTTTTCTTTCCCCCCTTCTGCTATCTTTCTCCCTGCTTCTCTTCCTGTTTTCTATCCCGCTTCTTGATTCTCATCATCACAATCATCACCAATTCACTTCCCTATTCACTTCATCATGATTCCTGCCGGCTACTCGGTGGCTCCTCAACCGCCGGGAACGTCGACATCAGCGCCATCGTACTCATATCATCCAGGTAAGAGAAACATATCCCTCTGAGTTGTTTTTGTTTTTCGTGGTGCTTCAATCGTCTTGACTCACCGCTCGTTTTATTGACCGACTGCTAACATACTTTTCTCTCTCCGTCTGTTTTTTTCGCAGCCCCTGCTTTTGTTCCAGTACACATTCCCAACCCTTACGCACCTCAATACGCCCACCCTCCTGTTCCTGCTGCTACTTCTTCCCCGTCGCCCGTCAATCAGCCTGGAGCCATGGCCCCAGCTCCCGATCCCAACGCTGCCAGACCTAAAGTAGACTGGCCAGATTCTGTCCGCTCGTATGTACAGCGTACTTTCCTAGCGACGAATCTGGATGCGTCTATTCCCAAGAGCGAGCTTGAGAGCAAGCTGAAACACATAATTGGTCATGCCCGTGATAACAACCTCTTGTATTCCATCAACTGGGATACACTTCCTCTTCCCCAGGCTGTGATAAAGCTTGAGCGGGAAGAGAGCCAGCGTCAGGCTGCTTATGCGTCTTACGCCGCTGCTACTGCCGCCGCCGTTGCTACTTCTTCTTACTATGACCAGACTCCGCCAACCCCCCACACGCCGTCAACCAACTCCAAGAAACGCAAGTCCGTGGACGCGGCTCCCGAGGACCGCCGTGCTCCTGCTTCGGCCAACAACGCCCGGACAGCTTCATCTCTGGAAAGCCGGATCTCCTTCACTGACCGCCGACGCCAACCTTCCGAGGACGCCCCCGCAAAGTTAAGTAAGTCCCAGAAGCAGCTGGAGAAGCGTCTCCGTCGCTTTGACAACGCTGCTGCCAATCAACAATCCCGCCGCTCTCCTACTCCTCCGCCCGCCGAAGGCCCCATCATCGGCACCAATGAAAACCTGGAGAAGAAGTACCTGCGGCTCACCGCTCCGCCTGTACCTTCTATGGTTCGGCCAGAACGGGTTCTTCGGAAAACGATCGAGTTTCTCAAGCAGAGATGGCACCAGGACAGCAGCAACTATTCGTACATTTGCGACCAGTTCAAGTCGCTGCGCCAGGATCTGACTGTGCAGCGAATCAAGAACGACCTAACCGTGTCTACTTATGAAACCCACGCCCGACTCGCACTGGAAAAGGGGGACTTGGGTGAGTATAATCAGTGCCAAACGCAATTGAAGTCCCTCTACCAGCTCGGCCTTGCTGGAAATTCCATCGAGTTTAAGGCGTACCGTATCCTTTATTTTATTCATACCGCAAACCGGACTGGTCTCAACGAGACCCTCGCCGATCTAACCCCCGCAGAAAAACGTGAACCCCCCATCAAGCATGCACTCGAGGTGCGCTCGGCTCTGGCTTTGGGCAACTACCACAAGTTCTTCCGTCTCTACCTTGATACCCCCAATATGGGCGCATATCTGATGGATATGTTTGTTGCTCGAGAGAGACTTGCTGCTCTGTGCATAATATGCCGAACGTAAGTGTTTCTTCTTTTCCTATTTTATCTCTTTTTTTCATCTTCTTCTTCTTTTTCTTCATGTCCGATACTAACATATCTCCTCTTTCCCTATATCCAGATACAAGCCTGACGTCAAGTTGCGCTTCATTACTGAAGAACTGGGCTTTGAGTCCGACCCCGATGCTTTTCAATTCATTGTTGACTACAACGGCCAGCATCTCCTGGAAGAGCGGGATGATAGCATCATCTTCCTCACAGGAAAAGCTAATGGCACGTTTACTGCCTCAAAGGATGCAGCGTTCCGCAGAGTTGACATTAAGGGACAAATATGAGTTCAGATCAACATGGACAGGACGATTTCCGCTCCCGTGCATCTTCCTGTTCCTATTCACCCCTCCTTGTTCTATCTCTTCTTAACCGTTTCTCGATCTCTCGGAGCTAATGCCAAGACCCGTTTCGCGGTTTCCGAGTTGGCGTCCTCGTCTTGTCTCGATCCCCCTTTCTCTTCTCCTCTTGGCGTACTTTTGAAGCCAACTTCTTTCGCTTGGCAAGCTTGAACTTAAACCCTTATTAACCCTCCCCGTACTTCGTTTCTTTTTTCCCCTCTGGTTTTTGTCTGCTCCTTAATTTCTCGAAAGTATTCTCAGCACTTTGGCTCAGCGTTTGATATCAGTAAAACCAGGAGGGCGACGACTCCTCCGGCACTCGACTCCAATATCGGTCGTTATATAGTCTTTCCGAGAGACTTTCGGTGTTCTCTCTTGGCATTTTTTTTCGTCACCAAGGAGTTGTGCGTCTTTTTGCGCGTTTGTCTTTGTTTGCTTTTCCGTTTGGCTCTCTGGCATGTTCTGGAAGCTGATCTGTCCTGGATGTCGCCGCGTGTGCTCGGTGTTAGCGCGGTTGTGGCTCATGTCGGATTTCGTATTGCTGTTTTGTTTGCGCATGGGCCTCTTGCAGGTGATGGCGTTTGTGGTTTTGCTGTTGTTCGGAATACGGCGCTCTGTCCCCTTTGTTTTTGGTGAAAAGAGTTGTGTGGGAGTGGGAGTTTGCTTGACTGCCGGACTGGCTCTTTCTTCTTGGACTTATGGGTTTCTCGTTCGACTACTCTGGTGGACTTCTTCTCCAAGCCAGCCTGCTCATTTTGCCAAACCTGTCACTCCACCCACCCATGTCCTGGCATGGACTATCGGAATGACAGGACCTGTTCCTCCTAGCATTCCCGGGACATCGTCTCCGAGAGTCTCTTCCGGCCGTGTCATCCGTTCGGCTCCGATCTGGTGCGTCAGTGCAACGCATATTAATCGACAACTTCATCTTCTGCTCCGTCGAAACGATTCAGTCTCGGGTCAACTCGCGGCACGGCAACTCAAGATCACTACCGCGTTTGGATCCGGATTAGGTGCCAGAAAGATGGACGGCGGTGGCACAAACTCGCGATTGGGGATGTTGGGATGGCAGGCTTGGGCCTATCGTAGTGTTTTCATTCATTAGTTCGTGAGGTGTTAGGCTGCAGCGTTCTACTCGGTTCATCAATTGATTGATACTTGATTCACTTATTTTTCGGTTCTGTGCAGGGCCCTGTGGCTTTTGTTCCTTGTTTTCTCTTCTCTCGTTGGAGATTTTCTTAAGCCGTCGATTACTATTGACTTAGCAGCACCGGTTTGGCTTGACCGAGCCCCTCCCTGTGTGGATTGCATATGTGAGGATGTTTCTCCCTCGCCATGAACAAACAATTTCAAGCGCATGGAAGGATACAGACTGACTGTACGTATAGTCACCAGTCACCACTGACCGGCATACGTCTGCTGGGTATGCGTGCGGTTGCCCCAGCCAACACTCCTCAATACCAGTGTGTATGGATAGATGAACGCTTGTTAAATCGTGACTAGGAGTGAGACACGCCCCAAACTGGGTCTCGATAAGCATAAACTCGGTGTAGGTAGTAGAATCGACCACATGAGTCTTTCGTTCTCTATTTTTGACGCATGAATTTCACCGGAGGGGTGGACTGGACTCTAAGAAGAGAAACGCACGCTTTCAAGGCTGGAATGGAATGGAATGGAATATCAACCACGTCCTGTCATCCTGTGCATATTTGCTGGAGTAAGTGGCAGCGTCGATCAAGCACACGGGTACGAAGTTATCTCCAGTATTTATGTAGGTATATACGGTGCTTTCTAGGGACCACAGGAGGTTAGTTCAGTGACGCCATGGAGTCTGTCAATCCTCAGGTACGGTTCCGGTTTTGCTTGTAGCACTTGACCGGAGGGAAGCCGGACACCCAAACCCCAACTCTCTCCTTGAAGAGAGAAAAGACAGTGTGGGTGTATGAGCGAGAGACAAGAGACAAAGAGACAGAAAAAAAAAAAGGCAGAGCTATATCCGTTGAAAGGCACCCAGAGAACTCAAGGGTTTCACATGTTTCTGGTTGTGTGTGATTGGGCGACGGCGCGGCGGCGAAGTCGAATCACTTGGTGCAAAGGTCTGTCTGGCCTTGTCTGCATGCATTTTTTGGGCGTTGGCCGGGACGGTGAGATGCCGGGACGGAAACCAAGTCGCAGAAAAAGCGAAAACCGCCCAATCCGGAAGAACTCCACAGGCCGCTGCGTCTGGTCTGTGGGACATGCACACTGAACTTATATACCAGACTCGAGATATGCACGGGCGATCTGCATGACGTTTCTTTTCGATGTACCTCCCACAGGGAATTTCCGTCACTTTCCCTCCCTCTCTCACGCCCATCATCCCCCAGGTCGGCTTTGTTGATCGCCTCCAGGGAATCAGGGGGTGTGCGGTGGTGGGTGGGTGTTGACTGGTATACTGGATCTTGCGGCGCACGGATTTGGAATTGTTCGACCGAGAGCAAAAGATACGTTCCTTCTGGTCACGGTGGAGATCAAATGCGATCTGAAGCCCGGATCAGCGACTGTCCGGGGAGAGCGAAGGGCGGCGGAGTGCAGATATCTCCAGTACGTAGAGAGTAGAGAGGGGGGGGGCCGTGGATAAGATTCTCTCGTCCCTCCCTCCCACCTAAATGATGTGCCACTCTTTTCACAGATTTCATATTCCTCAGACACATCCGGGAGCGTGAGAGTGAATCTGGCGCCGTGTAATCGATGTGTGGGTTGACAAACGGGGGGGGGAAGCGGGATCCAACCGGGTCAAGAGGGCCTTGCAATTTCCGAGCGGGGGGGGGTTTCTCTGTTCTGTTCTGTTCTGTTCTGTTCTGTGGTTGCTGTTCTTTGCCTAGGATGATATATAGGACGAACCCATACCTATCTATCAAGAGAGTTACAGCGTGGCCTAGATGTCAAACAGCCACAGAGGGAAGACGAAGGAGACTTGCTTCGCCTAGTTTCTAACGAACTGGCGTTGAGAGTAGTACCCTGCCACCCCCAAGGGACCAGAGGAGAGTGAAGCTGAGACGGCAGATACATGCCCTTCATCCCAGTTTGCGGAACGCCGGAATGCAGCGACAAATACAGTAAGGACAGGACACGCACACACATCGCCCAGAACAAGAGACAGAAGATCGAAGAAGAGGACGGCAACTGTGCAGATTTCACACCGGAATTCCTTTTTCGGGAGGTATGCAGTTTAGGTGATCTGCACACTATGGATTCCGGTTGGCTTCAGAGTAGAATAGCCAGAATATCCGATACTCCCGTTGAATGCGCATTCCGACGCCTGTCTTGTCTCTTCCGTCCGGGTGTGTTTCCGGGAGCTGATATTTTCATAGTATGTGGCCTTCCCGGGTTCCATCACTCGCATGTCTGTCCTGAATGAAAGAAGTCGGAACAGGCCCGGGAGACGATGTCAAATGCAGAGGCTTTTTTTTTTCTTTCTTTCTTTTCTTCAGTTCCGGCATATCCATACCACGGTATCAGAAATTCGAAGAGTTCAACGGTACGGGGTCCAAGTTGGCAGGCGGATGAATCAACGGAAGCAGGAAATAAGCACCGAAGTGGAAAAAAGGGTGTAGTGGCGACCATGTGTCCGTCCGAATCGATAAGATGCCGCCGCCGTTCGTGAAGTTCGGGTTATCCACACACATCCTCGTTTTTGGAGGGGGGTTTTTTTGGCCGTTTTTATCGATTGACCCGCCGTTGCAGGGCGCTGGTGCCACATGCAAGATACTGTCTCGGTTTTTTTGGGGGGGGTTTTGTTGGGCTGCATCATTTACGGAGGACGACTCCGCTGTACTCCGTGTGTCTGTCTGTCTGTCTGTCTGTCTGTACAACCCAGCGCGCACTGAAGATTCAGGGTCTGAGTCTGAGTCTGAGTCTGAGTCTGAGTCTGAGTCTGAGTCTGAGTCTGAGTCTGAGTCTGAGTCTGAGTCTGAGTCTGAGTCTGAGTCTGAGTCTGAGTCTGAGTCTGAGTCTGGTGAAGGCGAGCCGTGGTTGTGCGGTGTTTGGCTATCGTCACAGTGGCGTTTTCCCCGTGTGGATGGACTTCCAAGGTGCGCGTATGTCTCAATATCAAGAGATTCAACACATCGAGGCTTCATCACATGGTGGTTTCAACCAGCCCCGATATGCATACTCGTATTTCAGTACTCTGGTATATGTTGATTCTGCATATATACGAGTGCATACTGACGATAAACTTACCTGCGAGTCTAGAACCCAGATCGGATTGCCACCCGAACCAAGAACTCGCAGCTGGCTGGCGAGCGAGACCTCCTCAACATGGGGGACCCAACCTCTGAGGGGACTAACTAGGGTCCCCTCCTTTCATCCCGTTGGTGCTGGACTGTTGGCAGTATTGGACCCAGCAAGAAGCAGCAGCGGGGCCGGAAGAAAAATGCATGTAGTATCCCCTTTTTCCTCCTGCTCTCTGTTAAGGCCGACTTGTGTCCGCGCCATGGAGCGATGTTCGGAATTCTGGAGGGGAATGGCTGGCTTGTGGGAGGCCTCGGCTGGCTCGCCGGTTGGATGCGGCTCGTGGCCATTTTTTCTTCTTTCTTTTGTTCTTCTCTTTGGGGATATTTCTACAGCTGCATGTCGCAAACGAGACGCATGATGCAGGACAATGATGATCGCCCACAAAACGGAACTTTGGGAAATATGGGGAGGGGTTGTATCAGAAAAGACAATGGTGTGGAGGTGCGCACGACGGCTGAAAACCCGAGAGAGAACCAAAAAGAAGGCGAACAAGAAAGAAGATCTGGCCTGGACTCGCTCGCTAGTCAGGGCCCTTGGCTGAGGCGAGGTCTTCTTTCCACGAGACTTTCTAGCCGTGTTCTGGCTCTGCAGAAAAGAAAGGCCCTGGGACACCGGTCGTGTGGCTGGCCATGACTTCGCCTGTTCTAGAAGGGTTGGTTGGTCTGATAGAAGCTCACCAAGATAGATAAAGTGTATCTGAAGGACGGTCCGGGTTTCTGCTCACCGACGTCTTTTTCTCCAATGCCGCGGGTTCTCCGACTTCAAGATTCACCATCTTCGGACCCCTCCCCTCAGCTGTGCTCAACAGGCTCGGTCCAGCTAGTCCGCATGCTCCGTAGTCTCCGTATGAACGAACATGGTCTATGTGTGGCGACATCCAGGCGGCGGGGTTCTGGGCAAAAGATAAATAAGATAAATAAAATAAAACACCAAGATCAGCACATAATCGGTTGCGCAGTGGGTTTCCACGTCGTGGCTGGCTGGGCCAGGTTGGGATTTACCTCCCAGGGATGTTCCAGGCACTGGAACCGGTTACAGCCAGCTGGGAAAATAGGCTTGGTGGGTAGTGGCGGGGGCCTGTAGGGATGGCATGTCTAAATATGCTGCGCACAGGTCTGCCCTGTAGAAAACCGATCAGAAAGGAACCTGACCGACCTATTAGCGATCATGAAGAAGTGTACTGTAAGTATCTGCCCAAGCCTCGCGATGGCTGTGGTGTTTTACATTCCGGGGGATGAAGTCCGGGTGTTGTTGCTATCAACGGAGAACACCGCCGCGAAATCCCGGACAGACAGACGGCAGGGCAAGAGCGCACTGCGGAGTCCTAGCTCTCTCGCATCGGCGGAAGGAAGGACCAACCCTCGCAGCGCAACTTCCCCCTCAATGATGCAATGGGAGGATGCTGAACTGAATCCGGTCGGTCGCACCTGCACGCTTTGCCCGATTAAACCCCCAAAAAATTGGGTTCAGGTCAACTCAGCACAATCTGAAACATCGCACGTGAAACTCCAGACTACCGATTATCCAATGTGGAAGGCTCCGGGCAGAGTTCCGTGGGCGAGAAGGAAGTTGCGACCGGGTGTGGTGGGAAGGTAGTTTCGACTTGTGCATACGACTCCTCCGGGCATACTGTACTGCATATGCGGTAATGCACAAGCAACTGTGTCCAGCAAACTCTGTCTGTCTCTCTCTCTCTCTATCGATCTTGTCATCGTTTCTTCCCCCGCATCACGCATCTGTCCCAACCGGAAATTCCGCCACCGTGTGCACGCACGCGCGCTTGTGCGTTGATCCTGCTTGGCCGTTGTCGTCGTTGCTCGAAGTGTTGGTTGCTCTTTCCATGCAGGGCAGCGCCAGGGCCGGTGGGGAAGGAACAAGGTGTGAAATGTTCTCATGAGTGACGATGATCGATGTCATGTGTGTCTTTCCCTGGAAAAAGAAAACGAGGACCACTGGCTCTTTCCCCAGAACCAATCAGCCGGTTGGTCTCTCCTTCCCTCCTCCCCCTTGAACGGAGAAACTGCAAGTGTGACCGGTTTGTGTTGGGCCTGCATCGCATAATTTTGCCTTCCAGCAAAAATGTTACCATGCCTAGCACTAATCATCAGGGTCGTCGTCGGCCACTAGTCTGGACACTCCCACACAACGTGTAGGCGCCGTCGTCCAGGCCTTTCGTCTACCGTAGCGCCAATCATAGACCACGGCGCCGTAGGCGGTTCGCGCACGCAGGGAAAAAAGAAAGAGAAGAAAGAGCATTTGCTGCCCCATGATATTCGGGAGGATCTTGAGAGCGCGAGAAGGAAGGAAATACATCGGCTCGCTCTTTCTCTCTCTGTCGGCCGTTCCTTACCAACACGGCCGTACACCGGACTTTGTATGGGAAGTCGCGGTTGAGGGCCCCCCGGTCTTGTCTGTTGTTCCCTCCTTCCCTCCCTGCCGTGGGCAGGTAGGTCCCTCAATCCAGTAAAATCAAAATAAAATATAAATGGAAAGAACGAATCCTGAGGAAGGCGCCCACCCACACTGAACCAACACCTGCTTGAAAATCTGCAGGTACATCGGCCCAAGGTACCATACCCGCACTAGCTCCATTGTACGCCACCCAATTTGGCTCAGTCATGTACCTCGATTTACTCATCGGCCAAGTCACTCCCGGACTAACAATACTAGCATACACACCCACAACTTAATTCCTGCTTTATTATTCCTCTCCCCTCCCTCTTTTCAATCTTTTCTTCCCTTACTCCCCCCTCTTCCCCTATCACGAAAAAAACATCGCCGTCTCAACCGCAACCCTTTTTGTTTTGTTTTCTCCTCTTCTTCCCTCTCTTCTTCAACTTCTTCCACTCTCTCCTTTCTCCTTTTCGTCGCCAGTTGTTTCTCCTTTAAGCACAAGAAGTGTTTTGTTCTTTTCTACTCTTCTAATCCCCCCCACCAACAACAACTATCTCTCCACCTTGTCTCGACTTTTTCGACCGCCCATCTCTTTCTCCCTGCATTATCCGTGCTCTCAACCGACAACCGTCGCCCAGTTCCGGTTTTCTCTCTTCCCTTCGCACTCATATATTGAAGTGTCTGCCGGCCGCTGTTGTGTCCGTTTGCCGTTGTCACGCTCTCTTCCACCAACTCAACTTTCTTCTTGTTGTTTTCCTGTTCTCTCACTCAAAGAGAGGGGCCTCTCGCATTCCACTCTACGCCACCGCATTCCAACTCCCCTCGTGATAACCTCAGTGTTTACTTCCTATCTGCCCATCGCCTGATCCGAAGACCGCTTTTCCCTTGGTCGTTTGTTTTGCCTTGGCCCATCTGTGCGGACCCGAAAATCTAGACCTTACTTCGTTGTCGCATTTTTTCTCTTTTTTCTTTTGGCTTCCATAAAGCCAGTTGTCGGTCATTTTTTGTGTGAAGTAAGTCAATTCCCTGAAATCTGCCATATCCCCCGCCGTTATCGCCTTGTGTGGCTGGCCTTCCAGAAACGCCCGACTCGCGTGTGCCCGCAATTTCGCACTCCTCTTTCGCAGTGACGATGGGCACTTTCGCTTCTCGAGTCCTCCACTGCGTTGGATTTACTGGAATATCATGAATTCCAGAGTTGTCGCATCTCTCTCTCTTTTCTTTTTTTTCTCTTTTTTCTTTTTTTCTTTTTTTCTTTTTTTCTTTTGCTGCCATCATCTCCGCACATTTCGCATATATTCAACGAGGAACCCTTTCATTTCATTCCTGGATTTCCCTGTGCCACCTTCTCTCCCTGCTCTGTTCTGTGCACGGACTCGTTTTTGCCTGCTCACTTTACTCACCAGATATTTCTGATCACAGTCTTCGATTTCTCGTCCCTTCGTCAATCCCGCCGATACTATTTTGTCATTTCTCCCGATCTCTCGCCTCTCCACCCGCCGAAAAAATTTCCCCTTTCCGTCCACGCTCTTGCCAATCTTTTCTGCGTGCGACTGTTATCGTTCACCCCGCGAAGCGGTCGAAGTTAAACCACATTCATCGAGAGGCACTTCCTCTTAGCCATCCGCCTATTCGTGTTGTGTTCAGACACTTTTCGCGAAAATGAAGGTACGTGCCCACAATGTGCATAATCTCGCGATCTGCTCTTCGCTGTGTATGCGACGTGGACTTTCCAATGGCTGACCGCAGAATCTCTCCCTTCAGGCCCTTCGGAGATCCATCAAGGGCGAAAAGGACAAGCCGCAGGTTGCGATTGCGCCAAAGTCGGCCGTGGCTATTGTGCCGCCCAAGAAGGTAAAGAACCCCAAAACCTCAAACTTCCACAGCGCCCACCCAGAGTGTGATTCACTAACGAGTCATTTCGCTTCCGGTTAGGTCATCCGTGCTCTGTACGATTACGAAGCCCGCTCGTCACAGGAACTGAGCTTTTCGCGCGGCGACTTTTTCCATGTGATTGGGAGAGAAAACGACTCGGAGTGGTATGAGGCCTGCAATCCGGCCCTACCAGATGCTCGCGGCCTGGTTCCAGTCACCTATTTCCAGGCTCTCGGCCGCACCGAGCGCGATAGCGGCCAATCCGACACCTCCCGCCCTAGCCTCCCCAAGAGTGAGCACGACTCCGGCTATGCCGAGAACCCTCTTAGCTCGCCGTCGTCCGCTGGAACCAATCGTAGCTCCAAGTCGGCTTCCGGAAAGGCCGGTATGATCTACGGTATCGTTATGTACGACTTCAGAGCCGAGCGCGCCGACGAACTGGAAGCCAAAGCCAACGAGGCCGTCATCGTCATCGCCCAGTCAAACCCCGAGTGGTTTGTTGCAAAGCCTATCGGCCGTCTGGGAGGCCCCGGCTTGATCCCCGTGTCGTTTGTCGAACTCCGCGACATGGCCACCAATACCCCTGTCGGGGACCCGCTAGAGGCTGTCCGACGAGCTGGTGTGCCCCGCGTCGAGGAGTGGAAAAAGGTCACCACAAGCTACATGAATAGCAGTATCACTCTCGGCAAGTTCGAAGGCGGCGCCCAACCATCGCCACAGCAACAGCCATTGGAACAATCCATGGACCGCCTCAGCCTGCAGCAAGGTGGTGGTCGCATGAGTACGCAAACAAACAGCTTTGTAAGTTCCATCTGGATGACTGTTTCTCGTCTGCAGCCGATTTACTGACATGTCCTTTTTCCTCCACCGGTTTAGCAATCTCAACCGCAGCAGCAATCACAGCAAAGGTCGACCATGTCTTCCCAGCAGCAAAGCCAGTACAGTCTGTCCGGTTCACAACTCCTCGCCCCCATGTCCGCCTCGATCCCCCGGTATCGCTTTGCCGAGGACAAGTATTGGTTCATTATCGATGCTGTTCTGGAGGATGGCCACCGGTGGGAGCTGTCCCGCTACTACGAAGACTTTTACGACTTTCAAATCGCCCTGTTGGTCGAGTTTCCTGCCGAAGCTGGAAACATGCCTCCGCAAAAGCGAACCCTGCCGTACATGCCCGGCCCCGTTAATTATGTGAACGGTGCCATCACCGAAGGCCGCCAGCGAAACCTAGATGCCTATGTCAAGAACCTCTTGGCGCAACCGGAATACATTTCGCGCTGTAAGCTAGTGCGACAGTTCTTTGCGCCGCGAGAGGGCGACTACGAGATTGATCCCAACAGCGCCAGCGACGACTACCGTCTCTCTGGTGGCTCCCAAGGCGCCGGAGACATGGGCATGAACGAGATGTCGCGGAAAACCTCCATGTCCAACATGAACGGCGCTGGCTACGGTGGACCGTCTGCGACCCCTCGCCAGGTCAGCAGCTCTACTGGGCAGCCAGGGATGATGCGACAAGCATCTTCACTGTCTCAGCCGTCGCAGTCCTCCCTCGCTGCCGGTGGTGCATCGCAGGGTGCTGTATCAGCCATGAAGGTCAAGCTGTTTTTCAACGGTGACCTGATTGCCATCCGGGTTCCCACCGACATTCAATTCCCCCAGCTCTATGACAAGATCCGGGAGAGACTGAAGATCCAGCCGGGATTGGACATGCAGCTGTTCTACAAGGACGAGGCCACTGGTGATAAGCCGAATCTGATGAGCAACAACGACCTCAACATGGCCCTGTCTCGGAATGAGAAGCTGGTGCTGTTTGTTGAGCAGGTGTAACTGCCTCGTCATCTGGATCGATTTTCTCTCCGCTTTATATTCACAACCTTGGTCATTCGAATTCGAACTGACTCTCCTTATATCTTGTCCTCTTTCATGCTTCTTTTCCGAACACCCTTCATTTCTCCCTCCTCCCATTCCCATCTTGACCTTACCGCAGTCCCTCGGTTGGCGTAGTCTATCTTTGCAGGGTATCGCGGCTGTGTTAATTGCTCTATGATGCTCCAAGGTTTTGGATATTGATGTAACAGGAAGAGCTCACACCATCATACCCGGCCCTTTTTCCAACTGGATGATTATCTATGATCATGCTATCGTCCGCCCTTTTTTTTCTTATGTTTCTCCTTTCGTTTCTTTTGGGTCTCGTGATACCCGTTCTTCGACCTGAGCTTTTCTCCATGTTCATGATATCTCACACGGTCTTTTCTTATTTCTTTCTATCACGTCAGGAGTGGAATTAATACCCCACCCCCTTTTTTTTTCCTTCTTTTTTTCCTTCTTTTTTTTTTCTCTTCTTCGCTCACTAGTTTTTTTCTTCTTCTTCATTTCTTCCCATATCCTTGCATATGTTTTTTTTTCTTTTTGTCCGTTGTTCTTCTAGACCATTGGTGCTTGACCCTGGGTAACCGATTGTGGTGGCGTTGAATGGGGTACTATCATGTTTTCATTTTGTGTTATGCGACTTTGCTTTTCTTTTCTTTTCAGGGTTGTTTGCGTTCTCGTGTGTTTTTTTCTTCATGTAGCTCTGATATTGATTGTGTCCTCGCGTCTGCTCAGCCCTTACTTTCCGTCTTCACTTCGTGGAGGCGCTCAGTTTCCTACCTTTTTCATTAGTTAGTATAGTGGAAGAAAAAAGGAATCTTTAGGAGCTTGCAGTTTGATACACCTTGTTAAAGGAAAACTCCGTCTTCATTACTGTGATTCTCCTTCTGATGTTCTCTTCGCCAGCTATCCATGGTAATCAGGGGCTGGGTTTTCAGTAGTTATTGAGCGATCTTCACATTCACTGGGCAGCGTTTCCTGCGGAAGAAGACATGTGGTGATATGAGCAAGTTGATTCGAACTATGTATCTACCGGGGGAATCATTAAGCAATAAAAGCGAGGCCTAAACCACGAATGAACACAGAAACCATGACGCCCCCCGTACAGCCCGCCAAAGGTGCATCTCCAAATGAGAGCAACACACGTAGGAGTCCAC
Organism: Knoxdaviesia proteae; assembly: GCA_001510565.1. Classification (NCBI taxonomy): domain Eukaryota; kingdom Fungi; phylum Ascomycota; class Sordariomycetes; order Microascales; family Gondwanamycetaceae; genus Knoxdaviesia; species Knoxdaviesia proteae. The sequence continues at coordinate 66,784 of LNGL01000054.1, forward strand.
GGCCGGTTGAGAAAAAATGAAAAAGAAGAAAACATAGGCGCCCCGAACCATTTCGCCGCGTGTGAGGGTAAGAAAACGAAAAAAGAAAGGAAAAAAAATGAAGAAAGAAAATGCACAGGATGAACTGGGAAATAACAGGAAAATTCTGTTTGAGGTACAATGAGCCAAGTCGGCGTTTCAGTCATCACAGGATTGAGGGTCGTGGTAAACAAAGAGAAGAAAAAGAATTCAGAAGGGACGCGTGAGATGCGGATGAAGGAACCGACAAACGCGATGCTGAGTGGGTTTGAAGAGCGAAAGCAAATAGGCGAATGGTTTGAGACATGGGTTATCATGTAGTGAGCAAGGATGCGGTGTTGGTAGACTCGCGTCGTGAAGACGGGGAGAGAGGATGAGCATGTTCGGCGTGGGGACATGAAGCAGTCGAAAGACGGCGGATGGGCATGCAGCACGATAGACACGTGAGGAGGAGGAAAAGAGGAAAGCAACCGGGATCGAGCCGTGAAAACGAAGGCCATGCAAACAGAAAGAAACGGGGAGCGGAGGACGAGGAGGGAGCTTTAGACGACCACGTGCGACGACATGTGCTCAACGGCCTCCTGCACGGTCCGCAGCTGGCGCTGGTTGACGCAGAACGGACAGCGCATCTGCGCGGCGCCCAGGGCGTCCTCACCGGCGGCGGGGAAGCGGAGGACGCCGGCGGCCGCGGGGCCGGGACCGGGGCTGCCGGCGGCGGCGGTGGTGGTTGCGGTGGTCGCGGCAG
>LNGL01000054.1:69559-102462 GCA_001510565.1 Knoxdaviesia proteae
GGGGGGGGGGGGGGGGGGGGGTATACGTGTTGAACCAACCAGGCAGGCAAAAAGGCCTAGACCATCCCCTCTATTCTTCCCAGTTCACTGCACATCTCTGCCTCAAACTTGGATGCTTCTGTGGTCTTCTGCTTGCTGTCTCCCTCGCCATCCCGACTGACAGCTTCACCGGGCAGGTCCACACCCATAAGCCGCGGGTTGTGGGTCGCCAGTGCCAGCGGCGACCGCAGCTTCGGCGGTCGGTGCACGGGGTGGTCCACGTCCACCAGCTTGGACCGCTCAAAGTCGATCAGCATGACCTGTCCCGGCCCGGCCTGCTCCGGCAGCGGCGGCGGCCGGAGCAGAATGTTGAACTCTCGCACGTCGTTGTGGATAACTCCCAGCCGGTGCACCGCCTGCAGGGCCTCGACCATGCCGGTGCGGACCTGGTCTTTCGCCGGCTTTTGCAGCGCCGGCGTGACCGACTCGATGGATTCCCCGCCCCAGGACATCAGCAGGATGTACACCACGTAGACGCGGTGCTCGTAGTAGTACGTGCGCCGCAGCGGCCGCAGATCGACCGCGCCCAGGTGCACCGGCACGTGGCGCCCCTGGATCGGCTTGAGGCGCTGGTACACCACCGCCTCGTGCTGCAGGTACTTGACGAACACCTCCACGGTGCCCTTGCCGACGAACGTGTAGCCGTACTGCAGGAGGGTTATCTGGAATAACACGCCACGCGCACCGTGCTTCTTTTTGAACGGAATAATGCCGTCGTCGAGCGTGCGCTTCATCTGCTGCGACAGATGCTCGAGGAAGCTGGCGTGGGTGATGGGGTGCTGGCGCGGCCGCTGGGGGCGCCGTCGTTTCCTAGGTGACGGCGGAGAACTGCATGCATCGCCGGCCGGACTATCGCCAGCCCCGGCGATGTGCAGATGGACATTGGGGCATGCATCATCAAGGGCCGTGCCGTTGACCAGGCCCAGCAAACATTCCTGGGTGCAGTAGTTTCGCGTCGATGATGAGCTGCTTCCGCCCTGGCCGCCAGAACCTTGGCCTGAGCCACTGTCTGTGTGGGCTAGCGTCATGAATCGTCCAGGCAATCGACGTGCTGTTGGGCTGGGAGTCTGAGGTCCCGGCTGGTCGCTTTCGTCGTCCGAGGGCTCTCGCATATAGCTGGAATAATGCGGTCGGGCGCCGGTATAGTCTGGCGCTGGGAGCTTCCGGCGACGAAGCTGGATCGGAGACCGATCTACGCCTGAGTATGTAGTGGGTATATACGCAGGGGAAGTATCGGGAGCCCGTCGTTGGTCAGCAGGGATACTCATGAGGAACATATCTATATCGATGGCCCAGGAATCTAACTGAGATATCGCAGCGTCTCGCTCGTTCTGAGTATGGAGCCGGAATTCGCCAGGAGCACCCAAGGCAAGGAGGCTAAAGGCTAGATACTGGCCAATTGCCGAGCAGACATGCGTTTGCCCGGGGTGGGCATCCGCCTCGGCGATAGGCTCGGCGAGGTGGTAGTACAGCGTAGTGGGATCGCTCCAGTCAACCTTGAGAAACACCAGGGCCTCTGCCGTAGTGAGTAGCCCGTAGTCAAGCCCGCCCTCGATCAGATAGTTGTATGTCTGCGTTACGGCGCTTGCTGTTAGCTTATCGGCATGGTACTGAAACAGGGCTTCGGGGTCTTCTTTGGTTGGAATGGTGGTCCTGTTGATAACATCGCGCGGGACGTTCATCTCGCGAAGCCCCAGCCGAAGATGCGGAAGGGTGAGTTTGTGCGGGGGCTTATATTCGGAGATGTAAACCATGGTACGGTCTGAGCCATCGTCGCGATCTGAGCGGTAGATGGAGATCTGGTCGGGCTGGAGCTTGCGCGGGTCATATTGGATCGGCTGTGCAGGCCGCCGCGCGTTGAAAGAGCCGGGTTGGCTTGGCCGGATGGGAGTTGAAGGCACAGCATTCTCCATCACAACCTCTTCCGACGAATCGGCCAGTGCGTGCACATGGTTATCAAAGATGATTCCCTCACCGAGATCGAAATGCTGGCGAAGGCCCGGGTGGTCCTTCAGTTTGTCGATGATGATTCGCACGGGATTCTCGGCCGCGATATGAAGGAAATACTCCAGCTTCCTCTCGTTGGAGATGCGAAGTTTGCCTAGTCGGTTTCCCGTTTCGGTGAGGAAATGGAGCGATTCAAAGTCGCGCGAGTCCGGGGGGAACAGCTCGTAGACGACGCCCAGGATACGGCGTTGTTCGTCGATAAACGACTCCCACGGCTTCATGGTTGTTGGACAGAGCTTCTGGACCGGCTCGGCAATCGACCCCTTGGATGAGAAGGCGAGATTTGTCTCCACGGTCAGCCTAGAGTACACGAGCGAGTGGCATAGCCGAATGTACTCTGCAAGGGAAGTCGGCTGGATTTGCTGCTGGGCTTGCTGGTTCAGGCGGGCCTCTTCATCGGCGCGGCGGGCTTCTTGTTCTCGCAGGCGCATCTGTTCATCTGCACGTTTGGCTTGTTCGTCGGCGCGTTCATCTGCGATTCGGACCAGTTCATCGGCACGTCGAGCCTGCTCATCGGCACGCCGGGTCAATTCTTGGACGCGTCGCTCGGCGGCGGCGAGAGCGGCAAGGACCTCCGGCGGAAGGTTTGGAGGGAGATTCGGAGGGAGATCTGGAGGGGGGTTTGGAGGGGGATTTGATCCGTCCATTGCAAAGTGAAGAGGACAAACGACGTCCTGGAATGGGGGAAGAAGAAGACAACGGGAAAAGCTCGCGTTCTGGCAACTTGTGGTTATGGGCTGATAACCCGGCAGTTGAGCGGGAATGGCTTCTGGCAAGATCAAGGATTAACAGGATAAAAAACAAAAAAGAAGGAAAAAAGATGAAAATCAAAGGATAAGCGAGGTGAATTGTAGTCGTTGTGATAGGAGTGATATGTTTTGTTTACTGGAAGAATCGCCCTCGATCCAGCAGATCTCAGGAAGGAGGAAACGAGGAAGAGGAAGCGGGAAAGAGAAAGTGGAGAAGGACATATAAACCCGAACGAGGTGAAGTTATACTCGTGATGTTGTCTATACAAGCCAGATTTCTGCCTCCTCTCAACCTTCGGCTTCTTCTTCTTCTTTCATCATCAGCAGTGGACGTGTTACATTTCAGTGATTTCACCACTGTGAACCCCTGTCGCGTATTGGGATACTGCAAATGGCTCAAAAGTACCTGTTCACTTACTCGATCTCAGGGTCAGCCTTAGGGTTATCAACTTCCTATGGGTAAGTTGCGCCAGTTGATGGAACCACACCCGCACCTCGCAAAGGCATACGGCAGCAGTGTAGCCTGCCCCTTGAATAATGTCATAGTGGTGAATTGGCTGCTTCTTCGCTCCAGTCCTGTGAAACCCAACCAGCCCTGACATGGGAAGAAACGGCACCCGGTAACCCTAACCGACAACGAAGGTCGAGATTTCCCAGGGCCTTAGGGTTGAAGCTTGGGGACCGGCCCGTCAGCACTCTACACATACGCGACAATAAGCGCGCGTTCAGAAAGAATGAGCGTCGTCGTGACTCGGATTGTGTCCAGAATATGCATCTTGCTCGCCTGTATTATATATCTCTCGAAACAGAGACTTCTGATTCCCTCTTGAAAAGGAACACCGCAAGGGCTCTTCTAAGACTTCCCTCGGCATCGTCACTGACTTTATGTTCAGACAGTTACAGGTCTCCATACCTTCGTTTCATCCACGTCCCGGTATCCGTTCCAGAAAGGTTTTCCTTTTCTGGCATTAGCACCAGTTACTCAAAACTTATGTATGATGGCCACACCGATGAAAGTTGAACAATATGTACTCTGGTGTCGTGTGATTTAGAGGACAAACACTCGTATATCCATCCATTGCTTGATTACCCGACCCAGCCAACTGAACAGAAAATGGCCTGCAATCACTGGGAACAAATGGGAACAAACGAACGGATTCCGCACCATTCATTTGGGCTCTCTGAGTAGCACACCCACAAGACCCCTTTCTGGATCCAGCTGCTCCCCTCCGTCGTTTGCGTGATGTTTGCCTCTCTTCCATATTGTCCCGGTTCCGCGACACAACCCTACGAACGGAGCCGCGGAGTTTCCGCGCGGGATCGGGCGATAATTGCCCCATGCCGATGGGAAAGGCCAAAGCTTCTAGCACTGGGGGGGCTGGTTTGAAGCGCGTTTGTCCCCTGTTTTTCTGTCGGGAACGCCAGAGTGGCAAGCGAGCACGAGTCGTAAGTAAACTCAGCAAATATAAAATGTTAAAATAAAATAAGAACTGCGCTTTGGGAGAGGTGGCCACTCCGCTATGAAAAACGGAGCGCTTCTCACATGTGAGTGTGGGTGAGTGAGTAAGAGACGGCCTGGTGGTGTGAGCAGTAAATAACACTGGGGAGGTGGAAGCTTGAAGCATGCCACTACGGAGACGTGACACGATGGACGTCCAGCTACTACCATTGTGGTATAGTATTGGCATTCAGGGCTCCGATAATGGTGACCAGGCCAGAAGGTTACATATGGTTGCTGGCGTAGTCGTAGATCTGTCTGAACCCGCCCCTAGCAGGCCTGCTCCGGATTGCCGGACCTATAAATATATACACACATATATATATATATATATATATATATATACATAAGTCAAGCCCGCCCTCTCTCGCTCTCGTTTGCCTGGTGACACTTCGATTAAGCTTCTCCCCCCATTCTCTCTCTGTCTCCCCCTCCTACGACTTGTTACTCGCACTTCCTCGTCCCCTTTCACCTCTCTATTCTGCATACACTCAACTACCCACTCACACATACCTCACCCACCATGGCTGCCACCCCCGACGCCCGCGAATCGGTGCTGGTCACCGGCTGCAGCACCGGCGGCGTCGGCCACGCGCTGGCCCGCGAGTACCACAAGCGCGGCCTGCGCGTGTTCGCCACCGCCCGCAACGTCGACAAGATGGCCGATCTGCAGAAGATGGGCATCGAGACCCTGGCGCTGGACGTCGTCGACCCGGAGTCGGTCAAGGCCGTTGTGGCCGAGGTTGCCGCCCTGGTGGCGCCGCGGGCCGGTCTGGATATCCTCGTGAACAACGCCGGAATGGGTATGTCATTGTCTCGAATACCCTATGCTACCATCTTTCGCCCCCCCCCCCCGCCAGTCCTGCTGATTTTGAATACTCCCTTCCCCTCTAGGATACTCTGCCAGCTTCTCCGATTCCACCATCGAGGGCATCAAGCAGATGATGGACGTCAACTACTACGGCCTGATCCAGGTCACCCAGGGCTTCCTGCCGCAGCTGATTGCCACCAAGGGCCGCATCGTCAACATCGGCTCGATCGCCAGCGTCCTCGGCATCCCGATGCAGGGCGCCTACAACGCCTCCAAGGCCGCCGTGCATGCGCTGTCGGATGCCATGAGAATCGAGCTGGCGCCGTTCGACGTCAAGGTCATCGATGTAAGTGTCTCTTTGCTCTTGGTATCGGGAGACATGCTTCAATCTTGCGTGTATGACTAACTCCCTGTCTCGGTGATAGGTCGTGGCTGGAGGCATCAAGTCGCACTTCTGGGAGAACACCGGAGGCGCGATCACCCTCCCTGAAGGTTCCATCTATATGCCCGTCAGGGATATCGTCGAGCCGGTGCTGAACGCATCTACGAAGATGAAGCCGAACGCATGTAAGGAGAACTTCTACCTCTCTCTCTCTCTCCTCTCCTCTCCTCTCCTCTCCTCTCCTCTCCTCTCCTCTCCTCTCCTCTCCTCTCCTACGTCGTACATACGCATGCTGACCCAGTGCATTTCATCCACGTAGCAACCCCTGAGGAATTTGCTGTCGGCGTTGTGACCAACTCTCTCAAGTCCTCCCCGACCGCCCGCTTCTGGTACGGATCGGCCAGCTTTACTGCCTGGCTGACGGCTACCTTTCTCTGGCACACGGCACTTGTAAGTCACTAGAACTCCCGGTTTCCATCCCTCTCTCTTTTCTCTCGTCCACCCCTCCTTTTTCGCCTTTCTCTGTCGCGGGTAGAAGCCCTGCTGCATCCGCCGGGGTTTGATAAGCGTCTTCCGCCGCTGCATCATAAGCCTGTTCCGCCGTGAATAAGCTTACTCCGTTCCCGAACGCTACTGTGTCATACCGCCGGCACGCTTTTTGGCGGGGGCCCGAATCACTGTCTCTTTCTATCTAAGTTGACTGCGTATGACTAACTGGCTTCGCTTCGCCATATAGGATATGTTCATTCCTCCAGCCATCGGCTTCGTCGGCCTGAAGGAGGGCCTGAAAAAGGCCGCTGCTGAGAAGAAGTAAAGCGGGGGGTTCATCCTCGGAAGTTCCGTGAACCGGCTTCTGTAGAGCCTGGAGAGTTCCTGCGTGTGACAGTTGGTGCTGTGACGCTGACATGTCTGTGAATGAAGTGCGACCTTGTGTGATTTATGTGTGTGATTCATGTGTGTGACAGGCACACACCCGGTCTTTCGTTATTGTTTGATTTGGAGATGATACCGCTGTCGTTTTAACTTTCCTTTTTTCTTTTCTTATGGTTTCTTTCAATATATCTGTCCCTCACTCTTGGACTCGAGGCGGACTGGACGCCGGATGGTGACATCACGCTGACGAGCACGATCAAGTGAAACCTAATCGCATGAGGCCCGGGTATAGCGATGTCTCTCCCGTTCATATTATCTAGATCACCCACACCAGCCCCCAACGTGCTCCTATGCTGTATCCATATCACCGCTGTCCTCCAGCCGTAGCTGCACTCTCCAGAGCCGTTGTCCACTGCATAGAAAGACCTCTCCCCCGCTCCCAAAGGTGAATCCACTCACGCCGCCTTTGGAGCCCCAGCGCAATTGATGTCAGTGATGCAGTCCATCAAGTGGAAGTTTCTTGAATCAACTTACCTGGTACTTTGAAGATCCCAAGCAGAATTCCACTGCTGTTCCAAACCTCTAATCCATCTCCACAGCCGGCGAGCACATTGCCCCGCGAGTCACACCGCAAGCTTTTCGGGACTCCGCTCACTGCGAGAGCGAACAGTCGTCGGTTGGTGACCTGTATACTGCCTGACTCGGTAGTGACCACGTCAAAAGCATAGATGCATGCAGGTCTGCGGGTTCAAGCAAGCAAAACAGACGTGTTGGTATCAGCAGAGATCCACGTTAGAGAGTGACACCAACGACTGAAAAGGACGGACTCACCTCGAACGATCCCGAGTAGACTCAGCTGCCGCGCCACAATCCGAGACGTACAGCGTCTTCTCGTCCGGACTGAACGCAACTCCCGCCGGCCGATGAAACCCGTCAGCCACAGCTCTCAGCTCGCGCGTAGCCGGATCGAAGCGGTACACCACACACGGGAGCTGCGGCGGCGGCCGAATATCCTCGTCGGCGCCGGTACACGGATCCGAGAACCACAGCGCGCCATCCCGCGCAGCCGTGACGTCGTACGGCGAGTTGAGCACGCGGCCGAAGTAGTCCGCCACAATCGCATACGGCGGCCGGCCGGGCGCCATGAAGTACAGGCCGCCCGACCCGACAGCGGCGGGCTCCACGGCGTCGGCGTCCCGCACCACGCCGCCGCGCGGGCCCATCATGCCGCCCTGCGAGCAGTACAGCACGCCGCCGTTCCACGGCACCGCGGCCGCGGGGTTCGCCATGTCCGACGGCGGGCGGAGCTTCGTCCAGTCTACCGCGTGCACGGACGGATCGAGGGCCGACCGGCGGGAGAGCTTGACGTGCGAGATCAGGACCACGGGGGCCCGGCTGGCGTCGCTGGGCTGCAGCGGGCGGGATGTGATGAACAGCTCGCCGCCGGGACTGGCGCCTGACGGCGGAACGTAGGCACATCCGGTGTGGAAGAAGGCATTTTGCGACGTTGACTCGGACGAGAGGAGAAGTGACTGGGTTGGAGATGGGCCGGTGAGTTCAGCCAGGGACGCGTGGTACTGCACGATGGTGATGCGGTCACTCGGGTAGAGAGGGCCGGGCCGAGAGGAGGCCCTGGAGAGGGGAATGTTAGCGTTGTCGGTAGATATTGTGCACTCAACCACCTGAGAGTGTAGCCTTCATCCAAGACCGAGTTTAGTCTTCCTATCAGGGTCGCGAGAGCCAGCTTAAACTCCGGAGAAAGTGCTAAAGGTAGGGAACAGGTTCGGGAAGGTTCCGACATGCCCCGAACCGATTGTCGGCCCCGCAGTCCGGATTCCGGGGCCCATCCCCGGCTCAGAAGTGAATCACCACGACGGCTGCAAAAAGTGCTTACTTGCCTCTGTGCCGCCAGCCTCCGCTCGTTTATGTGGTTGACCCCCTAAGAAAGAAGAAATGGGTGTTAGCTATGCTAGCCGTGCGGGGAAGAAGGCAGCAATGCCGGCCATTAACAAGCGAAAGCCCGAACCGGCTGGTAGCATATAAAAGCACAAGCATACAAGAATCTCAATAGAATCCACGGCGATATCCGCGACTTTTACTGAAGCCATTTTGTCGGTTGTCAGACGCAGGCCCGGGTCCGTGTCGGTTCCCACTTGCACACGGTGATTGGAGAGTCGATATCGTGGTAAATCCGAAGCAGATAGACCTCGTATGAAAGCTTGCGGGTCTCTATGGGAAACAAGAACGAAGGGGGGGAACAGAACGTGGTGGAGATGTTGAAAAGGAAGAATGGCAGTCAAGATGAGCATGGGTGAGAGTTCGTTCCCAAGACGAACGAAGCTTTGCGGAGAGAAAACTGGCCAAGCTGTCCGTGAAGTGCGGTAGGTACTTCAAGTATGTGAAATACATACAAAAGTGACTTGTCACGCAAGCTTCAACCAGCAACTGCATGCACGTGGCCGTGATGATGATCTCGGAAGTGCAAAACCATGATTCCCATACAGTTCTCTTATCCTAAGTATTTACTGTCGTCACGCCGAGATTCACTATCATCAATGCCCCGCGGGAGCCCCCGGAACATCCCCAAAAACTTCACGGCGAAGAATGGCTTCCTCAAAGCCGTCCCAAACTTGTCAGGTAAATGAGAATCGATGTGTATCGTCATTGATAAAACAGAGTCACGGATAGCTGAGGAACCAACAGCGTAAACGGGGAAACAAGAATATGCTGTGGAATTGTGGTTGGGGGGGCATATATATCTAATATACACAGGGACTGTCGGTCGACTGCCGTCCCCGAACTTTTGTGGTCATCTCTTTTCTCACTGGTTCGTGGATTGAAGTAAATCCGTCCCTCGCAGACAAAAAAAGATTAATCTCATCGTATCCTCGCTCGTTCCGCATCTCTCCGTGGTGGGACAGTTTAGTGGTGGGCAGGTTTCGCGGGGGCGTCGGAGCTCTCAAGGAATTTCCTATGTGGCAGAAAGAAGAAAAAGAGAGAGATTGTGTTAGCTCACAGCGTCCAATGGCTATATCTGACGATAACACATGTAACGCCCGAAAAGTAGCGCGCATGTTCAATGGCGTCGGTAAAACAGCGCATCGGCTTCGGGTGGATGTCTTCGTCGGCCGGCCGGCAGGAACACCGAGGCGGAGCTGCCGACCGAGCAGCGGGAATCGAGCGCCGGGATCGGAGAACTGGGGCTGGAGAACGCACTTGATGAAGTCCTCCTCGGCCGGAGTAGACGCGTTGATGGGGGGAGTCGGCTTGGTGTTGGTGGACTTGCCGCCCGACACAGCCATGTACGAGCCGGCGAACAGCGAGCCAAGAACGCCCATAGCCAGCTAGAAAAGAGAGATTTCCGGAACATGTTAGCTTTCGGTCCTCGCATCTCGGGTTCTCCCGGGATGTCGCCACGGGCCAATTGGCCGGCCTCTCTTTACCGTTCAGCGGGGGAGCCCCCGGAACTGCAAGATCACGGAGGTCGGCCGATGACACCCTCGCTCCGTCCCAGCCAAAACAAAACACGAAATATCCGAGGCGGAAAGGAGAATCTGCTAACCCAGTGCGAGCCGACCTGACGACCGAGAATGTTGTACATTTGAACCATGATGGGCTAAGAGGAAAGAGGAGGTTGTAGGTTGAGAGGAGTTGGAAGTCGGGTCGATGAAGAGGCAATTGATTTGAGGATGGAAGTGAGATAAAAACTGTCGATGTTCGATGGCTTTGCTGGAGAGAGCGCATTTTCCCGAGAACTGTTGGAAAGGGAAGTTTTGGCCTGAGGCAGATATATTGTGCGCATGTATACTTATGGCCCCCAGGAGGTTACTAAGGGTTGCACCCTAGTTCTTCTGGTATTATCACGCCACGATTTGAAGAGACATTCACGCGGTCTTGAGTTGTTGGCAGACTTTGAAGAATTGAAGTGCTATTCGGTAAACTTCACTCGTATGGTTTGCACCTTAAGTCGAAAGAAACGCGAATATGGGAGTTGCATCGGAGGTGAACATAACCAAAAACAACACAACAAGAGCCACTCTTCGAGTAACTCATAGCAACCCAATTAACTTCGACTACATCGGTACATACATCACTTTAGTCGCCTCGCCCTCTTCCTCTCCCTCTGCCCCGTCCCCGTCCTCTTTGTTGGCCCCCAGACGCTCGGATCGCCCGGCTCTCGCTAACCTCCCTGAGCCAGTAAGTCTTGATCATGTTCTCCAGACTGTCAGTATCGGGAAAGCTTAACCAGGATGTGACCTCTCCATAGTTGTGGTTGGCAAAGGGCTGCCGACTCGAGCAGATATCTTGAAAATTGCCACACGTGTTAATATTTGCATACAGGCACAAATAAGGTAAGGACCTCCCCGTCCCAATGGCAACTTACACATATCATTGAGGATGAATATTTTGAATAACGCCGCCCAATACTCAGGACTGCGATTGACAGTTTCACGACTGTGATCGATAGGGTTGAAGTGCTGCGAAGCCAGGAAAAACATGAAAATGATGCGCCAGCAGTGGGCGAGATATCGGTCGAGAATCTTCTCGTTGGCCGGGTGTAGAGGGTCGTGTGCCACGGTGAGATCCCGCACCCCCGAGCCGTCGAGAAATCCGGCATGTCTGAAGATGAGCTGCACAATCTCGCGAGGTAAATGTAGTCGGTCATGCAACACAATAAACGCTGCTGCAATCTCGCCACGGGAGGACATGGCGGGAGGAGACACGCGGTCGACAGTTAAGAACTCATCATACGAGATCTTGCCCAGCTCAAACGAGCCCCCGTGGCTGTATCCATAGGGCCACCAGTAGTCCCGGACTACTTCGTCTCCAGGCAAGATTGCGTCAAACGCGATGAGCTCCACTCGCGGGGTACTGAGAATCTCGGTGTCCTTGTAAGCCTTGAGAGCCTCGTCACCCCTTTCGGCCCGGATATTCCACAGTTCCCGCACGCGCTCTTGAGACTTCGGAAACGACCCCATGAAATGTCCGTCGGGGATTCCAAAGAACTGCTGGTGCATGGCAAACACGGCAGGACTGTATTCCCGCCCGTGCTTGGTGGATGGGACATAGCCCCTTGTGTAATAGTCGGTCGGGCGCTTGGTAGCCCGGTAGACCATCCTCTGGTAAAGATACGTCGACCGGTAGTCAAAGGGGGACCGCTTGACCATTTCCCGAAGAAAGGTCAGGCCAAAAAACGAGTACAGGGCCATATGCAGCGTTCTGTCCCAGAAAAGCTCGTCATCCCGCTAACGAGAGAAGAAATGTTAGTCCCAGGATGCAATAATAGGAGATACCTCCCCCTGACTCCCTAGAAGGACCTACACGGATATATCTCGCCCACCCCACCAAATCAAATGGGTGATCCCGGTCCACGTTGTGGAGAAGCAACCGCAGAAACAGTTCAACACGGTCTCTTACAATCAGCGACGTTATTATGTGCAAGTTGAAGATGGCTGGTCCGTCGTACTGTTCCCTATATCTTGCTATATCAGCCGTCGCCCTGGAATGGTTCAAAAAAGCCCGACCGAGCCGCTGGCGGTACGGCACAACACAGTCGCAGAACATGGTCTGGAAGGTGGTTTTGTGAGGACACAGCTTGTGAGTGTAGCTCCGATTCAGACTATAGCCTACGCAGAACAGCCGCATATTGAAGTTTTCGGGCAACCGGGTGTCGTCAGTCGTGCCTTGGTCAACCGCATGCTGCTTCTCAAATTCCACCTGCAGGTCTCTCACGATCTGGCGGAACTCGTCCATGGTGGTCCAGCCGTTCAAGGGGCCGTATGCGTGCCTTTGGATCTCCTTTTTGAGGACATGCGCGTCTCCATCCCGCACGTCTTCCCTTATTTTCCAGTTGATGAACCGGATCTCCTCTTCCGCGAGCTCGGCAGTCTCCAGCTTGTGGTAGAACTCCTCAAAGTCTGCGTACTCGGGATCGCCTGCATAGACATATCTCATGGACTTGTTGAGAAGCTCTCTTGCGGGCAAGACATCCTCTTGGATCTCCAGCGCAGTCTTGTCGTCGATCAACACCTCGTCAGGCGGCACGCCAGCTATGACCACGTCCTTTAGATGCAGTGTGGCCCTGAGTAGTCCGCCTACTGTCGTTGCGAACTGCTTCGAAACGTGTGAACAGGCCACCGTCAGAGGGTGTTCCGCACCTGGATACTCATCAGTAAAGATGAAGTTCCGCTCCCCAGGCTCCGAATACCAGGCCCAGCTTTTGAGTACATCGTCCCAGTTTATACCATCTGTGATGTTAGCAGGGTCTGACCACGGGAATTCGCGAATAGACATATCCAGAAGTGTGTCTGAGGAAAAGTGATGGTAACGGTGCGGATCGGGACTGTTGCTTGTGATGTTGTGTGGAGACAAGTTCTCTATCAAACGAGCAAGGATCGTGTGCGGGGCAGTATATGGCACACTCACGGGAGCATGGTCACGTGATATAATGTGCTCAGGTCAGGTGACGAGTCTTTGCGGTGGTTATCTAGGTTTCCGCCCAGCTGCTCACCGCCAGTTAAATATATAGAAGAATCAACACATGATTAGATGCCACATCTTGTGGTTTATACAGACAAAATTCGCCATTTTCCACTCTTCGGTAGCCAGTAGGGAGCCATGTTAGGGTTGTTTAGGGTTCGCCTCCACATGTGCCTGAACGTGATAGGCGATAAGAGGAAAATCCACTTGTTCCCCGAAAGCCCGTGAAAGATTGCATGAAGGGAACTGAACTAGACCCAAAGCCGACAACATCTGATCTTCCGCGGCTCCGGTTTGTCACTTCTGTGTTAATTAATTTCGTGCCTGGTTGACCGTTCATGACGTACGAAAAACCTTGTTTTAAAAGGCCGGCCCGATCCCTCTTTCTCCGATCTTGTCCCTGTTCGCTTCGATTCCTCCTGTTCTTCTTCATCTGTTTTTTCTTCATGTCGAGCTTTGCCACTTCTTTCCGTTTATTCCCTTTTTTTCTTTTATTTCCACACACCCACACACACACATCCATCCTCACACACAATGGGTTGGTGGAGCCGAACCCCGTCGCCCTCCAAGAGCGAAACCCCCCCGGCTGACCCGGCAAAACCCGCGAAGAACGCAACTGACAACAAAGACCGGCCTCCCTTTGACCCGAAGCTGCCGCCCATCGAGGCGCTGCCGGCCAGTTTGCAAAAAATTCTCGACAAGGCTGAAAACGAGCCGGAATACTTCTATGACTCGAACTATGTCAGGTAAGCTCTTTTCTCTGTCGGTCACGGTTTGTCGATGCGCCAAAGCTGTATACAAGCGCACTTGCTCGTTAGGAATGGGCGCGGCGAATTCAGCTGTTAAAACTATTCAGTTCATCGGTGGAAACATCGCGCCGTCTTCAGCTATGCGGTATGTTCCCGTTGAATCTATCTGACACATGGCCTGGTTCCGACTCCGCTCTGTAGCACCGATTCGACCGACAGCAATGTTCGCTATGCTGCCTACCTCGCCCGTATACGCACCCTCGTAACCACCGGCCACCGGTACGTCGCCTACACCTCCGACATTGGCGAGTCGTTCCGGCCAGTGGTCAACCCGATCATTGTGCGCGGCGCCTACGGCATCTCGTGGCTATACCTCATCGGCGATGTCGGCTTCGAGGGCTACAAGGCCTACTGGCAGAACCAGCGCACGCTGAACCCGGCCCTGGAGCTGTCGGAGATCCAGCATAAGTTCACCGGCCTGACGGTGAAGCCGCTGGACCCCGCCGCGCCACCCGGGATCGTCGCGCCGCTGGAGGACTACCGCACCGTCATGGTGCAGCGCGGCATCTTCCAGAGCATCGCCAGTATGGGTCTGCCGGCTTTCACCATCCACAGCGTCGTGCGCTATTCCGGCAAAGCCATGAAGAACGTGAAGAACAAGACCATCCGCACCTGGGGTCCCATTGGTCTGGGCCTGGCCATTGTGCCGTTCCTGCCCCGGATGTTCGACGAGCCGGTCGAGAACGCAGTCGAGTGGCTGTTCCACAGGGCATTCTACCATGTCGGCGGTCGGAGTTATGTCGGCCTTGCCCCCGAGTTTGGCCGAGAGGACTTGATGAACAAGCGGCCGCCGCTGCCTTCACCTAAGCAGAAGCGTGACTAAGGGTCGAGCCGCCTGGGTGTATTTCTATTTCTGTGATCATTTTTTTGTTTCTGGTGTTTAGTGGGCTCATAGGTACAGTTTTGCCTTTTCTCTCTCTTTCTTCGTTCATCTTCGCCCGGTTCTGGCTGTGTTTCTGCGTACAGGGCGGGTGGGCATGTTATGTACTTCTCTTCTCACTTCATTTGTCCAGCTTAGACTTGCTGCGAATACAGTTCCTGGTTTGATTGAAGCGCTGAATCTGGTGTGTGTAGCATTATCCCCGTATTGTGCGATATATCCGAGTTGCTGTCCACGCAAGCATTTTGAGTTGATCCTTCAACGTCATCCCAACCAAAGTA
Source organism: Knoxdaviesia proteae (assembly GCA_001510565.1). Lineage (NCBI taxonomy): Eukaryota > Fungi > Ascomycota > Sordariomycetes > Microascales > Gondwanamycetaceae > Knoxdaviesia > Knoxdaviesia proteae. Next base: position 84,369 of record LNGL01000054.1, read on the forward strand.
GCGATACTCACCTGGCCGGGGATCTCGTTTGCGCGGGCGATTAAGCGCTGTGGCCACTACAAGGCTCTCAAATTTAGGCGCGGCCCGCTTTCCAGATGCTTCTTGAATGTGCCAGTTCCAGGGCACCTTCCAGCGGGCCAGCGTCAAGCGGCCGCCCATTAGTCAGCTTCTTCTAGTGGTTGTCTCGGCACTCTTCAGCGCATGCCAAGAGTCGCAATCAGTTGCCTCTCCCCTCTGCTGCCTTGAGTTCCTCAGTTTGGCATCCTGATGATTCTCTCCTCTTCCACCTGACTACTCCGGTTCCTCGCTGAACTGCCGCGTACACCTGTCTCCCGTTTTCGGTTTCTAATCACCACGGGGCAAATTCCTATCATCGTTCCTTAGGCCCTGACCGGACATTCTTTAAAACCCCCTCCAAAACCTGCCCGTCATGTCTTCGTCACAGTCGTCGCCGGCGTCTGCCCAAGAATCCTCGTCCTCAGACACAAGCTACGTCAAGATGGACGATAAAAACGACGCCTCGCTGATCGGCACCCACTGCCAATACGCCTTTTGCAACCAACTCGACTTCCTCCCGTTTCTCTGCCAAAGCTGCACCCACACATTCTGCCTCGACCACCGATCCGAGACGTCCCACAAGTGCACAAACGCCGGCGCGTGGGCCCGGCGGCGGCGTGAGGCCGAACTCGCGAAAACCAGCATCGGCCAGGGCCGCCGCATCCGCGACGCCGTGTCGGAGAAGCCGTGCTGCGTGTCGACCTGCAACACAATCATCGGCACCCCGCGCCAGCCCGGTGTGCACTGCCCAACATGCTCCTACGACTTCTGTCTCAGCCACCGGCTCTCCGAAGACCACGACTGCAAGAGCCGCGTGCGCCGCGTATACGATACCCCAGACCTCTCCCAGCGCAGCCGGACGGCGCTGGACCGGCTGCGGGCGTGGGGCTCGAGCAAAAAGCAGCAGGCGACGCGCGCCCTGCCCAAGCCCAAGCCCAGCAGCGCCTCGCAGCGCATGGTCGCGGTGAACACCCTGAAGAAGACCGCCAAGGGCGACGCCAAGCTGGCGCCGGAGAAGCGGGTGTACCTGTACGTTGAGGCCGAGGCCGAGACCACCACCGCCAAGTTCCCCAAGGGTGCCTTCTTCTACTCCCGCGACTGGGTCGTTGGCCGCGTGCTGGATGCCGCTGCCCGCAGCCTGCAGGTCGAGAACATCAATCACCAGTCGTCCAACGAGACTGACAAGCTGCGGGTTTTCCACGTTGAGGGCGGCCGGCTGCTGGAGTTTGATGAGAAGGTGGGCTCGGCTGTCGTCAGCGGGAACACTATCGTTCTTCTGCGCGGAGTCGGACCGCCACCTGAACTCATCGACCTATGAAGGAGCGTTCCGTCGAAGACGGCATGTTCTATCATATATACAGCTTCTCTTTGGGCCTGCGATTTCAATCTCACGATGCTTAACGACCATATATAACGTCTGCCATGGTGGCGGTGGATTCCCGTGATTTGAGATTAGATTACACTGTCAGAGCGACTTTGATGGAATCATAGCATGTTTCTCTTTTCTTTTCCTGTTTTAATATTAGCTCTATGTTTTAGGAAAGTAGCTTTTAGATCAATGATTCGTTCCTTCAAATTGTGTGCAAACCAATGCGAACTTTACTCTCATGACCCTTATCAAATCAACCTGTAGGGATGTGGGGTTTCAGTTAGGGTTAAGGGTGCTAAATAGCTTCACGTGACTTCGTGAATCTTCGAGATGAGAATCCACCAGGCATCATCAAGGCGCTGAATTCACGTCAAAAGTCCAACATCGTATTGCCTCCAATTCCAGTTCATTGCCCGCTTTATTTGATTTTCCAATGCCACAAATATCCCCAGATTCCATTACCTCCCGATTTTACTCTGACCTGGACGACGATGCCGCCTCGAGCGCCGAAAAAGCGCCAGCGTGAACCGGCCCCGAAACCCACGCCCTCGGAATCCAGTCCGGGTGCGCGTAAGCCTACATTGTTCGACGATCTCGATGGTGGCAGCGGCTCTGCAAATCGATCTACTCCCTCTAAAACTGTGCTAGACTTGGATGTCGGATCAGACGGCGACCATGACGACAGCTCTTTGTCGTCTCTCTCCGACGTAGACTTTGAGGATGTTCCGCTCCCGAAGCGACCCCGAGTCGACCCCGGCCCCCGACCAGCCGCGCAAAACGTCGAAGCAGCCTCCGGTGGCGAAGATGATGACGAAGAAGATGATGACGACGACGACGATGTTCTGTTCGAAGACGTGCTCGCGAATCCCATGGACTTTGTCCGCGAAGACACGCCCTCCGCGCCCTCGGGAACTCTCGAACTGACGTTACGGCCGGATACCCGTGTGGCCATTGACAACGTGTACGGAACGAAACGCGGCGCTACAAAGCTCGGCAGGAAGATCCGGCTCGCCAGTCACAGTCTGCATGTGCAGTTCCTGCTGTGGCACAACGCGGTGCGCAATGCGTGGATCTGCGACGCCGAGGTGCAGGCCACGGTCATGTCGCACGTCCCGCACCGGCTCTGGGACGAGATCGACCGGTGGCGGCGCGAGAGCGGGCTTGAAGTCGAGCCAGTGAAGCCGAAGCCGAAGCCGAAGTCCAAAGCTGGCGGGAAGGGAAAAAAGGCGGCGGTCGACCGGGAGTGGAGCAGCGCGGCCGAAAAGCTCGGCTCGGCCGCCGTGGACTTGAGTCGTGGGGACCCGCTGTTCCGTCTCATGCAAACGCTCGTCGGGTGGTGGAAGCAGCGGTTCCGTGTTACGGCCCCCGGACTCCGGAAGATTGGATACATGGACCTGGACCGGTTAGACCGTGCGAACCGCTCGTTTCTGTCGGATCCGCACGACCCCGCCAAGTTCGGTGAGCGGGTAGCCGGGCTGGATGGGTTTCGGCAGTGTGCACAGGTCCTGGAGGGGAGTCGGGATATCGGCGCCCAGCTGTTCACGGCTCTGTTACGTGCTCTGGGTATCGAGGCCCGCATGGTCGCCAGTCTGCAGCCTGTGGGGTTTGGCTGGACCAAGTTTGAGGAAGCTGAGCCGGAGAAAGACGTTGCCCCGGTGGGTGGCCAGACTCCGAAAGCGGCCAAGGCTGGGGAAGCAGTTGGTTCCGACAGACCAGCACCTGCAGAAGCCAAGAGTTCGCGGAGGCCTTCCCGGCCAAAGCGTCGAGCAGCAGATTCAGATTCCGACATGGAACTCGCAGTTCCCGATAGTGACGACGAGTCTGTCGAGGATATCCCTATCACCCCACGCAAACGCAACCCGGCTTCATCGACGCCAAAGTTTGACGCCGACCTCGAATACCCCATCTACTGGACCGAAGTCTTATCACCGATTACGAACAAATATCTTCCTGTTGAAGCCATGGTTAAGAAGATCACAGCCACCACTCGGGAGCTTACCGAAGCGCTAGAGCCGCGTGGTGCGAAGGCAGATAAGGCCCGCCAGGTCATGGCTTATGTTGTAGCGTATTCTGCCGATGGTACTGCCAAAGACGTCACTGTACGGTATCTCAAAGGCCAGGTCTTCCCTGGACGGACCAAAGGCACTCGGCTCCCACCACAGAAGGTGCCGGTGTACAACCGGCACGGAAAAGTCAAGAGGTACGAATACGCCGACTGGTTCAAGAGGATTATGAGCGGCTACCTGCGCGGCGGCGACAAACTTCACCCGATCACCGATGCCGACCAATACGAGGACGAAACGGATTTGCTGGCGCGTACCGCAGAGAAGAAGGAGATCAAGCCCGGCGAGGAGACGCTGCAGTTTTACAAGAGCTCTCAGGAGTATGTGCTGCTTCGGCACCTAAAGCGTGAAGAGGCTCTGATCGCCGGAGCGAAGATTGTGCGGCACTTCCGCACGAAGACCAAGGGAAGCAGTAGTAGTCGCGCGGCCGCCGTTTCGGAAGCGACCGATGGCGAGCCGGTGTTTCTCCGGTGCGACGTGGTGCAAGTGAAGAGCGCAGAGACGTGGCACAAACAGGGCCGCGCACCGCTTCCGGGCATGGAGCCGCTGAAGCGCGTGCCGTACCGAGCCGCCACGCTCAACCGCAAGCGCGAGATCGCCGAGGCCGAAGCGGCCAGCGGCGCGCGCGTGCTGCAGGGCCTGTACAGCTTCGACCAGACCGACTGGATCATCCCGCCGCCGATCCGCGACGGCATCATCCCGAAGAACGAGTACGGCAACATCGACCTGTTCGTCGAGCACATGTGCCCGGAGGGCGCCGTGCACGTGCCGTACCGCGGCGCGGTCCGCGTGTGCAAGCGGCTGCAGATCGACTTTGCCGAGGCCGTCGTCGACTTTGAGTTTGGCCACCGCATGGCCGTGCCGGTCATCCAGGGCGTCGTGGTAGCCGAGGAGTACTACGACCAGGTGATGGAGGAGCTGCGGCGCGATGAGATTGAGCGGACCCGCAGGGAGGACGAGAAGCGGCGCAAGGCTGCGTTGGCCACATGGCGGCGCCTGCTGATGGGTGTGCGGGTGGTCAAGCGGCTGCGCGAGGAGTACGGGGGCATGGGCGATGGAGACACTGTGGTTGTGTTTGGGCGGCGTCGCGGTGTGCAGGATGGGGGATCGTCGGCGGCGGCGGTGGCCACACCAGCTACTGCTGCTGGTGATGTCGAAGCATCTCTGGATGAGGCCGAGCTGGGTGGAGGGTTCCTCCCGGAGGGCTTTGAGGAAGACGACGGCGGGAATAGTCCCGAACCTGTCGGTGGAGACGCGGCCGTGTCGAGGTACTTCCCGGTTGTGGATGACGAGGACGACGACGAGGACGGCCCGGCAGCCGGAGGGCTACATGTTGAAGATCACCGTGCAGTCTCGTCGCCAGTAGCAGCGGAACCTGCTGAGCCGGTGGCCGAGGAAAGGCCCGCACCCGGGCCGATACCGGTGCCAGCAAAGGCGAGGACTGGCAAGAAAACACTTACGGCCGCGGCTCAGAAACGTGCAGAGCCAGCACCGTCGACAAGACACCAGCCAAGGCGAAAAGCGCAAAAGGCAGCGGTTGTTCTGGATGATGACGATGATGAGGATGATGAGGATGATATTCTTTAGCACGTATTGGGGTTTTACAGTAAACCACAGAGTGGAAGAACAAAAGATAGTTGATTGACGCGGCGAAGCTAGAAATACATGACTCTTCATAAATCGAAAGCTGGCCCCGGACCCCGAAGCGGGACGTTCCAAAGCAACCATCCAAGGCACTCCCCCAGACTCCCACCAGCAAGATTCGATTATAACCAGGCCTGCCGACACAAAACAGGGCTAACATCCAACCAAGTCAAGTAAACCACCAGAAGTCCTTCCGTTTTTTTTGTTTTTTTTGTGTCTGTCGAGAAGTTTGTCGTAGCCGGAAAGGAAACACAGAGCAGAGGAGAGGTGCCAGTGTGTTTGTCGTGAGTTGTTTTCGGGTAGACGGCCGAGCGAAATGATATCGTGCACAATATCCAAGTCGGAGCGAGCAGACGGAGAGGGCGGGAGAGAAGAGGCTCAATTGCGGGATGAGCAAACCGTTCTCCGCGGAGAGAAGAGAATCCATGGGACGCCATCCAAGGAACCGAAAAGTCCATAGCGTATCGGAGCTCTCGGTCAGGGCGCTCGGCAAAGCTTTGCGGGCCTCAAGGAACAGTGTCGACAAACCGAAGCTCGCCTTGAGTGATGGAGGCATGGAAGTGACAGGGTGGGTACCGGAATCACACGTCCGGTTTGCGTGTTTGCCAAAGTTTAGACGCTGAGGCAGCGCTTCCCAATCGGATATGCGGGAATTGGGAAAGCCCGCTACCAGGAAGAAGATATTGGTATTCCCCGTGAGGAACCCGCGCCAGTTTACCGCATGGCAAGCGATCCCAGTGTTATAACGCCGCACACCTTCGGTGTGTGACGATTGGACATACGTGCTTCGCAGGCATGCCCGAACTTCGGTTCCCAATAGGATACGACGGCGTCTTATTGGCAGGCGAGTTCGCCCGTCAAGACAAATTCCAGTGCCAACAGATCCGGACAAGATCTCGGCGCCTGGTTTCATGCTATCCCCAGTCCTACGAACAGGGGATAGCTCATTCAGTGGGAGCTTTCTAGCAGTCCCAACTGATCATATCGGTTTAACCGCGACAGCGGAGATACCTCATTCACGGCGACACAACTGTGTCTCTTGTGAAACATGCCATCCGTTAAGAAGCAGGTTCCGAACCTCTTCCGGACTGGCTCCTGAAGGCCCCGATCAATTTGACGGAAGCCTAAAGCGGCAGCTCGGGAAACTCTGGGGATCCCCGAGCTTCAGTGGCCAATGGCCCGTCACTGAGGCACGGTCGTCGTGCCTCGAGCGGACTGCCCTATGTCGAAGAAATCTTTCGACACGCGGACTGCTGTAGTTGAAATCAAAACGATGAAAGCAACCACGAAATTGCAGAATGGTGACCTTCTGCCCGATGCCAGTTTAGTCCGCATGGCCGGCGGTCTCCCCTCCAATTATACGGTGAGGGGAATAGCCCGGAATCGGATCCGCGGATAGGCCGCGCCTGGCTATCAGGCAAACGTCGCATAATCACCACGTGAGTAAAAGAGCCGGGCGATAAGGATATCAGAAAGAAAATAAACGAGAAAGAGAATCCACATACCTATACCGCTGCTCTGCCCCGATGGCTGCAGCATTTTCGCATGCACGAAGCAATTTGCGAAAAATGGGCGCCGTTGAGTCAAGAAAGGATCGATTGGATGAAAGAGGGAAAAAAGCAAACTTTACAAACAGGGCGGATGAGCAGTATTTATACGTTGGGAATTCAGGATCTAGATCACGTGTTGTCTCAATTGCAGCCTATCACAGGAGTGGGGAAGTCAGGAAGCAGCGACCGCGTTTGGTTTAGACCTGCCTCGTTTGCAGCTCGTTTGCAATATAGGGTTTAACCCGCCTCTATCTGAGTATGTACTGTGCACTGTGCACACACATCACCGTGTCTTTCCAAACTTCTCATGCCATTTCCCGACCTTCTTGGCCGGTTGGGCTGTTGCTGCAGCCGTGTCTATGGGAACCAGCTCAAAAGTCTCATGCACAGTGGCGAGGAGGTGTAGGCCGTCACGCGGAGGAAGGTCTGTATCCATCGTGGTATCGTCATCCGGGGGGCCGGCAGAGGGGTTGGCGTCAAGGGCAGCAATGATTCCAGTGGTGGTCGCAGCACTTCTCCGCGTGGGTACAGGGCCGGGGCTGGCCAGGATCAGGGAGTTGGACGTGTTGCGTTGGCGCAGGGCATACGTTCGTGATGGTGACTTCAGCACGGCGGTATCGGAGGCGGGGTCGGACTCGAGGTGCAGGCTAGGGAGAAGAGGGACGGTTTAGCATGTGCATTCGGGAGTATCGGGGATCCAAACACAGCTGGGGTATAAAATAGAATCCCAGCTCGGGCGGAAGGCCTCGACGCGGAGATTCTTACATTGGCGGTGATGGCCCCTCCAGAAGAGCCAGAAGATCTGCGGGGAGCTCGAGTAGTCTGTAGCCGACACCGTTGGGGTTGTGGGCGACGGGAATACCATCACGTGTTTGGCTGGACATATTAGAAGCCGTATGTCACTTGAGAAGGAGAGCCAGGTAGGTTGGACGCGATGTTTGGAGCAACTGATGTGTGTGAGCTGGGGTATGTCCTTCGCGAGATTTGCGTGCAGCGAATCCAAAGTGGGGTGTTGACTAGGGTTAGGGGTTGTCACTATCTCTTCTCTTAGCCGTCAAATCCTACATAACTTGCGACACCAAGCTTTGCGGCGGCCCGGCATAGGATGAGGGTGCCTCCAAGCCTCTCTGGTATCTCCTTATGCGGACTGATGGTAGGGTGCGCGTGGCAATTACTCTGTGAGACTGACCAGTTCTTATGGGCTGTCCCGGCTGACCACTGGTTCTTCCCGGACGGTTGACTCGCCGAATCACGACGGGCAAAGCTGGTGGGGGCACTATGGAGCCATCATCATTGTTCTTGTGTCGTATAGCCAGCCCTTATCAGGACAGCAAACTTGATTATGGGCCTAGTGAACCGACCATACTCTACCTATTTCAACGGGGGGCAGTGTATTTATCCCTCATCTCAGCATCAACGGTACCACGCGACGCTATTGCACTTACAGCTTAGGCTAAGTTGGATCAGTTTCTATGCCGGAGAGTAAACAAACGAAAAAGTCAAAGCATCACCAAACACAGAGAATATCCTGGAGCAAGCTGTGGGTGGATATTCATGGTGCCGATCTATCGCTGGTGATTGGACCGCCAGCCGGAGACGCGTTTATAACCCTAAGCAAACGCGTCAAAGTGGCAACCCTCAACATAAGCGGGAGCTCCTTCCGCTTTTTGGGTTTGTTGTTTACATCAAACAAAACAATACAGAATGTAAAATCCGAAGTTGTGCGTAGATGAGCATCCAAACATGGCCAAAGCCAGCTTCGCCGCATTTGCCTGAACAAGACAGACGATGACGAGTGCCTGTACCTCAAGTGTTGCTACTACTTACTGTTTCAGTGCATGATACCTTTTCGAGACTCACACCGGTGTTACTACATGGCGATATAGGCCTCCTCTTGATTCTTCCGATATTCTCTTCTCCTCTTCTCGAAGCGAACTGTTGGAATCTGCGCCGCCCAGGAATTGATAGCAAACGGTAAATATAGCCCTGAACTGAGTTTCAGAGAGCCCCAGAGCCCAGACCAAGCCCCAGCTCTGACGCCTGTGAACACATCCCAGTCAAAGTTCTTTAGAGGATCTGCTTCGGCCCCCGTTCTGAACCCCTGCGCAGCTCCTTTTTCCTGCTAATTGGATGGGACCAGGTGTGTGCCAGGGCTAAACGGTGATCCATATCAAAAGATTTTCGGGGTTTCCTTTTCTTCTTTTTCTTTCCTTTTCTGTGATTCACCCTCCCTTGACGGACCACATCGAAACACTCTCTAAATTCCGAGGGAATAGGACGACGCCCACGAGACGAGTTCGACCGATCTCACGACGACCGAGTTGTGCAGATATAAACCGGATAATCCTCCCCCACCAAGCAACAAAGCAAACGAGAAGAAAAACAAACGCCGTCCCCTGGTTACCTGGCCACAGTGGGTTTTCTCCGACTTGCGTCGTCCTGCAGGCTTCCCGCATGCATAGACGAGGATAACACGACGCCTAAAGACGCTACCACTCTAAACCTGCAGCATAAACACAACATACGCAAAGCGGAGACCACGATACAAGACGGTCAGCGATAGAGAGAGAGCGAGAGGGAGATACCAAAGCCCATGTTTATGCCTGCTGTCGTGCAGCCGCTGTGCAGTTGAACCGGCAGATACAGACACGTCCACTGTTAGTTGGTGAGTGCAAACATTTTGGGAAGAGGAATTACGGGTCGTTGTGTCTTTTGGTCGTCTCTAATGCGTGTGTTCTTTTCGTCGGGTTGCAGGTGACACAGTAATACCGAACACAACCCGTTGCTTTTGGTTGGCGATCGATCCTCACTCGACCTTGTAAACAACCACGAAAAAAAACAAAGACAGCTATTTTTTCTGTCTGCTGATCTGAATTTTTGTCTTTCTGTTTCCCCCTGTTGTTTCTCATCATCATTTCCCGCTCTTTCTTCTTTCTTTTTTTCTTGATCCCTAGACTTTTTTGACTCCGTCTCCCTCTTCGATCTCCTGCAATCGGCATCCGACGGATTCCAGTCGAGCGGGCCCATTTCACCGACCAGCTTTTTCTTGATCCAACACGTCCGGCCCTTCGATTCTTCCGAGGGGAATGCCGGTGTCGGCCGACCTCTGGTCTTTCTTTCACCGACAAACACACACATACTCTCACCCACCTACACACACCCAAAGATGGTTCGCGTAACGGACGACCTGACGTTGTCCGCAGAACACGTGTCGCTGTACCATGCCTCCGACCCTCTTCTCGGCCACCTCCCGGTGCTCATCTTCTACGGCCCTTCCACTACTGCCAACTACACCCTCAACAGCTCTCGCGTGCAGGTGCACGTGTTCAGCGCTGCCGGCTTCCAACAGTTTCACCGCATCACCATCTCGCCTAATTCGCCCTTCTATGGTGTTGTCAACCACCTTCCGCGAGAGTTCCAAGGCGACGAGGTCTACCGAGGCCTTGCCTTTGGCCTTCTCAAATATTTCACCGAACTCCCCGATGTCGTGAAAACCCACCTCAAGAATCTGTACCCCACAACCCGGGGCCGCCGCCCGGGCTCGGCTCCGGCCCTGTTCGGGGAGCAACATGCAGCCGATCTGGCCCAGGCCATGGTCAAGTCCGAAAACACAGCTTCGGTCATCAACGCTCTGCACATGACTTTACAGACTCAACACTCGAACAATATCGATGTCGATTTTGTGCTTCCCCCAGGCTCGATAGTGCCGTCCCGGCCTGACGGCGTCGACGACGAATTCGATCTGCGAGACGACGATGGCGACGATGTCATTGACCCGACACTGCGGCAGTACGGTTCCCTTGCTCCGCTCATAAAACTGCTGGGAGAGCCGGTGTTTCTTCCCACGTCGAGACTTCGCCGCGCTCCGTCCAAGCCCACCGCTCTGAACCGGGGAAAGTCGTTTGGCAAGGAACAGAAGATGGAGCTGCGCATGAAGCTCCGCGAGCTGGTCGACACCGAGGAGCGATACGTCTCCAAGCTCTCCGAGCTCGTTGGCACCATTGCCACCGACTTCCGCAACGAAGCTGCAAAGAAGGCTCCCACCAGCATCAGCCCCTCCGAGTCCGATCTCGACAAACTGTTCCCCAAATCGGCCGACACCATCCTGCAGCTGAACTCGACATTCATGCAGGAGCTGCGCCGCATCCTGGACGAGAGCGAGGAGGAGGCCATCCAGGACTTTGACAACCCGGCCGTCATGCTCACCGGCTCCAAGCAGGGTCTCTTGCGACAACGTGATGCTAGCGGCGCCTACGCTGTGGCAAGACTGTTCCTCGAGTGGTTCCCCAAGTTCACCGACAGCTACCAAGACTACATCCGCGCCAGCCAGCACTTCCCGCAGATTCTCAACGGCTTCCTCGATCGCCAGTCCAGCTTCAAGCAGCGCGTGAACCAGACGGGAGAGCAAACTCTGCGGTCCATCCTCATTGAGCCTGTGCAGCGTCTTCCGCGCTACAGCCTCCTGATCGACCAGATCGTCAGCAGCCTACCCATGACCCATATTGCGCTTCAGCCTATGTTGCGCGCCCGCGACATCATCGCCAACATTTGCTCCATGGACGAGCCCCTCCAGGACAAGCCGCATGTGACCAATCGCCTGCGCAATCTTGTCGAGTCGTGGCCGTCGGATCTCGAGCCGCAGGGCCGTCTGATCGTTGCTGCTGACTTTGTTGAGATTCCTCCGCCTATCGACCTGGCCAAGGCCAACCAACTTGACCGCGCCGGCATGTTCCTGGTGTACTCCGACTGCCTGGTGATCCTGAAGAAGAAGGCTCTGAATCTTGGCGCGCGGGATTTGATCCGTGAACTCGACCGGCCGTCTCCCGCCGGCTTGATGATGTCCATGGCTAACGCTGCCGGCGGACCGGGAAACTACGATCTCGCTTTTGCTGGGTGGCACGCGCTTTCCGATGTCCGGTTCACCGAGTCGACCGATGGCGGCCTGGTGTGGCTGACATCGATGGCTGAGATGAAGGGCGTGTCCAACATCCCGGCGGTGTCGAGCAGCATGACAAGCAGCATTGGCCTCGTGCGCCGAAACACCGGCGAGGACAGCTCGCTGTACAGCACCGCCTCATCCACATCAACCTCGACCGCCATGACCAGCCGCTGTTTCCTGCTCCGCGAGGGCTACGAGGGAAAAGCGCTCCGGTGGACGGAGGAAGTGACCAAAGCGCGCGTCGAGGGCCGTTTTGCCGAGGCCGAGCGCGAGGACCCGGCGTGGACGCTGCGGGCGGTGCGCATGCCGGACAGCAACCTCGGACTGTTTGCGGCCGTCTTCCACGAAGGCGCCGAGGAGCTCGTCGAGGGCCGCAAGGAACCCGCCCCGGTGCGCGTCGTTGTCGACCATGAACGCGGTACCAAGGGGGCACCCGTTGGTCACTACGGCGTGGAGATCGTGGTGGATGTCAAGACTGTTGGGGCCTCCAACGGGGGCGAGATCCGGCGGGTGGTGGTTCGGAGCGTCGGCCTGAATGCTAAGGTCTATACAGACGACGTTGCTCTGGAGGATTTCCTGCCGACTCTGTCTCGTCGAGGTAAGAACTTCTTGAACTGCTCTAGTTTTCTGTTTATCTTGTTGCTAATGTGACCTTTGTGTGTGTTTGTTTGTCTAGTGATTCAACTCATGAGCACCCAATTCAACACTTCGAACCGACGACTTGCGCCCGCGCTGGTTTCATACTACACACGCACGCTGAAGGGCCTTAGCTTGACGGTGGGCCGCGAAAAGGCCCGGTCGTTCCTGGGAACATCCCCCGTCAAGCTCCTTTCAAGCTTCTGGGGCGCTGCCTCGTCGTCCATGTCTATAGGCACTGGAGCCGGAGCCGATCAGGCGTTTGCTACCGGCCCAGTGCCTGGATCGCCGCCGAAGCACTCGCGTACACCGCTCACTGCCGTATTCCCCCCGACACTCCAGCATTCGGCCAGCACTAGCAGCCAGCACTCGATATTCGGATCGACGCGCGACCGGGACCGGGTTCCCTTGGACGAAGGCCAGAACCGGCCCGAGAACCCGTTGGTGCGTCTCGAAGAGACCTTTACGACATATGTGGCGGCGCTGCAGGGCAAGAAGGGCGGCATTGCCGGCCGTGCGATTCTGGGCCGGGGCAACCTTGCCGACGAACTCGCCGTCAACGACATCTACAACCGGTTCATTGAGACGCCGCTGGACGTGACCTATGCCAACGAGTACCCTGCCGAAGTGGTGTTTGTGGCGTTTGAGAAGTTTTTGCGCATTGCTTGGACAGCCCAGATGGGACCAGTTATGACTATCCAATCCCTGGACAAGCTGTTGGCGCGCCTGAACCGCCGGGTTCCCGGAGACTTTGCGGATTTTGTCAACTTCTTGTTTGGCGAGATGGCTCCGCAGAATCGCCGGGGCTTTACCGCGTTGATCAAGCTCTTGGCGGATCTTCTTGATGGCTGTGGCAACGACAGTGACCGTGGAGCGTTGACGGTCGCGTTTGCAGAGTTGATTGTGGGATGTGATGAGGGCGGGGCCAATGGCGACGCCCACCAGTACATTAACCTGCTTGACCGCTTGGTAGAGGACAGCGATCGGCTGCTCGAAGAGCCGCTGTCGCTGTCGTTCAGCACTCCGGCAGCCGGGAGCTTTACGCTGGGCACCACGGCCACGTCGGGATACGCCCATGATTCGCTGACGTCCACCATGCGGGGAAGCAGCTCGCACACGAACAAGTCCCACAGCGGCTCTCTCACATCTAACACGTCGTCGCTGCGGCGCAAGTTCGGCTTCGACACGCTGCTGATGCGGCAGAACAGCAGCAAGAACAGCGAGGCGGGGTTTGGGCTCGGCTTTGGCTCGTCGAATTCCGGTCAGGCTCCTGGATCCGCGGGTAGTGGCTCGGGCTCGGGAACTGGCTCGGGATCGGTGTGGCGCAGCCTTAGCAAGCATTCGCGCAACGCCATCTCCATCGACGCGAGCGCCGGCACGGTGAGTCTTTCGCGTGCGGCGACCTCGGGCCGCACTCGGTCGATTGACATGGGCGTGCCCGGCGGTATTGCGGGACTGGCGCCGTCGGCTAGCGTGTCGGGGGTTCCGGGACGTCGTCGTCCGGGGTCGCGTGACCGGCCGGCGGTTGCTGGAGCGTTTGAAGAGAACCCTCTGCAGCCGCCGATCATGTTGCGGCCGACGAGCTCGCATCGTCTTCTGGAAACCATAGGGGAGCCTTCTGACGATACTGGCGAGGCGGCAGGCGGTGGCGGCGCAGGGATGAGCGCTAGAACCGGGCTTGCCGGAACCCCCAAGTCGTCTCCTCGGCGCAAGAGACGCAGCTCGCTCTCCGATCTGCGGAGTTTGATGGAGGCTACTGGAATCCGTGATGAGGAGGATGCCGGCGCGGATGTCGTGGTGGAGCGGACAGTCATGCCCCTTCAGATTACCAAGCAGACCTCCGAGAAGTTCAACTCGACTCCCAGAGCGGCACCGGTGATTTCACCCGGTACTCCCTTGGCGTCACGTATCCCCATCAGCCCTCACTCTCAGGCCTATGCAACTATGCAGGGCAACTTGAATGCAACCCCAGGATTTCCGGTTGGAGGAGGCTTCCAGGGCACGTTCCCTGCCACGTCGCAGAGTCTGCGGTTCCCCAAGCAGAAAGAAAATGTCGACGTCTCTGCGCTCTCCGCGTCGGCTGGTCCTGGAGGCGGCAACGCGTCTGGGGCTGCTGACTCGACTGCGCCGGATGCTGGTAGCAAGCCTGCAGTGAAGGCGCTGGGAATCTCGAACATCCCCACACTCAAGCCGCGGTCGACGGCGCCCGCGACTATGGGCGGCGAGCGGAGCCCGACCCGCGGCGGTGGCGGCAGCACATCGCAGAAACTTCGACTACAATCGCCCCAGAAGCTGCGCGAGCGCTTACAGACCGAAAAGCGCGCGGTTGAAGAGGTTGATATATCCCTGCGGACTGAGCTGACGAAGATTGCGGAGGATATGGCGCGGCTGGGAAGCAGCCATGGCGTTCTGAACGGAAGCAGCAGCAACGCAAGCAGCATCAACGGTGCTGGCGGCAGCATGATCGGCGCGGCGGAGATCCAGCGACTGGCAGCGGCGGTCAAAGCCCTGGAAGACCGACTCCCGACGACGCTGCGGGAAGTGTCCGGGCGGCAGAGCTCGCTGCAGATCGAGATGGACGGGGCGCTGCGCACGGCGGAGACGAAGGCGCGGGCGGTCGACCAGATGTACAAGGAGGCGACGGCGGAGAACGAGCTGCTGTACGAGAAGTTCAACTCGGAGCTGGCGAAGATTGTCAAGGCGGTCAAGGGCAAGGGCCGCGAGGACAAGGAGGAGCTGGTGACGCGGCTGCGCGAGCAGAGCGAGGAGACGGCGCGGCTGAAGAAGGAGAATGCGCGCTTGCGGCGTGAGGTGGCCGGGCTGCGGGCCGCGGCGGTTGGCATGTCTGCTGCGGCGTCGAAAGAAGCGCCGAAGGAGGCTGCCAACTGAGCAGTCCGACGGGCCTGGAGACGCTGTTTTCTTATGGCGGTTAAGAGTCTTAGAAGGGGAACATGACGATAAACGATTGAACAGGCTTTTTCAAGGGCGAACGAGGATGTTTGTTTGATAATGCTTTGGTCGGCGGGAGGGGAAACTTCGGGCCGGGATTTGTTTGTTTCTTGTCTTGTCGTTACGGGGTGTACCGGGAGGGGAACGGAATGGTATTGATTCTGTGTATGAATAGAGAGCATTTGATTTGTTGCACGCGTACACGGAGGAGCTTCTGACGACCACATTAGAGAAAATGCCTTTTCTTTCGGTTTGGTTGATGATTCCTTGTATTGTGTGCCTTGAGGCTTTTTATACCCGATGTCTCTCATGACTTTGTACTTGATTTACGGGCATCTTCAGCCTTTGCCGTCTGGGCAGCATCAAACGCGGCCTGCAGGGCTTCAGTCTTGCCCTCGGCCTCTTCGGCCCAGCACTCGAAGAACATCGGCCCGGCGGCGACAGACCGGATGGGCCGGGTTGCCTGGCGGGAAAGCTTTGGGGGTTTTCGGCGAGAGCGGGATGTCGGAGGGCGGCGATTGTGGAGGGGTTCTGTGGGAAGCCAGGATCGTGGCTGTAGCTAAAAGCGTAAGTGATGGTGAACAACAAGTGGATGAAGAGGGGAGGAGGAGGAGAGAGGACATACCATTAACGGCGCCGGGGCTTCATCTCTAAGTTCAATGGCCACTGTATACGTGCACGCATCGGGAAGTTGGCCTAATTGCTCCGCAGTGTGGGAGAGTCGTCGTAAGGCCGCGCGGAACTGCTCGTCCACATCGACCCAGTTGATTGGCGCAGCGGACCGGGCCGGCCCGGCGCCACTCTCACTGGCCTCGCCCTCGTTGGTACTGTCGGCGTCGCTATCGGAGTCGTGTTCGTCCCGAGTGTCGCCGCCCTCCTCATCATCCAGCGCATCAAGCCCGTCCCCATCGTCGACCTCGTCGGAGTCCGAGCGGGCCCCGAACGCAGCCTCGTCGTCGTCGTCGGCCGGGCTATCGTCCGCGGCAGCATGCGGGCCGTCCAGGAACGCCGGGAACCGCGACACATCGAACACCCAGCGCTCAACCACCGCGCGCACACCAGCCGCACCGCCACCTCCGCTGCCGCCGCCCTGGGCAGCGGGTGCCGCAAGCCCGGCAGCCGCGCTCGCCACCGCGCGCGCATCCGCGACCGACACCGTCGGCGGGGCGTGCACGACAAAGGCAATCCGATCGACATTTCCGGCACGGACTTGGCGGCGCACGGCCGCCACGGCATCGGCCACCCACGCTCGTACCGCTGGATGGCGGGACTGGTGGACCGGCAGGTTGTAGGCGCGGGCCGAGAGGAATGTGCGGGCCGGGTACAGGTTGCGCAGGAAGAGCAGGGTGTGGATGCTGGTGGTGAGGAAGTCGGCAAATGCGGCGAGGAGGGTTTCGGCGTCGGAGAGCGGGACGACGACGGTGGCCGGGGCTGAGTCCGGGCGGTCTGTTGCTTGTGGGCCCGAGGGCGAGTCCGGGGCCGCCGGCGGTGGCCGGCCATCTCGTGAGCTTGGCCGCATTGTATGTGAGACTTCTGAGGATTTGGGTTGATCGAAGCGAAAAACGGGAAATGCAATGGGGATTTGAAAACACGATTGTACAGCTAAGACTCTTGCTCGAGACTCACAGTCTCCCAAAGCTCTCGAGATTGTCGGAAGTGGGAAAAAGAAAGACGAAGGCCGTCATACAAACGCGCGGCTTCCATAATCACCTTGAGCCCCACTTTAAGCTTCTCTGCAAACGCGAGATTGCCGCGTTCGTCATGTGACGATGACAGAGAGTGTGTAACCCTAATTCTTGCCCCGCCCCGCCCTCTAACCCCAACAAGCATGCAATGATGACGCCCCAGATCTGCCTACAAACTCAGACAACAAGAAGTCAGCCAACCTTCTCCGTTTACAACTGTTTGCAATCGTTGTTGACCCAACTTACTTCCCCGCTTACCATCACAGATCATTCCTTCAACTGCAATGCACTTTTGGTGATTCATTGCCCCCCTCCTCTTCCCTCAACTTGTCTCCCCAGTTTCCCCACATGACCATTGATAACTCCGCCCGGCGCCGGGCAGTGCTCCGGCACATGGCCGAAGCGCTGCCGACGCACGCCAAAGACGACCCGACGTCGGACCTGAGCTCCTCGTACGAGGCCGTGGCCCTGCTTGTCCACGCATACATGACCAGCCTGTCGTTCCGGCTGCTCGGCTTCGACGAGGACCGCCGCATGGAGAGCGAGTGCCAGCAGC
This sequence comes from Knoxdaviesia proteae, assembly GCA_001510565.1. Classification (NCBI taxonomy): domain Eukaryota; kingdom Fungi; phylum Ascomycota; class Sordariomycetes; order Microascales; family Gondwanamycetaceae; genus Knoxdaviesia; species Knoxdaviesia proteae. Next base: position 101,817 of record LNGL01000054.1, read on the forward strand.
TGGCGCCGCGGCTGCCTGCGGCGTGGAACGCGGCGTTTGGGAACTACGTGTTCGTGTACGCGCATAAGCAGTCGGCCATGACGTTCGTCATGCGCATCGATCGCATGGGCACGAAGCTCGAGGTGCGCGGGCTGGCCGTCGGCGATGAGCGGATTCACCGTGCGGAGTTCCTAGCGCGCGATGTCGTTGTGTCGGCGAAGCTGCCACTGAGAATCTCGCTGGATGCGGCTGGCGACGAGGACCGGAGTGACTTGCAGGCGAAGCTGGAGCAGATCTTCGTGTCCCCGGAAGCCATCGATAGTGAGTTCTCGTGTTGTGGTTCTGGCCTATCCTATCCTAGTTTGATGCTAACGGATGTGCTCCGCTAGAATTCCTCGACGACCTGCAAACCAAGATCATCCAGAACCTGATCCCCAAACTCCAAGCCGAAGGCTACGAAGAACAGCGCCGCTCCGCGGACCGCACACCAACCCACCATCTGACGGACTCGACCTTGCAGCGCTCCGACCCGCCCGCCGACCCCGGCCTGCCACCCCGCCCGAACCCCTACCCGGTGCCCCCTGACACCCTCCCCCACCCCCGCCAGCCCCCCACGCGGCCCTACGCCGACTTCCCACCCCCGGGCTTCGACGACGACTACGAGATT
>LNGL01000054.1:102527-121837 GCA_001510565.1 Knoxdaviesia proteae
CGGCCCTGCGCGCCCGCCCTTCCCCGGAGGCTTTGGCGGCGGCCCGGCCGGCGGGCTTGGCCGCGACGATCTGTACCCCGCCGGCCTGGGTCCGCACGACCCGCTCCGCCCGTCGTTCACCCCGTACGGAGGCCCGTTCCGCCCGGGCCCCGCCCGCGGAATGCACCCTACCTTTGACGATCCTGCGTTCTTCCCCGGCGGTGCCGGGGGAGAGTTTGACGACCCGCCTGCTCCGCCCGGAGCGCGCTGGGATCCGGTCGGCCCGGGAGGCTTCCCTAGCCAAGGAGGTGGAAGAGGTCGGCGAGGACCGGGTGGTGGCAATGGTGGCAACGGCGGTGGTGGTGGCTACGGGCCGTATGGCGGGTTTGGAGGGGATATCATCTAATCATTCATTCCCCCGAGTCATGTGTGCCGGACACCACTCATTAATGTGTATTGTATGATGTTTATGAATCAGGGAAATCCAATTGAGACAGTCTAAATTAGTCTAGCTAGGACTACCGCCGAAAATGACAAACAAGAAAACATGACTATTTTGGGATATATCTTGGGCGGGAGCTGCCATGAAGATATACAGAGAGATGATTAGGGAGACCTAGTGAAATATTGTAATAGGGAGGAAGATAGAGAAAGAGATTGGTTGGGGAAGTGATTTGACTGAAAAAGAAAAGAGAGATATGAAGTCGGGAGGAATCCTCAACAGGCTTAAAGCACAGACACACACACACACACACACACACACGCAGACAGATAGAAAGGGAAAAAGGATCAGAGTAACCCCCACTAATGCATGAGGTCAACTCTGCCACCATACCGACAAGAAGAAAACAAGGGCGGAGAGAATCAAAGGGGCTCGCAAAGACTAGAAGAAAGAAAGAAAAGAAGCAGAAGCCGGCCGGGCGTATCCCACCTACGCAGCAGCATGCGCACTGTTGGCAAGCTCGGCCAGCTTGGCCTGCTCGTCCTCGGTCAGCATCTTGTACCACTCCTGGAAGTTGGCCAGGTTCTCCTGGGCGGCGCGCAGGAAGAACTCGGTCAGGTAGGTCTGCGTCTCGTCGTCCTGCGTGCGGCCGGTGCCCCGGATCAGGCGCATCAGGTCGGCGCGCGTCGAGCCCAGGCTGAGGTCCAGCGCGTCGATCTCGTCCTCCCACGCATCGTCGTCGTCGTCGTCCTCGTCGCCGAATTCGGCGGCCGCCGAAGCCGAAGCCGCGGCAAGCGTCGCAGCCGCCTGGGTGCCGGAGGCCGAGAGCAGCTCCTCAATGAGCACCTTGAGAATCTTCAGCGTCGCCGGGATCTGCGTGAACTGGTCGGGGTCTGGAGTGAAAAGCGTGAGGTCAGAAGGGGCGGACTCGTCATTAAGGTCGGTATGCGTGGTCTTACTCTTCTTAGCGCGCGACCGAGTCATGATCTGGCCGGTCTGCGTGACAATCAAGTCACCATTGACAGTGGTCTGGGTCAGGCGAGGGTCGTTGAGCGAGTACAGCTTCGACAAGGCAATAACACTGAAGAAGAGACAAGGATGTTAGCAATGCGCCTTTTCAAAGACGCCAGAACAAGCTTCGGGGAGGTTCAACATACTTTTGACGGATCTCATCGTATCCAGCAAAGCTGATCGAGTTCTCGAGCCACTTGCCCATCACAACATCCAGACCCGACTGGGTTCCGATGGTGATCTGGCTGAGGAACTCAACAACGTCACTGGCGCCCGAGAGCGACAGCCGCGCGAACACGAGGATCAGGGACTGGATGAACGACGCAGCCTCGGCAGAGGCTAGGCGGTTGGCCACAGCCGTCAGAAGCTGCAGCAGGTACGGGCCCAGCCGCTCATGGCCGGCCTTCTCGACGAGCTCGGCGGCCAGTCCACCGACCTCCGAGGCGGCGTTATCCTCCATGTCGGGCGCCAGCAGGCGGTCAATAGCCCGCAGGCAGATATCCAGACCGGTCTGGCCCGACTCGTCCTGGTAGTTGAACACCTGCTGGTGGTCGTGCATCAGCAGGTGCTTGACGCTCTCGGCCGCGGGCCGCAGAATGTCGCCCTCGTTGGACTCCATGAGCACGCGGCGCAGCTTCGGCAGCGTGGCGGCGACAAAGCCGGCGGGCAGCGGCTCGGTGCCGCTCTCGATGAGGATGACCAGCAGGTCGGCAGCGGCGGCAACCAGCGGGTCGTCCTCGGTGAGGTTGGCCACGTCGAAGGCGCCGGTGATCGTCGGCAGGATCTTGGCGCTCAGCGCAGCGTACGCCTCCGGGCCCGACAACTGCTGGACAACATCCTCAAAGGCCTCGCTGATAACCATGACCACCTGGAAGTTGGACGCGCCGATGCGCACGAGGGAGAAGAGAAGGTCGAGCGGCGACACCTCGTCGGAAATGGCAACGCGCGGGTCAATGCCGATAAGGTGGCTGATCGCCTCCACAAGGGCAATCAGGAGCTCATCGGCGTCCTCAATTTCATCGGCGTCCTTCGATTGCAGATACTGGGCAATTGCCAGGATCAACGGAACCTGCTGGCCAGGGAGGACAGCCTGGGCCAGGCACAGGTCTTTGATGGCCTTGATGCAAGAAACACGCACAACCTCGGAGTCGTCGCCGTTGATCGAGGTGTAGATCATGTTGGCAAGCTCGGTGGGGATGGTGAGGGCACGGCTGAGGGCGCCGCTGACAAGGAATCCGCGGGCACGCAGCAGAGGGGCGTCGGTCCTGCTAACGGCAAACTGGGCCAGCTCCAGGTAGCCCGGCAGCAGCTCGGCGGGGAGTTCTCGGTCTTCCTCAAGATGTATCGAGAGGATGATGCTGAAGAGGAACAGGGCGGACTCCTGCATGCGCCAGTCGCTGGCGTTGGCGAACAGGGCCTTGGTGTAGGCGAACAGGCCGGTCAGCGTGGCATTGCCGAACATCTCGCCAAGCTTGTTGATCATCTCACCCGAGGCAGTACGGGCGGTGTAGTTTGCGGAGATAAGAGCCTCTTCCGAAAGGTACAGCGAGCAATCAATATCCCACAGACCCTCCTGCTCCTTGACGATCAAGGCATACCCAACCATGATCTTCACAGCATCGCCAATCCAGGGCACGTCGGTGGGAGAGGGAAAGGAAGCGAGCTGGCCCTCCAGCTGCTTCTGGACGGGAGGGGCCCGCAGGAGTTGGTGGATGACGTCAAGCTCTTCGACCACCAGAAAGTCGAGAGTGAAGGGGAGCTGGTCGGAGTTCTCAAGGCGGGCCTGCGACTCGGTGTCGACGTAGAGGGTCTTGTACGGGGCCTGAAGCAGCAGGAGTTCCTGCCACACGGCGGAAAAGTAGTCGACCGACTGGCCAACAATGAGGCTAGGGAGCACGGCGCGGATCTTGAGGATGGTCTTGTTGACCTGGAGCTTGAGGGCTACGATGCCGTTCCACGACTTGGGCTGGCCATCCCCGGCCAGCGACTCCTGGGGGAAGGGCGCCTTGAGGATTTCGAGAAAAAAGGGACTCCAGGCCTTCAGCAGCTCTTCACCGAAAGCCTTGACCTCGGAAGCATGCTCCTCCTTGACGATCTCCAAAAGGTCGAAGCACGAACGGAACACCGACACGGCCAGGGCGCGGTGGGGGGTCTCGCGAGTGGCGTCGAGGGCCACGGCGGTGAGCGCCTGGATAATATCACGGGCGAGGGTGAAGAACTGGTCCTCGCTCAGGCTCTCATCGACGATGTCTGAGAGGATCTTCAGGGCACCGTGGACCTGGGCGCTACTGCCGGTAGGAATGATGCTGAGGAGCGTGGGAAGGAGAGTAGGCCAGCGGTCTGGGACGTCGAACGTGGCAAGACGGCCGATGACGGAGCTGAGAGAGAACGAACACGGAGGTTAGACCGGAGAGACATATAGATATATATATATATATATTTTGATGACGAGCGGAAAACTCACCTGGTGATGGCCTTCACTTTGGTGTTGTCCTCGTCGCTGAGGGCCAGCTCCAAAAGAGACTGGCGAATGCGCTCACGTGTCTCATCCGGGATCGGCACAGGGGGAGCAGAGTCGTCCTCGTCCTCATCCTCCTCGTCTAGATCGTCGTAGTCTTCGGGGTTCCAGTTGCGGTTAACGAACTGGCGCAGGGCGGCCAGGGCCGATTGGCGGACGGCGGTGTCAGCGGACACGTGCGAGGCGACGGCAACCAGAGACAGCGGGAAGCCCGGGTTTGTGCGGGCCTGCCTGAGTGCGGCTTCGGCCTGCTGCCGCGTGTCTCGGTCGGGAGACTGCGTGTTGAGAAGAACGTGAACCAACTCGTCCTCCATGGCTGGAATGCGGTTGTAAGTGGGGGGAGGGGGAGAAAAACCTAGGGTTACGATTGAGGGTGAAGAGAGAGATAAGGACAGGGAAGCAAAGATAGAAAAAGAAGAAGAAGAGGAAGAAAAAGGAAAACGAAAAAGAATCGCCAGGAAGGTTCAAGCTGGACACTTGCAGTCTGTGGCTTTTGGAAAGAGCAGAAATCAGCTGCCTGTCAGAGAGAAAACAAGAAGGCACGATCAACTGATGCCAGTGCCTGACAGGGAACCAGAGGGAAAGTGCAATCAACAACCAGGAGAGGGAAGGAGCTCATATAATAACAGAATGATGGTTGCTAGCCGTGCTTCTGAACTGCTTCTGAATAGCTTCTTTCGGTGTTTGCTTGTTTCCAGAGGATGAACCTTTGTGTAATTGCTCAAGAGAAGAAGAAAAGAAAACAAAAAAGGTATCTCATGTGTTTTTTCCTTGTGAAGATTTATTGGCGGGGTTCACTGCTGGTACCTGTGGAAAGAAAAAAACAAAAAACAAAAAAACCCCCAGAAAAGTGCGCTGGTGCGATGATGTGGGGTTTGCTGATTTGTTTTTTTTCTTCTTTTTTTCTCTTTCCGCTCTGGTTGGGTTGACTCGATGAGGGGCATTTAGTCCTTGATGTGTTTGATTTTGATTTTACTGGGGTCCAGCGGCTGTTCTGATAGGGTTGTTCCTTGCTCACGTCTCCAAACACAAATAGCGAGTGGTTGAAGACAGAAGCGACAGAAGCCGATTTCTGTGTTGACAGACAGGACCTTGCAGTGACGACATAACCCTAAAGGAAACCAACCCTACGATGCTCCTCCGCGATGCTCCTCAAAGATGATTCAGCCATTGTGAGCTGGAAGGACGGAAATGCGTCTGTCACGTGACCTAGGCTGAGAGCCTGGTCCTGGCTAGCCTATAAATACCGGACTTCTATCTATTTCTAGTCTAGCTCTTTTTTTTTTCCTCTTATATCTAACTTTTTCTATTAATACTTATATCTAATTCTATTAACTTATTTATCTTTATTCTTCGGCCCTATTAATAGATTATAAGACTAAATAACTAACTGAGATAGATAGTTTTTTTTTAGTGCTTCTTTTTTTTAGTTTAATTATTTTTTTTCTTCTTCTATTTACTATAAGTCAATCCTTAATTTATAAAGCTATTAGTAAAGCGATAATTATAAACTAATAATAAATCCTAGCGATAATCGTCGCTTAACCCGTAGTGATTATCGCTATCTAGCCGCTCTAAACGTAGCTACTAACTTAGTTATCTAATAATAATAACCTTTATAAGTAACCACTCCGTTAGCATTAACGGAATTCTCGCGTTCCCCCTCTCCCGTCTCTAACTCTAAGTTAAGATTTATTACTAACTCTAAATATTAATAACTTTAATTAGCTCCTAATAATAATTTTACTCCTTCCTCGTCTACCCCGATTTTTCTTAGTCTTTTACGTGCCCCTCTAGTAGCACCTACTATAATATATCGACCTCCTCCCGTTCCTATATTATCTCCTTCTTTATATTTAGTCGTTATAGAAGATTTTATCCTATCACCTATAATAACTAATACTAACTAAGTAATTAACCTCTTTAAATAGAAGTAGACGCTTAATTAGTAATACTAGTTAATAGATAGCTATATATAGTATATATAGGCCCTATCCTTCTATACCGTAATTATCTATATAGGTTTAAAGCCTAATAATTTCGGTTATCTTAATAAGTAAAATAATCTACTCGTAAGAGGTAAAATACTAAAGAATACTACTAGCATTATAAGATAAATTATAGTTAATAGTATAAGTATTTCTAATATTTAAAATAAGCTATCTAATCGCTTTAACCGTAATAGTTAGAAGACTAAGTTTTAAGTATTAGAAGATCTATTAGACGTAAGTACCTATACTATAAAGCGAGGTAAGAAATTTATTACTTTTCTCTTACGCTTTAATTATAAGTAACTAAAAGTTTAACGTTATAGGGCTAATATTACGGATAATATTAGGACCGTCCTACTACTAATAGTAGTAAAGGATACCTTTAATATTAAGACGTAGGTTACTATACGTATTACGGTATAGTTAGGTAGGATATTAGATAAGCTTTATAAATAGCTAGTATAGCTATTTTAAGAGCGTGAGAGAGTTACCTAGGATATAAAGAAGTTAGATAAGAAAGTTAATTTAAAGTTCGATAATAAGTCCAGCGCGAATAATAATAATAATAATAATAATAATAATAATAACACTTATAACGGTAGTACTAGCTAGAGTAACTAGAGGAATAAGCCTAGTTTATAACTAATAATCCGATATAGGTACTATAACCGCCTTAGTTATAAGGAGCGTAATTATCGAATCAAAGCTCGTAAATAGTAATAACCGTAATAGTAAAAGTCTTCTATTACTTATAATAAAGTAAACGTAAGCGCGAGTACTACTAGTTATAAGAGAATAGTAAGCGCTATAATATTAACTAATAATATATTTAAAAGACGGCGAATAACTATTAGTAAGTCTTCCCTTTTTTCTTCTTTTCCTATTAATACTATTAAATATTTTAAAGAAGAAGTAATCGGTTATAACTTATTTACCTATTTATTATATTATTCGAGAATAGATTAGCTATTTAACATAGGTACTTCTATATATTCTATTAATAATAAACGTTAGTTTAAATAAGGAACCGTTTAAGAGACTCGTATATATATAACTATAAGTAGAGGACCTATCTATATTACGAAGCGTAGAAACGTCGTAATTAATATTAAGACTTTATCGGGTATTATTTCTATATATATTAAAGATATATTACTAATAATAATATTTCTAATTTATATTTTTAGTAGCGAGGTTCTATATCGTAATAGAAGTAAGATCCTAAGTAATAGTATCTTTAATACGGAAGATATCCTAATTTCTAAAATCGATATAGAAAATAGAGGGTTCTTTATAAAAGTTATAACTTCTAGTAAGCCTATTATATAGAAGCCCGTATATACGCCTATTATCCGTAATAATATTATACGGAAGCCCGTATATGCGCCTATTATCCGTAATAATATTATATAGAAGCCCGTATATACGCCTATTACCCGTAATAATATTATACGGAAGCCCGTATATACGCCTATTATCTATAATAATATTATACGTTTTAATAGATAAAACGACGTTAACTAGCACCTAAAAGCTTCGCGTAAGTATTAAGTATGCGTTAACGCTTACGCCTAATATATAAATAACTAGGATATCTAAGTACCGAGGTTCTCCTAAAGATACTATAGTCTATTAAAGGAGTATTAGTAGATAAGTTAAGTACGAAAGCGTATATTAACGATTTAGGCTTATATAAGGCGTATAAGATCTCGAAAATCTCGAAGTTTAAGCTAAAAGATAAGCGAACGAGGGCTAAACGTATTAGCTAGGTATTATATTACGACGTAACTAAGATATTAGTATAGACTATTAATAGAGAGAGATACTTTCTAGTTATTATAAATAACTATTTTAAGATAAAGTTTATTTATATCTTAAATAGAAAGTTAAAAGCTAGTAACGAAATTAAGAATATAATTTAATATATTATAACTATTACCGACTCCGTTCTAGAGTTAATTATTATAGATAATAGGACGGATATATAGATTCGTATAATTACTAAGTTTACGAATAGAATTAGCTTAAAAGTTAACCCCTCCCTAATATATAGCTATATATATAATAGTAATACTAAACGTACTATAAAGGAACTAGTAATTCGAGTAAGGGTAACTATAATATAGTAAAATATTCTGATATATCTATAGGGATATATTTTAGAAGCTATTATATAACTTATTAATATAACGGTTAATACTTACGGTTCGAGTCCTACGGAGCGCTAGTAGGCCTAGATACCAGTAAATAAGATACGAGACTTCTACCTAAATATTACTTATTTAAGAACCTTAGGCTCCTATGTTATTATCTACGTGCTAGCTAAAGTCTATATACGAATAGACACTAATTTACTAGGTAAATTTACTTTACGAGGAGAGTTTAGCTTATTAGTTAGTTACTAAGGTATATATTTATATAAAGTATAGGTGCCTAAGTTCCGAAAAGTCTAGATTTCGTCTAATATAAGAATCCTAGAAGACCTAGAGGAATAGCTATCTAATATATTAAAATCGTAGCCTAAGGGAACCTTCGCTAAAAAGAAGACTACCCGCCTTATTACCTAGAATAGTAACTAAGTAGACTTTAACGACCTAGTTATTAAGACTAAGCCCGATAATTTAGCATAGCGACTTACTACGAACTATAATACTAGCCTAAATACTATCGACTTAATAAGTTCGGACTAACTACTTATTAATAAATATAATAATTAATCCGATATTAAACCCACTAAAGCTAACGAGGTAATTAAAGCTAGTTTTCGTAACCTAGTAATAATAACGTCAGCTCTAAGGGGCATTAATACTAATAAATAGTTATTAGCTAGTATTATAGAACTTATAAATATATTCGACCGTAGAGTATTTAAATTTATTAAGTTAGTACCCTCTTAATATAAACCGATATTAGCTAAATAGGTACTAAAGTCTAAATTTAATTAGAATAGGTAAATCGTTAAACGAAAAGCACGTATTATAGCCCGTAGTTTCCTCTAACGTAAAGGCTTTAACTACTAAGAGACGTTTACTACTACGTCTTATACGGCGATATAGAGAGTTATACTAGCTATTACCGCTAAAGAATATCTAGTAGTTCGTTAATTAGATATTATAGCGGCGTTCCTATACGGACTCTTAGAAGAGGAGGTATATATAAAGTAATATAAAGGAATAGTTTAACTAATATACGAAATTAGAAGACGTAATCCGGACTTTATCTAGAAACTAGGTTAAACTAAGAAGTCGTTTATTCGCTTAAGACGAGCGTTATATAGTCTTAAGTAAGCTAGCCGATAATAGTAATTAAAACTATACGATATACTACTAAGTATAGGCTTTATTAGACTATAAATAGATAAAGTATCCTTCTACTAATAGAAGGACGGTATAATTCTAGTTACTTATATCGATAATATCCTATACTTTAGTTAGAAAGAGTATATATTATCTAATTTTAAATATAAATTATAATACTATCTAAAAGTAAAGCTTATAAGCTAGCTATAGTAGTTACTAGGAGTAGTAATTAGAATTAAATTTAACTATTATTCCTTATACTAATAGTAATATACTAAATCGGTTATAGTAAATACTAGATTTAATATTCTAGCTACTCGACCGGTATCTATACCGATATCTAGAGTAGACTTAGCTACTTTAGAAAGCGAGAGGCTCTCTACTACTAATATAGAAAAGTATCGCTTATTAATTAGTTAACTTATTTATATAACTATAATAATAAGACCCGACTTAGCCTTCTCGGTTTATTACTATACCGTATTTACCGATTCCTCTATAAAAGCTTTATTTATATTACTAAGACGAATTATTAGATACCTATTAGTAACTATAAGTTTATCTCTAAGATATTAGAAACCGTCTAAGCTAGATAGATCACCCGTATTAGTAGTTAGATTCTTAGACGCTAGCTATAATATAATATTAGGTAGTAGGTCTATTATAAGATAGGTTTTATTAATTTAAGGAGGCCCGGTCGCCTAGGTAAGCCGGAAGTAAGTAGTTATCGCGTAGTCTACCGTTAAGGCTGTGATTTCCTAGTACATAGTCCAAAGGACTGACAAATGGGTTATAATTATAAGGCACGTATGGAGAAATATATAAAAGGGAAGCTTGAATTTTTTTCTATCTTAAGATGATTCCTATAAAAGCGCGGCGGACGTCGTCCTTTTATAGGTCTTTTACTAGCTTATTAAGGTATTTATATATATTTACTTATATACCTAAATACTTACCGCTAGGTAGTATCTATATATATTAACATACGTTTATAACGTACTATAATATACTCCGACTTATTAGGGATCTATAAGATCCCCTTTCTTAACTAGATCGTCCGCGATCTACCTTTAACTAGTAAAGGATATTAGGAGGACTTCCCTTTATATATCTTTTATAGCTTTTTAAGTGTTTTTATGCTTTTCTAGGGGTCCTCTTTTCTTATCCTTTTCGACTTCTAAGCGTATAAATCGGGTCTAAATAATAGGAATAATAATAAGTAGGTAATATTAATAATAATAATAACGATAATAATAATAACGACGAATATAGAAATAAAAAAGGGGGGGGTCTAATCTAGGATATAGGGCTTTTCTTATTTCGTAGCGTTTCGGGTAGCTATAGGTACCGATTTATCTAACTATTAGTAGCGATTTACCTTAGTATTACGTAGTATTTAGGGGAATCGCGTAGATAGCGATACCTAACTAGACCGTAATGGCCTATGTTATCCTATACTAGTAACGATTACGTAGCTCTATTTGCTATTTATGCTAAATATAGGTAGCGGGCCTACTAACGTAGAGCGCTACGAAAGTAGGCGGTAGCGGTACTATAGGAAAGGGGGGTGCTATTATAATTATAGCCGCTACTACCGGTGCTAGTATTAGTACGAATGCGGCGATAACGGCGCTAGCGGCGGGCCTAGTAGCTACTATTAATATTACTATGGGTCCCGCTACTAGTGCCGCGACTACTACGACCGGTACTAGTGGGGGTCCTCCTTTAATATTATTAATCTTAATAGTATTAGCGGGCGTAAAGGCGGGTAATAGATAGACCGTAACGGTAACCGGGGCTAATACCGTACGCCGTAGGCGTATAATAGTCGCTTAAATAGGTAGGGGGTTTTCGGTAAAGACGTATGCTAACGCTACTAGGTTAATAAAACGTAGCGTATTATTAAAATCGCTACCGTTTAACTTCTTATTAGTAGGCGTTACGTNGCGCGAGTACGTAGGTTTAGGGTCTTAATCTAGGCGTTATCGGCTATTAAAAAGCCGTCTATTACGGTTAATAAGTAGCTGGGGATACGGTAATTAGCCTAGCTATTATGATAATTAACGTAAGTACTCTACTCTACGTTATTAATAACGTATCTTTAGTAACGAATACTAGGGTATTTAATACGTCTAAGTATATATCGGGGGTACGGGAGCGCTTCCTTATCGGTAATTACGGCGGCTACGCGCGGCTAAGTAATGGCTATAGTAGGTAATAGGGTATTATTAGTAGTATTAGTATTAATATTATTATTATTTATAGTATAGCTAGTAGGCTCTATATATAGAATAGCTAGTAATAGTAGTAATAATATTAGTAATAGGAAAGATAGGTAAGAAAGAGATAGTAGTAATAATAGAGACGAAGAATTATCTATTTTCGAGTTATTTATAGCTAGAAATCGCTAGCTTTTTATGCTTCTTCGTTAGTTATATAGCTATTCGTTTCTTTATCTATCGTAAATAGGAAAGAAGTTAGCTTTTATCGTATAAGGTAAGGTCTATCGCGGCGTTTATCGTATAGGGAGGTCTTTTATTAGTTAATATAGTCTAAATAACTATTAAAATAGGTAGTTACTAGGAAAAGTGGGGCCTAGAGACCGGAAGGGATAGCCGGATAAAGGACGTTTAGGTCGGTCCCCGTATCTAGAATGTCGTAATATAGCGATATTATACTTTTAGTATTAGATAATACTATTAATACCTCCTTCCCCTCTCTTCCTCGTATAAATATTAGAAATAGTAGTAGCTAGGAGTGCCGATATAGACGGTAGTCGCGAATAAAAAAAATAGGGATAAAGAAAAAAATAGCGTGATAGCGTAGCGGTAGGCCTAGAGCGGTCTAAAACGAAAAATAGAGGTAATAGAGGCTATTACGGGCGAATGCGCGGGAAATAACCGGGAAAAATAAGCGAATAGCGTAATTTTAGCGGTAATAGCGGGAATATAAAAAAGGAATAAAGGAAAAAATTTCTAAAAAAAGGAATCGTAGCGAGGCGTAATAGTAAGGCGTAGTAAGAATAAAAGGAACGAAAATAGTATAAAGAAAAATAGAATATAAGTAGAACTAAGATATAATTAGGGGTTAATTTAAAATAATATATAACGAATAGGAGGTAATTAATATAAAGGGAAAATAATTAGTAATAAAAAGGGAAATAAAAGTAAGGAAAAAAAAGAATAGTATATATATAGCGGTAGTTACCTACCGATAGACGATAGGCGCTTATAGTCTAGCTCGAGAAGGTGGCGACTAGTATACTAAAGGCTACGAATAGGCTAGCCGTCTTCTACGTAGGCTAGGAATAGGTTAAACCTATTATACCGTTTATTAAGTCGATAGCCGCCTAGTAACTCTAGAGTATAGGTATTACCTTAGTAAATATCGATAATAAGCTATAGGCCGTTATAGAATAGCTCGTGTTTATGCTTTTACGGTCGATATCGTAAAATCTAATCGCCTTTTCTAAAAATACGGTACGTAGCTTTATTATTTTATAGTATAGCTCTAATATATATTTAGTATACCTTTACGGAGTTAGATAATAGGCGAACGGTCTTAAATAATTACCTTTCGCGAGTTAAGTCTTACTAAGAGGCGATATCTTTATTTATTATTAGTTCTCGTTCGTATATCGTAGCGATATAGGACTTACTATAGTAAGACTCGGTACTAAAAAGTAGGTAATACGGGGAAAAGCCGCTTATTTAAGGGCGATTTAGGTAAATACGTATAGCCTTAGGAATAATTATTAGCTAATCGATATCTTCTTATTCTTTAGTATTAACGCCGGCTAAGCGATAGGTAATATACTTAATTTAGCTATTAAAACGCTTAACTCGCTTATTCGTCCGTAGATAGTATATCGTTATCTAGTATTACTAGATAGGTAGCTCTTAGTTAGCGAGAAGGGTTTTAAACTTATCGGAGTTAAAAGGAGTATTATTATTAGTAATAATCTCTATTAGGGGTCCGAATACGGCGTAAATACGCGTAAATAGTATCTTAGTAGTAGCTAAGGTACTATTACGAGGGTCTATAGCTACTATAGCGTAGCCTATAGCGTATTCTACGGCTATTAATAACTATATTCGCTTTCTATTAACGACGAAACGTCTAGTAAAGTCTATTCCTTAGCGTACTAATAGTCGTGCGGTTAGTATCGGTTATAGCGACTCGGTTACTTAAGGAGGCTTTTATAGTAGTTAGTATTCCGTATACCGTTAAATAGCCTTATTTATAGCTAATATTAGGTCGGGGTGCTATACTCGTCTCGCTAATAGTACGTATAGCGTGCTAACGCGTATATATCCTTTTAGCTTATAGACTTTAATTACTTTTACTATAGCTACCTCGTACGTTAGTATCTTTATTAGAGAATAGTTAATAACGGTATATACTTCGTTATAAAAGATAGCGAAATAGTCTTTAACGAACGTCGAAGTAATATAATTAGGGAGAGGATAGCCGTTTTCGAGGTAGTTAATAATATCTTAGACGTCGTACTATCTAAGGTCGTCTAACCTTTTAACGTTAGTAGCTATCGGCGTGTTATTCGTGGTATTCGTAGGCTATTCGGCGTCTATAGTGTTATTAGACGGTGGCTATGCTAGTAGCCGTATCTTAAATCGCTGGTTCGGGGGTCTAGGGTTATCGTTATTAGTAGGAAAGGCGTCGGTTATCGTGTCTTTATCGTCTGGATCGGCCCCTTCTTCCTTATTTATTACTAGCGCTATATCTATACGTAGTCGTAATAACTAATTAGCTAAGATATTAGCTTTACTAGAACGATAGTAGATACGTACGCTATAGTATATAATTATATTAAGGAATTATAATATTTAAGCTAGTTATTCTTACTTTATAGTAAAAAGGCGGAGTATTTTATAGTTAGTAATAATGGTAATCTCCGCGGCTTTTAATTAGCTCCTTTAATATTATAATAATATAATAACGGTAAGTATTTCTCTCTCCTAGGTACTATATCGCTACTAGGTTTTTAATAAAACGGTACTAAAGTACGTAACGGGGCGTAATATATTACGTTTATTATTAGAATCGCGCTATAGTTAGAATAATATAGCGCTAACGGTAGATATCGAGGCGTCGGTCTCTAGGACCGATAGTAGCGTATAGTCGTAGTTACGTAGCTCCGGAAGGGATACTATTATATCGCGAATATCGCGCTATACCTATAATAACTCTTCGTCTAATTATACTTATACGCCTTTTAGCTTATCTACTTTAGTATACTTATAGAGTAGGCGCGCTTTATATGTAAAGTAGGGGATAAAGCGGCGTAAATAGCTAGCGGCGTTTAAAAAGCTACGAATCTTAGTAGTAGTAGTAGGCGGTAGTCTCTCTCGTATAGTAGCGGCCTTTTTAGGGTCTAGGCGAATACCGTAGATAGAGATAATTATTCCTAGAAATTTACCTTCTTTAACGAACTATTCGTACTTTTTAAGGTTTAATAATAGTCGATAGCGGCTTAATTAATAGATAATAGCGACTATTTATTCTACTAATTCCGCTATTATCTTACCTTAAATATAAATATCGTTTAAAAGGCTTATCGTAAAAGCGTAGACCGGCTTAAGGACCTCGTTTATAAAACGCTAGAAGGTAGCTAGTGCGTTTATAAGGCTAAATAGTATACGAAGCTACTCGTATTATCCGAATAGTATAGAAAAGGCGGTCTTTAGTATAGCTTCGGGGTCTATAACGATTTACTAGAAGCTATCTTTAAGGTCGAGGAAGGTATAAAAGCGGTATCTAGCGGCTTATTATAGGGAATCCTTAATATTTAGTAGTAGATAGGCGGCCTTTCGGGTAACTTCGTTTAATACGTAGTAATCGATCATAAAGTAGTATCGTAGTTAGTTATCGCCTAGGAGGGGCTTCTTCGGTAGTAGTAATACTAGTATAGACTATAGGGAGTTAATAGCGTATCGAATAACGCTAAGAGAGAGTAATTTATTAGTAAATTCTCTTATGATTTTACGTTAGTAAGGGCTATAGCGGCGTAGGGGAAGAGATTTAGGCTTAGCGTTTATTATCTCGATATTATACTAAGTACGGGCCTTTACGTCTAGTCTAGTATTAAAGTACTAGGGAATAAAGACGAAGGTATTATCTTTAAAGGCCTTTCGTATAATTATTAGGGCCTTAGTATTAGCTTTTTTTTATTAGTTTTTTATAATAACTCTAGTACCGCGAATAGTATCGTGTTTTATACGCTCTTTCGTAAGTAATAGCTACTTTTTATATTTAGGTAGTAGTTCTTCGTTAAATTTAATAGTGATACGGTCTATATTTACTATCTATAGGAACGTTTAGTATAGTAAAGGGCTATTATTATATAGCTAATTAGTGAGATAAGTAATAAAGGCGAATATTTTAGAAGTAATATAGGAGAGGGCGTAGGTATTAGGGTTAGTTAGCGAAATACCGTAAATATATATCGATAGGGGTAAAGGGGGGTCTTTAGCGTAAGGAAGACTAGGATTATTAGTAGAAGGGGAGGTATTTATTAGAAGGTTATCGGCGTAGGTTATATAGGTAATAGCGATATTATTACGTCGTTAGGGAGGGTAGAAATAAGGAATAACGGGGGAATTACGTAAAAGTATAAGCTTTATCTCGTTATTAGCGTTAGTATACTTGAGCTTCGTAGTTCCGCTTTTACTAATAGTTAGGTTAGCGGGGTAGGTACCGTTAGTAATAATACCGGCTACTATTAAAATAACCTCTAATAGACCGTTAACGGTTATTAGTTAGAAGGAAATAACGATATCGTTAATAATAGCGAAGCTACTATTACCGCCTAGACTACTAAGGCGTAGCGGGTCTAAAGATAGGTATAGCTTTAAATAGCGACGAGCGTATAATTTAGAGACGAAAACGCTTACTATTCCAGTATTAATAAATATAACGAGGGGGGTTTATTTATTATTTATTAGTAAACCGGTATAAAGGCGATATCGCTTACGATATCCTTTATAGCGTAGCTATTTTATTAATATCTTACTAATAGTTATAGATTCCTCTATCGATAGGGTAGGAAAGAACGTAGAATAGTAAGTAACGTTAGCGAAATAGTTATTATTTACGTCTGAGCTAGTGTTTTTGGAAATAAGTAAACCTTCGGGAGATAAATCCTCTTTTTAAGTAGCGTAAGTATTATAATTCGCGGGCTTCTTATCCCCTTTCTTATTATTTCGCTAGCCTTTATCCGTTATTTATCTATCTTTATATCTAAAGGGGTAAGGAATAGGAGAACGGTACGCCTTTCGGTCTTAAGATAGCCTTCGTAAATAGTCGCGGTCTCGGTCCTAAGAGGTATTACGGGAATAGTGACGAGTATCGCGGTTATCGCGTGAACGGTTACGATTATCGGTTAATCGACTGCGATTTATCGTAAAACGAGTCTTTTATCGGCGGTCGTTATTCTTATCGCGGGGTTTTAGGTATTCGCGTACCTAATAACCGGTTTTTCTATAGCGGAAATACGTTAATTTATCCCTATCTTTATCTTAAGTAATATAATTAAGGGCTTCTTCGCGTATTCCGAATTATAGCGTTTCTCTTTCCTCCTCGGCTACTTTTAATACGGTATTTAGCTAAGCGGCGTACGATTATATATTCTTTAATAAGTAACGGGTAGTATTTACTATAGTATAAACGCTTAAGTCTATATTAATATCCTATCTTATTTTATATTATAAGTCCGTAATATTATAGTATAGAATATCCTTAATTATATATCGAATATAGTATATTTTAAGTAAGTTATTAGTAGAATTCTATATTATTTTAGCTAGAAGTTTAATAGCCTTATATTCGGATTTATATTAGTAATTAAGTACGAGAGCCGTAAATACGCGTAATAGGGTAGCTATTAAAGTGCGACTAGAGATAAATATTAGTACTAATTCTATTAATATTAGTTATAGTATATCGGCGTGCTTACGAACGAAGTACTAAAGGGGTGTAAATTCGCTTCTAATTACTAGTAGTATTTAAGATATTTAGTACGTATATAGAATTATAGATTCGTATAGGTAGGTCTAAATATATACTAATTATATTATAACTATATAGTCCGCTTTACTTAAGTAGTCGCTTTATAGCTAACTAACTACTTTTTTACCGTTCTTCTTATAATCCTCTCTATCGTTAATATCTAATAGTAGTATTAATTCTAGAAATATCGCTTAAAGATATTTATACTACTTAGTTACGCGTTCGTCGTTCCTTAGGGGTTTATTATAGGCTATTAGTCCGCTTTTAATAGCTAAATTCTTATTTACTAAGCGAGAGCTAGGGAATCGGCTATTAATAGCGAGCCTTAATAGTAGTAAAAAGCCGTTAATATTAACGTCGTTAAATAGCTTCCGTTCCGGTCTTAAGTAGAGCTTCGCTTAGAATATTATACTAGGTATTATTATTTATGATAAAGCGGGCTAGAATAGTATCGGGGGGTTATAGAATATACTACTATTATAAGCTCCTTATCTATATACGTAGCCTTACGATCTTTTTAATACCGTTATTCTTATACCTTTAGGTATTTATAATAATATATACGGTATTATAGGCTAGGTTCTAGATAATTAGACGTCTTTTATAGTTAGTAAGGGGTTATTAGCTACGGTTACGCTAGTAAGGGGGCTTCTTCTACTAGTATTAGTAGATAATAGTAATGCTATTATAGATAGGTTATTAGTTAGGGACGTGGGAGTAGTAAAAGATAAAGAGGTAGCTATAGCTATAGCTAGTAAGTTACTACGGCTTATAATATTAGCTAGTCTTTTTAGAAGTCTTTCTATTATCGTAGTAATAACCGTATTTATATTATCGGTATACTCTTTATCTCTCTTTTATCTCTTAATATTAGATTTAGCGCGGTCTAATAGTAGCGTTTTTATTATTTACTTTAATTCCTCGATTATAGATGACTTAATAGTTTAAGGTAGTAGACTACTAGCTAGCTAAGCCGGTAGAATATTCGTTCCGTTATCTACCGCCTTTCCCTTCCCTCGGCCTATTATTATCGGGCGATTATATATAATAGGCTATACTTCCGTAGGTAGTTATAGCTCCTTAGCTAGTAACTTACTAGTATAGGTCTCTTTTACTATAACTTTAGAAGATAGGGGTAGCGGTTACGTCGATTAACTACTAATAATAGGGGTTTACGGACTTTCGTTTATATTTTATAGGCTAGGGGTAACGCTTACCTTACTTAAGGCTTTAAGGTTATAGATAACGCTTTTATCTTTTTTTCGTAGAATACGTTATTCTTTATCCGTTATCTGGAACGAAAAATAGATATTAGCGGTCTAGACTTACTGTCGGTATAGAATTATAGGGATAAAAGGGTAGTAAGTAAGAGTAAATAGTAGTAAGGGTAGGTTAATAGGGGGTTAGTAGTTAATAAAAAGAGTTAGATAGTTACGATTTATAGGTCGGTATTAGGGTAACGCGTATTTAAGGAACTAAAAAATAATAAAAAAGAGAATTATTAAAATAAGAAATAGGGCTAATATAAATAAAAGTGGGTTTATTAAAACGTAAAGGGAGGTAATTAGGATGTAAAAGGGGTCGATTAGAACGTAAAAGGGGTATAAAAGCGGGTTAGTCTCGTAATAAGAAGCGGATTAGTAATTAGAAATAAATAGAAAAATAAGTAAAAAGGAAAACTCGTAACGGAGATTATCGAAATCGAAATAGCGGGAATACCGAGGTATTAGTTACTAGAATAAAGGAAACGTCGTAGAAATAGGAGAAAAGTCGTAGAAATAAAAGGAAAAAATATAAGAAATAGCTATTAAATATTCCGTACGTAGGACTCGAACCTAACGTTAGGATCTAGCGATTTAGGAAGTAAGAAAAAGGTACGCGAGAGGCGTAGATAGTTAGTAAAGGTAGTAATTTAGCGTTTACCGAGGTAATAAGTAGTTAATTAGTTATTATTTCAGTAAAGGTAGAATTAAAAGAAAAGAATAATAGTATTTAACGTGCTTTCGTTACTAAAAGGAGGTCGAATAAAAAGGGGTTTATAAAAG
>LNGL01000055.1:0-43096 GCA_001510565.1 Knoxdaviesia proteae
AAAATATAATTAGCGTTACGGGTTTAGTAAATATATTAGTAAGTTATTTAGTAGTTAGGACGTAAGCTAGGGTAATAAATCCTTCGGCGATCGCCTAACGAAGAAAGTAGAAGTATATACGGATATATTATAATCTACGTTATATTTTATCTAATAATATAAATACGATTATACTCTTATTATTATAGAAGAGTAAGATCTTAGTCTTATATTTAATTTCTATTAGGAATTATTATATTTATATCGTATATACCGCGGTATTAGAAGTAGTAATATATTCGGCTTTAGCGGAGGATTTAGTAATAACTTTCTATCGACGTGATACCTAGGCTACTAATCCGCTATTAAAAAAGAAAACGTATCCTATCGATAAACGGCTTATTTTCGGGTAGTTAGCTTAGGTAGAGTTATAGTATATATAAATAGGTAGTTTCGGAGCTATAATAGAAGTAGGTATTTTAGGTTATATATTATAATAAATCCTAAGTAATTTATAATCGGAGAGGTACCGTAGTAGCCGTTTTAGGCGATACTAGTCGTAGAGTATTAGGGATAAAAGTTAGGAGGATAAATTAGAAATTACGAAGGATATATCTAGATAAGTTATAATACCTAAGTAGTTAAGCTTACTAACGATATACCTATAAAGCGGTATTTTATATTTATCGAGGGGAGATTTAAGGTAGTATAGAATCTCGTTAGTAGGGGGTTATAGTTTAGATAGGGAATTATATAGTCTATAGTTAGAGAGGTTAACTTCCTTTAGGATATTATCGAGGTATAACTCTTAAGAGAGCTTAACGTACTCCCTATAAATATCGAGACGTACGCCTAGTAACTAGTAAGGGGGCCCTTAGAGATCGACGTCTAGGTGGGATAGTAGGTTAGACTCGAATTTATCTAGGATCGATTTATTCGATACGGTATATAAAAAGTCGTTAACGTATATATAAATAGTTATCTTTATTTTTAGATAATAGTAGATTATAGGGTTAGATATTAGTCGTTTAAAACTAAGACTCGAAAGTATATCGTATAATCGTTATTACTATTATTAAGCGCCTTACTTAAGCCCGTATAGTACCCTATTAAGCTTAATAATATACCTATTAGGTATAGAGATATTTCGTTATTAAAGATATACCCGAAGTATAGATAGGATCGAGAGGTAGATATCTTTATTAATTAGGCTATATAGGTACGTAGTAATAATATCTAGTTATTAAGATTCCTATCTTAGGTAAGATAATAGAGTAATAACTATTCTCTAGCTATCGGTTCTACTCGTATAGGCTACGGTATTAAGGTAATTTATACCGTAGATTTATTTATCTCCTCTAGCTACTAATCTAGCTTTTAATTTAATTTAAATTCGGAACTAATTTCGTTTAGTTTTATAAACCTATTTAGATAGTAATAGCTTTATATTTATAAGTATAGGTACGAACTTAAAAACGTCTCGGGTAAAGAAATTATTAAATTCTATAAATATAGCTTCGGTCTAGCCCTTTTTATTAAATTAAAGGGCTTATTTAACGGATATAGGGTCTTAGGTATAGGTAAGTATAACTATTTCTTTAGGTTCCTTATATTCGGGTAGTATATATATAGGAGGTTATTTAATAGGGAGGGTATTATCCTTTATTAGAATATATTCGTTAAATTTAACGCTATTTAATTTTACGACTTTATTAAATAAGGGTATCTATATAGAATATAGATAGTATCTAATATAACTAAGGAGAACTCTAGGTAGGGCTAGCGTATCTAGCTTAGAACGATATAGAGATCGTCGTTTAGCTTCGGTAAGGGTAATAACGTAATAAGCACTAATAATCCTAAAATATTTAATTATAGGGGTAAGTAGGTATAGAGTAAAATATTTATACTATATAATAGCTAGGGGGGTTATAGTAGTTAAGTTTATAAACGAGATATAGTTTATTATATCGATAATAGGAGCGAGAATAAGGTCCTATATTAGTTTAGAAAGTAAATCGGAACTAGATATAATAAGGCGAACTCGATAGATAACTTCTTTAATATATCGTTTAATAAAGCCGTTAAACGCTAATCTATCTAGGGGGCTTATAATTAATTTAATTCCTTTAGTAGAGTAGAACTTACGTAGTTTACTAATTTTAATATTAATACTATTATTAGATATAAGACGTTTAGGTATAACGCTAGTCTAATTAATTAATAATATAATTTAGTTAATAATATCTTAGCCTACTATTTTCTTAGACGGGTAAATAGGTACTCCCTATTTTATCTTTAAGTATTCGTTAACTAAAAGCTAGAAATACTAACGGTTAGATTCTAACTTATAAATTATATTACTAATATTAACGTAAAACGTATATATAGGTCTAGGTAAGGGAATATAGGCCCTAACTAGATTCTTTTTAGTAGCTTTAGATAGGTTATATAAGTAGTAGTAAAATAAATCCGGTATCTTCTAAGAGGAAGTTCGAGTTTTAGGGAAATAAAAAAGAGTTATATAGAGTAATCGAGGGGAATAATATAGTAAGCGATTATATATAATATTAATAGTAATTTAAGAAATAGGTATTAATAAATTATTAGATAAAGAGATAAGTATAGTTTTAATATCCCGTAAGGGTTCTTAAGTTAGGATAAAACGGTTAGTATAGTTACTAAGGGTAAGTAAACGATTTATAAGTAAAACGAGGGGAATATAAGTCTTAATTATAAAGAAGTCGTTATCTAGAACCGAGATATATTTATTATTCTATTATAGCCGATCTCTATATAAACTATTCTTACCTTTAAAACCTTATTCTATAGTAAGTCTTCGAAGCCGTTTCACTCCTAAGATATTATAAGGGGAGTCCTCTAGTAGTTATATATTATAAAGTCGTATTTTAGCGGAAAGTCTAGTAACTAGTTAGATATCCCCTCTTTTAAGGGACTCGACGATTCCTCTAGCGTATTTTAAGGTCTTCTTTTCCTTAATAACTATTCTAGGAATAAAAAAGGATTCCGATATCACTAAATAAATAGACGCTCCTAAGTCCGCTAGCTAATAGTTATTTATATAGCTAAGAAAGTTAGCGTTAGAAAAAGTAATTAGGATTTCTAATTATTATATACTATTATCGGTTATATTATCGGGTTTAGCCTCGTTATCTTAGGGACTACCGCTATTAGTAACTATAGAGACTTTTATCTTACTTTCGTTCGTATTACCTTACTTTCGGGGGCCGTAGTAATCGATTACGAGGTATCTAGGCTTTCCGTAGTTATAGTAAAAACGGGGGGGTCTTTTCTAGAAGTTAATATTAGTTAAGTTAATAGGTATAATAGAAGTATTAGTAGTTACTAAGGTAATCGTAGTATTAAAGGTAAACGTCTACTTACTAATATTAGGGATAGGTAGTATCCGATACTAGTATACCGAGGACTCTCGGCGTAAGAAGGTAGTTACGGCTTTAACTCCGCCTATTAGAAAAATTTAATTAATCTAGGGGAGAAGTTAAGGGTAAAATCTTATAACTAGGTCGCTAATTACCGAGAGTATTATTTCTTTAGGTAGGTAAATACCAGTAATTAAGATTTCTAGAGAGAGCGCTTTAAAGCAGGTAATAAAATCTACTAAGGTTTCTCTTTTCTAAAATCTTATACTACGAATTTACGATATAAACTTAATATAGATAGTAATCGAATCGCTAAAAAGAGTATCTCGAAGGTTAATATAGGTATTATATAGTAAGTTAGATAATAAGACTACTTTCTAAGGAAGATCCGTATAAGTATCGTGTATCTTATCCTAAACGAATACCTAAACTCTAAACGGTAGTAGGTTTAGCTCTTTAAATATTACTACTTCTATCTATTAAAGGGTAAGGGCGAGAGATATAGATTAGGAAAGCTACTACTTAGGGGAAGAGAGACGTATATTATTTCTAATACTAAATTTCTAATACTTAATATTAGCGAGAGAAAGATTCTAGATCTTTAAAATACGGGCGTTAATACCCGGTAGTACGGTAGTAGGAGGGGGGGTTAATATATTAATATCGTTTTCTATAGTAGTTATATCGGGATATAATAGGATATAGGGGTTATCGTAGAGGATAGTTTTAGGAGTATAGGAACTTTCGATAGGGAGAGGTATTAATTAATTAATTAAGAATAGGGTAGGGTAGTTAATATTTTCGTCTACTAGGTCTAAGTAAGTAGATATAGGGGATAAGTCCTTAATTAAGGGTGGATTATTAGATAGCCTAATAGCTTTATTACTAGAAGCTATAGTTAGTCGAGCGTAGGAAGGTAAATTAGATATCATATAGATAGTATAAATCACGAAGAATCACGTAGTAACGAGTGGCGAGGGGCTTATAACCTATTACTAAGTATATTATATAGTAGTAGGATAATTAATAAAAATAAACTTAATTCCTTACTTATTATCTTCTAGACTAAGTTTTCCTCTTAACTTATTCCGGAATAGGAATTA
Organism: Knoxdaviesia proteae; assembly: GCA_001510565.1. Classification (NCBI taxonomy): domain Eukaryota; kingdom Fungi; phylum Ascomycota; class Sordariomycetes; order Microascales; family Gondwanamycetaceae; genus Knoxdaviesia; species Knoxdaviesia proteae. Next base: position 4,484 of record LNGL01000055.1, read on the forward strand.
TTAATATATATGAAATATTTATGGGTCAAATGACTGATTATTTCAATGATTAGTCATCATAGGGTTAGGGCTTCCAGCTTGCATCGGTTGCCCCCTTTCTCACACCAGGTGCCGTGCCGGACGACTGTACTGTACAGTAGACAGGCGTGGTGGAACTACTGCCGCCTGCTTATTCCACGATCGGGAGACACACTTATTTGGGCTGTCTGAAACACAGCCGACCGTTGCTGCATCCGGCGCTGCCTCCCCAATCGGGAAAGGCCTAGGTACGAGCACGTACGCGGGAATATGTGAAGATCTGGGTGCATGTTCCGACCAGAGTCCGTTCCAGTCGAAGACAGATCACTAGAACCTCATCGAACCGAGGGTTGCCTGCCTTAATGTCTCGTCCACGCAGTCTGACGAATATGCAACTCTCACAGGGTCACTCACATACTTCTCAGTGCCCAGGGTATGACTTGGAGGTATAGAGGAAGTCCTTGAACTGACTGTTGCTAGAATACGTAGAAAGACGCCCGTGCGGTGGACTGCTTCCCCACTAGGCCAGAAGAAAAGAAAAACCGACGAGCTTGGCGTCAAATTTGGAGGGATGGGTCTAAACAGCGGGCGCTACTATAATACAATTTTTTTCTCGTTTTCAGGGGTCTCGGGATTTCGTCGCAGAAAGCGTTCGGTGTGTGTGGCGATAGTTGGAACTTCTATGGTGAAAGCCGGATGTCGGCCGCCAAAACTGTCACCCCAAATATGAGCCAAGAAACGGCTGAAAATCCTCAAGGAACAGTGAACATATCACCGAATTAGCTAGGTTGTAGTAGCTAGGTTGTAGTTTCGGAGACACGTTGCTGTCTGTCCCCTACACGCCGACAAACATCAGCTCTTCGTTCTCAATCTCACGCCCGGTCCGGCCGACAAACAACCGGCTGTCGCGGGACCGCTTTGCCCATGCCCATGAACCCGGAGATTATGTGAGATCACTGCAAAAAGATCAGACACAACAAAATGAATGAGAGGGGAGGGGAGTTCGGAGAAAAGTCTGGGGACAGACGAAAAAAAAGAAAAAAAAAACCCCCCCCTAGATTAGCTGCCGAGGTGCAACCCGCAAGCCCCACTGAAAAAGGCGGCTGTGCTGGGTTCTTGTGTGTTATCTATGGTACGACTAGTATGATATCCGATTTAGCTATTTTCAATCTTGATGATCGGCCCGTCCAGCTCTTCGCGTTGTGTTGTGCGTGTGCGTGTGTGTTGTCCACCCGTTCTACCTCATCGGTCCTCCTCGCTGGCATCTTCCGCCGCCGCCGTGTTAGTCGCCGCCGACGACGACGACATCGCCGCCAAAGCATCACCACTCTTCCCCGGCTGCGTCTGCGCAACCACCAGCGCCAGCATCTTCTTCAACTCCGCAACCTCCGCCACCAGCTGCTGCATCTCGACCACCGCCGCATCGTCCTCGACGTTGCTCTTCGCCTCGACACAGCGCTTCGTCCACCCCTCCAACTCCAGGTCGAGCCCGTCGACCCCTTGCTCCCACTCCTCGATCACGTCGTCGTCGTCGTCGCCGCGCGACCGGTTGCTCCGGATGCGCTGCGCCGTGCGCGCCTCGTTCCACGCCGACACCACCAGCAGCGGGCTGTAGATCACCGCCATCACCACGTCGTTCACCTGCTCGTACCGCTCCTTGTCCATCCACCACTCGCACGATATCATCACCACAAACTCCACCAGGTTCAGCGGGGCAATGTACACGTTCTCGTCGGGCGCTCGCACAAACTGCACCGTCTTCTGCGCGAACAGCGCCATGAACTCGTCGTCGGCATTCTGGTAGATGTCGTCGTAGGCTGATCCGTACAACGCAATCAGGATGTTCAGCAGTATCACCATCACCACAAAGGTAAACATGTAGTACAGAACCAGGCCGAACGGTGGCGCAAAGCTTTCGAACCCGGAAAACTCGGGGCTTTGCATGACTGCGTTTGCCATGGCTTGGATGATGAACCACATATCATCAGCCACGTTGTCATCGGTGAGATCCAGGCCAATGAAAGCCTGTAGGAAACCAACAACCATGACTAGCAGCAGAGCGAAGAATATCAGAGACTCCTTCATCATCACTTTCAGCACAACTAGCATTGCGCCAAAGAATCTAAAGCTGTCGAGATAGAGTAGCAAACGACCCCAGAACAACGGCGCGCTGAAGGCGAGGAAGTTGTATCCCAATTTGCTGTAGCGCATACGTGTATCTTCGTCGCTGTGAGTGAAACCGACAATCCGCAGCGCGAGGGACACTGTTAAAATCGAATAGAGCACTCCATTGAAGGCGTTCCAGAATCCGAGAATGTTGTACCCGGCCTTCCATAGTTTGACTAGCTCGTCACAGACAAACGCAAACGTAAACACATATAGGGCAATCTCAGCCCCATCGAGAACTCCGGATGGGTTGACCGAGTTGATTGCCATTGTGTACAGTCCCAGATAGATGATGGAGAATAAGAGCTGCGCGGCGTTCTGGTAAATCGGCGCCCTCATACGCTCGGGGTCCATGTGGACGAGGAAGCTGTGGTTGTCTTTTTGCTCGTAGTCAACGAACTGGCTCGGGTCGTCCTCGTTCTGGATCACCCAGCCTTTCCATAGGTAACTGATGCACTTTTGGTATCCCGATGAGCAAATCACTCGGACGGCATGGATATCAATGGCCTTCTCGACGGCGTTCGCTGCGGGGATCGGGACACCGTCGACGAGAACGGAGTATCTACGGAGCAGGACATCATGGATGAGAAATTCGAGATCATCCTCGCTCTCGATGCTGTGGAGTGGGGAGTGTTAGTGGCTTGCCAAATTATGGGACTTTGGGGGATTTGGTTAACACTTCCGGGTCCTCCGAGAAACCCAACAACGGCGGGAATGGAATTGTCGACCAAAAGAAAAAAAAAAGAACCCAGTCAGTTGGCTTACATTTGTTTGGCGATCACTTCACAGGCGACTTCTCGCAAGCGATGCAAATCGGCATCCCACAGCTCCGACAGCGACTGGTAGCGGAACCAGCGCTTGCACACCAGCAATCCAAACACGACACAGCCGCGATACTCATCACCACCAGCCTGGAGAGCCGTCTTGACGACTTTGCTGGTGATGATCTTGCTGTGTGGCCGCGTCACAAGCTCTTCTTCCAGTTCACACGGCACACACTCCTCCACCAGATGGCGCAGCCGCAATGCGACCTTGGTGACTTCTATAGGCGGAAACGCCGAGCGCACATCATGACGATACTGGGGTAGGACTGTAACGCAGAGAAAGCAGCAGTCTTTGAGTTAGTACAACCAGTATTTACCCACATCGTGACTTCCGGGTTTATCTTTTGGATATCTTCATAAAATTCGCAATTGAGATTCCTTCACTCACACATGCGGTGCTCTTCTCCCACCCACGATTCTGCGCGGTTTTCGTCCCGACTTGTCAGGCCCAGGACCCGCGCCAAAGACCACCGCGCCATTGTGGTGTTATTTAACCCGCGTTTCAAACTTAGTGCTGACAGGATCGGATATGTTGTGGCACGGTATTGCTGGGTGCGATAATTGACAGCTTTGTCGACAGAGCTTCGAAAGTGACGAACAGAACGAATCCGATGATCGATAATTCGATGAAGATCCTAAATAGGAGGCGTTGTGTTTGTTAAAAGAAGGAAGAAGAGATAAGGAACACCCAGTCCAAGATAACGAAGATGAATAGCTTTGTAGTATGGCTCCATTCTCTCCGCGAGGGAGGCCTTTGGTTTGGAGCAAGCAGACAGACTAAAAGAGCCACCAACCCGTCCAATCTAAGACATGGATCCAGCATCCAGAAGGGTGTACTTTTTGCTCTTCAGTGGCTGCACCAATGCGCCAAAGCCAGCTGAAGCTCTCCAGTTTTCGGGGTCTCGCGCTGACGACACCTGAAAAAAGTCGTGCCGCGGAATGCAAGTGCTAAACCCCAAGCGGAATCGTGGATTTCGGTGGTGGTTTTCCCCGCTGCGCCGCCGATCCAAGAAAGCACCCCGTAGTCTTCGAAGTTGGTGAAGCAAATCCAAGCCGCACAAACACGGTTAGACTGGGGTGGAACTTGCAAAGTGGTTGTTATCTTCGGCTCTGATGGGGTTGAGGGCATTTGGGGATAGATAAGTCTCCAGCTTCGAAGATAACGCGCGAGGCCTCTTTTCGACTTTTCAAAAAAAAAAAAAAAAAAAGTGCGAGCCACAAGAACGAGACACGGAGGGTTACATCACGTGGAATCTCGGAGAGGATGAGGCAAGAGTGATGGACACGAACTGCACCGTTCTTGCTATCGATCGATCTCTGCCGTTTGTCGTCACACGAAGCAATCAAGCTCTGGGAAGGTGCAGATATGGTGCATGTGGTCAGGCTGGTCTGGTGGGATATCGCAGGCACGTGCCACACTTCACTGCGTGTGTCAGTCGCGATATGCGAATAACTTCGGTTAAGTGCATATCAGGGAGATACGGTGCGTGATGCTGTTTAAGTTTGTATTACCCCCGTAAGAAGACTTGTTTCTCCATCTGGATCAGCGGTGATACTTCTATTCGCATCTTCATATTACCTGTGCATACGACATTCTCTCTTTCCAGAACCCAACACCGAGTTAGCTGGAAAGATCGTGGGCTTGAGCTTCTGGACTTGCATGGAAAGACAAGAACAGGAAGAAAAGCTTCCACTTGGCTGAGACAAGTGGCGGCGGCTGCCAACAGCTGGAGTAGCTTCTTCCACTTCAGACGCGCAAGCTCCTCGTCTTCCCAACCCAGCAACCTTCATCCATCCAACACATGCCCGTCTCACGAGAATCCAGTATACCAGCATCAACATCCAGAAGTCTTCTTCCTCTATTGTCTCTCTCAAGGCCATGTCCAGCTCGGGATGTCCTTTACGTCGCCCTTATTACTTCATCAATCCATATCAACACACAACCAGGCCACCTTGCAGAGACCACCTCATATTGGTGGCCATTCCTGGGTTTGCGGCGACGCGATTCTGTGTGGTTCGGCGTTAACATGATGCAGTATACATCTGCCCGTCCAGTTCGGGATATGTAATTCTGGTTTCTTCAGGTGAGTGCGTGCTTGTTGTTGCCATATGCGATGATAGCGAACTTGTCTCACGTATATTCCCCCCACAGTCGTACATGGGCCACCAGCACAAAAGCCCGGCTTGGTGTTGTTTTTCTCGATATTAGCAATATTATCCGGACCAATGCCTTTGGTGAGGCCACGACGAACAATACCACAGAAGCCCTCGATATTGCCGGCCCAGTTTCCCCCGTAAGCGATACGGGCCTAAACACCCCAATTTCGCTCTATGGCATATATTGCCATAACACGGCCGGTGATATCAACAGTCATCCCGCAAGTCTCTGCTCGAATCCATGGCCCGGCAGTCACTAGCCCATGAAGAACCTTTCGCTACCCCAGATTTGACCCTCTGGTGGCCACGGGTGATTGCTGCGGCTCCTTCTGGGAGCTGTTATGCGCATAGAGCAGAGCAAAGGTCGATGTCGATCTTCTCTTCTTCCATCGATGCCATGCCGGGAGGCAGATCTCGACCCTGCTATTCCCACTTCGGGCCGGAAGAGGCTTTGCTAGTCAGTTGATTTTTGAATCGTCCGAATGCGCAGCATCTCGTTTCTCCCCTCATGCTGGATTATGCCACATCGGACCCTCATGGGGCCCATTGCTTCTGGAGGAATTCAAGTGTTGGCATCCGTCATGCAATCTAAATATTCGCCGAACACACACACATTGTGGCTTACTCAAACACGCTTGCTGATGTCCTCCCTCTTGCAGCAATATACACCCATTGCGCTTCGAGCCGGCATATTGGCAATATACTTCCGAACTCTATTAGTGTATTGCTTTACTGTCATGTGCAAATACCGGGGCCAACAGGAGACAGTATTACCGTCAGACAAAGGAAATATATCCACATCTATCCATTGCTACTTTCTTCTGGGCGGAACTTGGCGTGGATATGCAGATGAAGAGATTGCGGTGGCAGCAGCCCGTGTCTGTTCCGGTATGGCCCCAGTGCACTGTCATGGAGTATCTAAGGAGACGCTCCTCCTCTCTCGTTCATGTCTAGTTTGACCAGGACAACCCAGGCCGACATTTATGAAAAGCGAGCTCACAAGTCTTTACTGGTTTTCTTTGAGTTTCCTATCCCACATCCACAGATACTCAGTCCTTCTCACCTGCTAAGTCCTATCTCAGCCTCTTGATACCCTTCCCCTTCTTCACAATGCGGTTCGGCTTCGCATCCCTCCTGGCCGTCAGCGGCCTAGCCCACGGCCACACCATCTTCCAAGTAGGATACACAGATCTTTTCACATATCACCTGTTACACTACTCTCCAGTACTAACAATCCTCCCGCTCAGCGTCTCTCCGTCAACGGACAAGACCAGGGCGAGCTGGTGGGTCTCCGCGCCCCCAACAACAACAACCCGGTGCAGAACGTCGAGTCGGCCGACATCGCCTGCGGCCCGGTATCACACAAGTCCGACACGGTGATCCAGGTGCCGGCGGGCGCCAACATCGGCAGCTACTGGCAACACGTGGTCGGCGGCGCGCAGTTCCCGGGCGACCCGGACAACCCGATTGCCAAGTCGCACCACGGGCCGATCACGGCGTGGCTGGCCAAGGTTGACAACGCGGCCACCGCCTCGCACCAGGGGCTGAAGTGGGTCAAGATCTCCGAGGACAACTACGACGTCGGCACGGCCGTGTGGGCCGTCGACACCATGGTGCGCAACAACGGCTGGGCCTACTTCGACTTCCCGCAGTGCATCGCCCCCGGCCAGTACCTGCTGCGCGTCGAGCTGCTCGCTCTGCACTCCGCCCACCAGCAGATGGGCGCCCAGTTCTACATCTCGTGCGCGCAGATCGAGGTCTCCGGCTCCGGCACCACCGATATTGCGTCCGCCTCCAGCTTGGTCTCGCTGCCGGGCGCCTACAAGCAGGACGACCCCTCCATCCTGACCAACATCTACGGTCTCATGGGTGTGGCCAACAACAACAACCAACCGTTCCTTGCTGCTGGCCCCCGGCCTATGACCTGCTAGATCTGATATGGAAGAAAGAAAAAGGAACCAAAATCATACATGGTGGAATGGGCTGTCTTTGTATTCGTTCGCTGTCGGTATTTACGCATGGGATATCAAGATTACTGGGTGCATGGGCATCGAACCCATTTAGGTTGGTTTCTCGGTATCTGACTCTCATACATCTGGGTCAGGAGAGCCAAGAAACTACATTTAGCCCATGGGGCTCATGGGTAATACGTCGTTCTCCATCCATGGGTTGACTCGTGATGCTTCCGCAAGTGTTATGGTTTAACCCTAAGATCCAGCGCAATCATAACAATCCTCCGGAGCCAAATTTGCAGAGTGTAAGTGCACGCATATCCTCAGTTTACTGTCTCAATCATCTATCCGCGCGCCTAACCCAAGTTTACATTACACTCTCCATATTGAAGCTTAGAAGCAAACAGCCGCCCATGATGTGCAATACCGTCCTATCTCCAGTATCTCTCCAGCACTGCCGCCAGCCGGGCGACACCGGCGTTGATCTGCTCTGCCTGTTACACAAAAAGAAATTCAGTTAGCGAGCTAACCCCAATTTGCAGGAAAACATAAGCGTCGTGCGCTATTTGGTCGACTTACTGTAGGTGTTGCAAACGAGAAGCGGAAGTGAGCCGTGCGCGGATCAGCTCCCCGACCCTTGGTGGTCATCTTATCCGCGCCCTGCCAAGCGTGGTAGTACGATCCGGGCGTGAGGAGAATCAGCTCGTCAACGAGAGCCATCCACAGCTCATCAGCAAACTGCTGCTCCGGGTCAGCGGCGCCCGGGCCAGCCTCGATCTCGGCGAACCGCGTCACGCCGTCGAAGTAGAACTTGCACCACACGAACATGCCGGCCTCGGGGTCAACAAAGCTGAACAGCGGGCGCAGCGGCGCACCAGCATCGGCCGCTGGCGGCTTCAGGCACGCAACGAGGCCCTGGGCGCCCGACGCCGCCAGCGGCGACTCGGCCGCGGGGACCACGAGGAAGTACTGGTGGAAGGCGTCGACCAGCCAGTCGCGCCGCGTGAGGTACTGGAACTGGATGCGCTGCATCCAGTCGAGGTAGCCGGTGGTGCCCCAGCGGCGCAGCAGCGCCAGCACAAAGGCCTGGCTGAGTCCGGCGGGGTCCTGGGTCTCGACCTCGGTGGCGCGCAGCAGCCGCTCGATGAACACGGCGTTGGCGATGAAGTAGCCGAGGCGCAGGCCGGGGAAGAGTGTCTTCGAGAACGACTCGAGGCGGATCACGCGGCCCTGCGTGTCCATCGACAGGAACGACGGGACCAGGTCCTTGAGGAACTGCTCGGTCGGCTTCGGGGTGAATTCGGTTCTGTCGGATGTGCGGTAGCCGGGGTACTGCAGGAAGTAGTACGGGTCGTCCTCGACAAGGATGATATCTGCATCGATTCCCCGGGGTAGTCCGCCGGGTTAGCCTGGTGATCTTCTGCTTTCAAGGCTGAACGATGGGGACGGTGGGACTTACCAAACTCCACGCAGATATCATAGATCTCGCGCCGTCTTTGCGCCGAGGTCGTGACACCAGTGGGATTAGATCCCACGGAAACGAGGTAAAGTCTGCCAGTCCCAAAACGGTGTAATGTCAGCTTGAGCCGTCGCCATCAGCTCCCTAACGAGGCTGTACAACTCACACTCTAGGTCTCCGAGCTCCCCGCTTCGCTTCATCCCAGTTCTGCAGCTCGTGCCGCAGCCTCGTGGCCAAGATGCCCTGCGCATCCGCGGGAATCGGCACCGCCTTGATGCCCATGGGGATCCACAGCGCCTGCGACGACGGATACGTGAACTCCTCGACGATCACGTAGTCGTCGTCTTCGCACAGAAGGCCCACCACCTTCGACCAGGCGTTGGTGTTTCCCGGGTGCAGCAGGCACTCGTACTCGCACGGCGGCGCGTGCACTCGGTCGGTCAGTTCTTTTGCCAGTTCGATGAGCTGCTTATTGCCAGCCCCGGTGCCTAGGTGAGACCCCGAGAGGAGTGTGTTAGCCTGGATAGCCCAAGTCTATCTGACCGAAACCACGCGCTGGAACATACCGTATTGGAGAAACTGGCCAAGATCGAGGTCCCCGGGATTCGCGCCCCGGCCCAGGACACTGCTGACCTGGGCAAGCGACCGGTCGCTATCGGCGGCCAAAGAGGCAGTCGGCGGAAGATAGTCAAACCTCACTTGCTCAAGAGGGAAAAGAGACGGATGCGGCAGGCCTATCATTGATGGGGAATGCAATTAGTTATCGGTCAAGGACACCGAGAGAGACAACAGAGAAAGGCTCCAACAGATACCTCCGGCAAAGCTGATCATGCCATCGTATCCCATATACTTGATGATCTCCTTCAAGGGCGACGGATGGCGGGCTTTGCTAAGCCGGTTGAGGTGGTGTGACAAGTCCACTGGCGGGCTGGGCTTCTTGGTGGTGCTGTCCATTATGCTGTCGTCTTTCTGATCTGTGCCTGATAGGAGTTAGGGTTGCAGCCAAGGGACGTCGTCGATGCTTGATGTTCAGGATATCAGGGGACGGTGAGAGTTGCTTCTCGGATGGCTTTTGAAGGTGGTTTCTTGATCGTCGGGGTCTACTTCTGAGTGACGCAAAGCCTTGCAAAAACTAACAACCCAGTGGTTTGGCCCCCCGAACGTTGACTCCGAAAGCCGTGGTGTGGTCGGTTGGAGATCCGATAATCGGGGCCCGCTACGCAGATCGCCCCGCTTTCGGCACGGATCTCGGCTTGTCCGGCCCGTTAGGGTTTCCTAGCCAAAGAAATCTCCCACCTGGATCTCATATAGATCCCAGATCACCAACAAGACACAACTTGACTAGGCGCATCGCCTCTCCCGTTTTGGCCTTTAAACGGCCAAATCCCACAGCACACTCTACCAATACCCAGACGACCCAAGATATCCCATCCCCGAATCCCACGATGGGCAACACCATATCCTACGAACAAACCCCGGTGGAGGTTTCCCTCGGCGAGAAGGGCTCGATCCGCGGTATCCAACTCGACGACAAATCCCAGCGCTTCGCTGGCGTTCCCTATGCGCTGCCGCCCGTGGGCGAGCACCGGTGGCGCAAGCCCCGCGCCCTCCCGGCCTCCTACGCCTACTCCGACGGCAACGGCGGCGCCTACGACGCGACGAAGTTCAAGGCCGTGTGCCCGCAGAAAGCCTTCCACATCTCCGACGCCGAGGGCGGCAACGCACAGTACAGCGAAGACTGCCTGTTCGTCAACATCTGGCTGCCGGTGCGCAAGCCCGGCAGCCGGGGCAAGAAGTGGCCCGTCATGCTGTGGCTGCACGGCGGCTGGTTCCAGATGGGCGACCCGTCGCAGGAGCCCGGCATGGACCCCACCGAGCTGATTGCCACCGGCGGCCTGGAGGCCATTGTCGTGGCCATCGGGTACCGGCTGAACGTGTTCGGCTTCCTCGCTGCGCAGGATGTCCTCGCGGACAACGCTGGAGAAGCTGCGGGGAACTTCGGGCTGTGGGACCAGCGGGTGGCGGCCGAGTGGGTGCGGGACAACATTGGCCTGTTTGGCGGCGACCCGGAGAACATCACCCTGGCCGGCCGGAGTGCCGGTGCCTACAGCGTCGAGGCGCAAATGCTGTATGACTTCCGCAAACCAGGCGCCTCGTCGTCCCTGTACCGCCGGGCATTCATGGACTCCAACGCCATCCCCGCGCAGCCCAAGTCGCTCGTGGACATCCAGACCCAGTTCGACGAGCTATGTACATACTTCAAGATCGATGCGGCGGCGACGAGCGCCGAGAAGATGGCGGCGCTACGTGGGAAAAGCGCCCGCGAGCTCGTGGGAGCTATCCCCCACCTGCAGAACCACACGTTCCGGCCGATCACGGACGACATCTTCTTCCACTCCGGCATGTCTGAGTTCCTCGCCAGCCGGGACTTTGCGGACGAGTTCAGGAGTCGCGGGTACCGGCTGCTGATTGGCGAGGTCCTGAATGAGGAGACTCTCTACTCGAACTACAACGCGCCCACTGAGCCGACTCTGGCTTCTCTCCGCATGCAGGTGGCCAACTACTATGCACCAGAAGTTGCTGATCGCGCGATTCAGCACTACGCCCTTCCCACCAGTGATAACCTGGTCGAGTGGCAGACGTTGTTCGGTAAGTCTTCCTAAACCCTGACGTCCCGTTTTCTGCCATTGTGTTCAGGGAAGAAAGGAAACGTGTCTAACATCAATGGGAAATATAGGCCAAATCATCTCCGACGGTCAGGTTCGCGCACCGTCCCGAGCTCTAGCAAAGACTCTAACGGAGAACGGGGTGTCCATCCAGGATATCTGGCGATACCAGATCGCCTACCGACTATCATTCATCGACGAGAAGGTCGCGCCGAAATCGTTTGGAGTAGCCCACGCCATGGACAAGCCGATCTGGAAGTAAGTACGCTGATCTTAGATATTCATCTCACCGGTCCTGTGGCAATACCGCCCCCTGTCTTCTAACAACATATTGCAGCTTCTCGATCTGCTTCGGCCCGACCCCCGCAGAACGAATTCTGATGGAGGACTGGATCCAGATTCTGGTGGCGTTCGTCAACAACGACACGTCGTTTGTCTTCGGCACGGATGCCGTTGAGAAGATGAAGGTCATGACACCCGAAGCGACTATTGAAGTCAGGTCTGATGGGCGGTGGGATGAGCTGGTCAAGCTTGGAAACATCTTCTCGGGGACATTGCCGTAGGAGAGAAGGAATAAAGGTAACTTCGCCTTTGGCCAGATAGGATCAAAGAGATCACATATTGTCAAGCCATAGACAGCTATAGAATAATGATGTGCATGTCCCAATATATAATGTTCACTCACGAGGTCTGAACGTGGTGTGTACCTGCAGCATTTCTTGCCCCCTGAGAGATACTTACTAAACAGAGACAGAGAAGATCGACTGTGATATCAAGAAGCGCTACACGTTGGGGAGAGAGTAGCATAGTATGATAGGCTGAGCATACCAATCTCAAATCTCGGATCGTCGGCCCCGTTGAGATGTTTAAGGCCATGTTGAGGAACACCAGGATATCTCTAACACTACATGCGGCATTCAGTCCAAGAAGTCACGCTCTCCAGCCATCGGGAAAAAAGAGGCAAAGATAAGAAGATCAGCACACATAATACATGTTAGCCCGCTTGAAAATCAAGCAGGACGTCGTCACCCGTATCATAACATGTAGAAACATCTAGAACAAAGGTCAAAGTATTCAAGATCCAACCCCGCCGAAGTATAGTCAGGGAAGTTGGGAACATGAGCCAGAGAGATTGTGCCCGGCTTTCATGTTAGGATGTGAGCAAAAGAAAAAGAAAAAAAAAAGAATTTGGCCGAACAAGATCTGAACTTCTGTCTCCTAGTACTGGTATCTGAAGTAGATGTTGTCCCGATCGCTCATATCGGATTCACCGTTGAGCTTTCCGAGTCTGAGGCGCTCGATCTCCGAGACGCCCTGGGCATCGAGCAGCTTGGAGCGTCTGCGGTTCTCCCACACATCTATAGAGGGAAAAGAGAGGAGAGGTTAGCGAGACGAGGCCGTGGAGAGCAGCGCCGAGTTAGTCGAAGACTTACAGTAGGTTCTCCATGCGAGAATGCTGCAGAACTCAACGCAGTAGAGCACGGCGCAGGCAGTGATGCCGCGGTGGTACTTGGGAGCATCGGAGGCCACGAACATCTGGGCACCGATGGCGTTGCCCGTGCAGTAGGCCACGAAGATGACGGTGGAGACCACGGTCTTCTTAGTACGGCCGGCCACGTTCGAGGGCAGGAAAGTCCAGATCACTATTTACGGGGTCAGCCATTAGACACGGACCCATCAAGACCACTGGCCTAACTTCGGAAAGGATGCCAGACTTACTCAGACCGGGGAGCGAGCCGAACACCTGCATGATATACATGCCCCAACGCGTCCACTTCATGCTATCGGTGGGGAGCAGAGAAAGTGCCAGCATTCCGGTGAAGGCGGGGACAAGCGACGACATCATCATGATGACTGTGGGGCGAGATAGTAGTTAGCCAGCCAGTTCGTGTTTTGCTTATATGCCGCTGCATGGCAGGCAAGGGCTGTGGTGGGGGGACTTACAGCGGAGGTTGGGGTACTTCAGGGTGACGAAGCCAACAATGACGAACCACACAATGCTGATGCAGTAGTACGGAGTCGAGCCCTTGATCAGAGTCTGCAGAGCAGTAAAGCCGAACGACTTCCAGATGAGCTTGGAGAAGGTGGTGTTGGCACCGTTGGGGAGGGCGTTGATGACGGTGACGAAGAAGAAGAAGTATAGTTGGGGGTCTAGGAGAGAGAGAGAGAGAGAGAGGGAGAGAAAGAGGTTTGTTAGTCGTCGTGGCCGTTCGGAATAGACACGAGGGAGAACATGCAGACACTCACCCTTGAAGGCAGCCAGGGCCTGGTCCATCTTGAACTCGGCACGCTTCTCACGGTCGGATCCGGTTTGGTTGGAGGCCACACGGGCAATGGCGGCGCGCTTCTCCTTCTCGTTGAGCCAGCGCACCTCCCGCGGGGTTCCCAGGACGAACCAGACAGCAATGCCGCAGGTGATGGTCAGGCCGCCGAGGAAGAAGGAGATTCCCTTCCACTGCATCGGGAGAGCAGATGGAGTCAGCATGGAAGTGCGTCACGGGGCTACAACGGGGCCCGAACGGAGAAGGGGGTCTTCGGCTTACCGGAGCCAGGCCGCCGGGGTGGCGCTCGGCGTGCTGGCCAATGGCGAACATGCACAGACCGGTGATGATGTTCATGCCGGCGTTGGAGGTTCCCCAGATCAGCGACCGCAGGGTGTGCTCACGCGACGTGTACCAGGCACCGGTGATCAGCATGAAGGTGGGCGAGATGGTGCACTCGAGGGCGCCCTGGAAGGCACGCAGGACCATGAGGTGGGCCCAGTTCTTCGCGAAGGCAATGCACAGGACAATCACACCCCACAGGATGATGACAACCGACAGGAAGCGGCCGGTGTTGACCTTCTGCATCAGCCAGTTGGCGGGGAACTCGCACACCAGGTAGGTCAGGTAGAAGATGGTGCTGAGCCAGCTGTACTGCTGGCCGACCATGCCGGTGTCCTCGCGGATGCCGAACACGGCCTGCACACTCAGCGACGTCTTGTCGGCCTGCTGCGTGCCGTAGCAGATCCACATCAGCGGCAGCAGCCAGAAGTCGATCTTGAGCCGCAGCTTGTGGTAGTACTCGTCGGAGAACTCCGACTCTTCCTCCTCGAGCTCGCCCTTGAGGCCGAGCTTGTCGTTGGACAGCGACTCCCGGGCCGCGATGACCTCGGAGGCCTGCTTGGTGTCGGAGACGGCGGCGGCCATGGTTGGTGCTGTTGTTGTTGCGGCTTTCGGTGGTATATGCCAGATTAGGGAGATATCAGGTGGAGAGGCGAGCAACCGGGGAAGATAGTAGCACAGGGGAGGGGGGGGCGGGACCTTGGTGTGTTGGCGAAGGGGTTGGCGAGGTCGAGAGAAGCTGGCGAGGACCGGCGGTGGGTGGCTCTTCTGGAATCTTGACGACAAGAAGTTGAAAGAACGATGCTGTCCCCGAATTATATATCACGAACGTCTCCATCCATGACACCTTTCATCAAAGGTTAGCTTATCTTTGGTTATCTCGTGCTCTAAGATAGATCTCACCGCGTTTATTCAATGCCCAGTTTTTCGGCATCAATTCTCACGCCTCAGTCCCCGGGCGGCGGCCGGAACTGCGCCGAAATCGGTGCAAATTGCTAGAAAACCGTGGATGAATATCAGAGGATAAACTGGGGCCTCGATGCAGGGTCAGGGAACAGAGACTCCACGCAATATTGTGGGCAGCTGTGGAAACGGGCCAGGGAGTCGAACGTGGGTAGCAAGCAGGATGAGGAAGCAGAATTGAAAGAGAGGGCCGTACTGTACATGCTCGTAAGAACCCAATGTCCATACGCGAAGGCACGAGTTATTCCCACAGATCTCCGTTTCTTTACTTTTTTTTTTTTTTTCAGTTAGTTGTTATCCATGGATCCCCCACGATTGTTCTGAACCCCTTCTTTAGTGGCCACTTGTCGGCTAACATACCAGACTAGGAACATTCCGACCAGATCTTGTTCTAGTGTAGTGCCCGTTCTAGTGAGACTCCGGCCCGGGACCCGGTCCGGTACGGCCGCAGAAGCTCCTGCTATGGCCAATGAGTCTGAGGGCAAAATTAGACTGATTTTCGTCCCGTTTGTGACGACCGATTACTTGAACCCGTTGGACAAAAGCACTACATGTGCAATACGTCAAAGAATCGGCATGACCAGCAACACAGAGCTGTCAGTCGTACCCTTTGGATCCACGGTTTCCGGCTCCACGGATTCGTTCCCAATGGCTTGGGCCCCGGCTGGGCTTTGCCTCGGATGTCACAGACTCTAGGTCCGCTTCGATAACCACGCGTGCGGTTCCTGCACCTGGTCGTGATATCTGATCAGATGAGAGGGATGGGGGTGTGGGGTGATGAGAGGATCAACATACGGGATGAGGTTGGGGGTCACGGACTCACCATCGACATTATGCGCTCAAGATCCTCATGATATGCATATAAGGTTCCTATTTGTGCACTCCGAGGTCAAACGTCGTGATAAGCCTCGACGGACAAACCTAGAACTACTGACAATAGTGAGCCGCTTCTCCCGCACCCGACCTTGAGGTGGATGAAGCGCCCGCACCTTGTCAGATGGCTGGATCCATCTTGGAATCCATCTTGGACCCCTTTTCGACCCAGAAAACAAGATGGAACGAACGGAATCAGCTTGGTCCGGACCACCTACAGCATCTTGCGATACGCCAAGGCCCATGACCTATCGACTTAGCCTCTGCGGCCGGCCCAGGTTCAGGCACACATGCTCTTGCGGCTCCGGACACAAGCCAAGACTAGATCCAGTTTTCCTGGATCTCCATCATCCGCACACACACGTTGGCAACCCACTTCCTCCGGACATAGAGCATCAAAGCCGGCGGGTAGGCGGCTGCGTCTAATCAAGCCTATCAGAGAGGGTATCAAGCGCCCCCTCCTCGGGAGACAAAGAGTTGGCTTTTGATTGGCGTTGCGAGCCAGCAGGCCCAGAGAGGCCCCTCTATTGTATCGAGTTTACCAGTGTAGATCAACAAGTTGATGGAAAATCGAATGAAAGAGGGGAACAAAACCGACCGCGAGCGTAAGCAAAAAAAGAGCGACAGAAACCAAGCATATCAGCGAGTAGTCGATCGAGATATCGCGCCGTGATCCGCCGCCGTGGATGGTGTTGCAAGGTGGGAAACCTCGGAGGTCAGAAATAGGCCGTCTATCAGCGAGATAAGATAGCCACCCCATGCACCTAGAAGCTACTTCATAGCCCCGAATCTATCGATACATAGATATGGTGGGCCGCAACCTGTCAACGTCAACCGCTGAGCATGTGGTGGCAATCGGCTGAGGTTCAAGATAGAAGTTGTTGTTCTCGATCGACAGGACACAGCGGCGTTATCAAGATTGGGAATGAAGAGGGATTGTCTGGCGTCTTGACACGACCTCCGAATGCGGGTATGTGGGAAGCTGACACTCCGCACAATCCGCAATAATCCCTCAAGTGAACGACATGATTTCCTTTCTCGAGGCGGTGGAAAGGAGATGGCACCTCTGGCATCACATGTCCATATATGATGAAATTATCCCCTACTGGCGGCCTCAAGCCTCGTCAACGGTCCGACGGCACGGCCGCCAGCCATCTCTGGGCACCCGATGCATGCGAAGCACAGACAGCACAGTCTTGTGCAAAAATAGTATCGGTCTTGATCCAAGAGTCAACTGTATTTTGAGCGTCAGGGGAACTTACCCTGAGCCTACGGGCAAGGTGAATCGCCGCTAGACACAGAAGCTGTCACGGAAGGCAGAGAGCTTTGCGGGTGCGTTCTGCTCCCCGGCGTTTGTCGGACCCAAAATCACGGTTCCGGGAGCTATCAGGGCCGCCACGTGATGCGCTAGGTTGGCTTTGATGGAAAAACGCACCCTGGTGATGTCTATTGTCTGCCGGTTGTTTTTTTCCGAAACGTGTTCGCAGTTCATGTTCACCAATCCTTCCCGGATGCTACCCAGCATCTTATCTCTGCGTTGCGTTATCCAAGTGGGATGATGCCATTCGGTCTTGTCGCGAGCGCGGATCTGGCAGGATACGGCACGCTTTCCGGCGTTGAGTCACCATAGGAGCGGCCAACCGGACCTTACTTTTGTCTTGAGGAATGCCTTGAGGATGAGCGGATGTGCACGATACGGAAAAGAAGAAGATTACTCCGTAAATGACGGGAGATTGGTGTATCCATATTGCATCTCCTGGTTTCTCGAATCAGAAGCTTGCATCCCGCAGTCACGCACGTCGATGCCAAATGCTTCGGGTTATGGCGGTCGTAACCCTAAATACTGAAATATATATGCCGTGCTTGGCTGCAGCTGGCGGGCG
Source organism: Knoxdaviesia proteae (assembly GCA_001510565.1). Taxonomy (NCBI): domain Eukaryota; kingdom Fungi; phylum Ascomycota; class Sordariomycetes; order Microascales; family Gondwanamycetaceae; genus Knoxdaviesia; species Knoxdaviesia proteae. The sequence continues at coordinate 22,048 of LNGL01000055.1, forward strand.
ATCCATCAGGTCCTGGAACCGCAGATAAAGCGGCACGCGTAGCCGTCGGGGGTGCCAGCCCGGTCCGGCCAGGCTCGGCGGCAACTGCGCGGAATGCCGGTGGGAGACGTTGCCGACGACCAGGCTGTCGCAGTCCGCCGGCACGCTGGCGACCCGCGTAAGGACGGCTTTGACGGTTCTCAAGTTGATATCTGGAACTGGCAGTGAATCTAGGGTCATTAAACGGCAGGGTAAGTGAGGGTAAGTGAGTGTCGACCTTTGAGTTGACTGTTATATGATGACGAGTAAATCCGTGGGAAAATTTGAGAAAAGCAGGAGACCATTCCCGAGTCCTCAGACATGTCGGTGATGCTGTGCGATAAGCCTTGCTGAATCCAAACGCTTTCGCTTGCGGCTGCGAATATTTGTGTAGCATTAAGTCCGTCCCAATGATCGTCCGAGCCGAATTCCTCTTCTAAGTTCGAATTAGGACGTCGAGCATCTGTAAGAAAGGAGCATCGAGGATAGAGGGGTAACACCGAAGACCCCCAGGACATGTTCGTGATCTGCCGCATCGCAGATAGAAAACCATCCCGGCCAACATCCCGGCCAACAGAGCCATTCATTATACAGGAATCCAGATAGCGAGGCCTGTATTGTGCCGATATGGTGATTCAGAACAGGCTTTAACGCTGGATAGAATCATACTGGTGGTTTCGAGAATTGGTGCGATGGCGAGCAAGCAAAGCTTACGTGAATAATGAAAAATGGTTAGGGTTAGATGTTCCTCTCCAACCTTTCAACCTCCAGAATTTCTGGCCCGCTCGCTCCTGAATGTGTCTGAACAAGACTAAGGGTTAAACCCTAATACTATGTCTAAGGCCGCAAGCTCCTCAGACTCTAAGTGGGATCGTGGGATCTGCGTCATGACGACGAAACCAAGAGAGGCTGCAAGATGCAACAGTCCAAGCACAGAGCAAGGAACACTCACGAGCTCTGGTATGCCTGGCGAATGATGAATTCGCCTCTTTAGGGGCTCTTCTCCAGCCTCATCAGACCACCGTCCAGTAGTATCACGAGAATTTCCACACTTATGCACAGTTTCCCCAGCCACCGACTTTAAAGCTGTTCACCTCTCTTCTGTTCCCCAGGTTTCCATGGCTCTATGGCCTGGAATCACCGCTGTAACCCTCTTGAATCGTCCGTGTTTGCACGATTGGCCGGATATCGCCAAGTCCTGTGTTCTTATTCATGTTCTTCTAATCGCCACGAGATAGTGCTCTCAACATCGCATCGTTGTTTGCACGAAGTCATCCACCCTGAGTTTTCACTTTTCACTTACTGCCTCGAGTCGGCACTGAACAGCGCTCACCGCAAGATCTTGTTCAGCCAGATAGTTTCAAGTGACACAAAGCGGGCAATCCTACGACACCTCCGCAAAGATGTCGACCGTGTCGTCGACACGGCCGATCCAAGAGGTTGACCCGCAACCGATGGAATCTCCGCCAAAGCCGTACCGCCGACAAGACCGACAAGACCGACAAGACCGCGCCTCCTCGTACACGGCCGCGGCCGGAAGCCGCGTGCGCCCCGACCGCAAAGACTCTGACGAGCCGCCCGACGCGAAATCGTATCCGCCGCAACAGTCCGCCCGCCTGCCCCCGCCGCCCATGCCGCAGTACAACCCCGCGATTGCGGCCGTCACCGGCGCCCCAGGCCCCTCGCCGTACCCACAGTACCCGCCGCCACCGGCAACCAGCATGCCGGGCATGCCGGGTGGGCCGGCCATGCGGCCGCCGTCGCGCCCGGACCTGGCGTCGCAGATGCACGATCTGGCCACGGTGCGGTCGAGCTGCGATTTTGCGCTGCGCGAGTACATCGATCTGCGCGCCCGCCGCAAGTCGTCGCCGCCCAGCCAGATGCTCGACGACCGCGTCCGCGTGCAGGGCAGTCTCGTGCTCGGCGATATCCGCACGCTGCGGGACCAGATCCACAGCATCATTACCCGCGCTGAGAAACACCGGTGGCGGCGGTGGCTGATTGGGGGCATTGCGTGAGTTATATCCGTCCCCCACTCCACCCCCCCCGGGCCCTTATGACTTCCCCTTTCGCTCTATCCCTCTATCCACTGTTCAGGCTAACCATGTCGTGCATCTCCACCATCCAGCGGCGCATTCATCCCCGGCGTCAAGGCCATCTTCAAACGCACTGCCCACGAACGCGGCGACGAGGTGCGCAACGACACCGAGTACGCCTTCAACCGGAGCAGGTCGCTGCTCGAGCGCATCAAGGACTCGGCGCTGGGCCGTGCCGGAAACTTCGCCGGCGTGGCGTTCATCGTATTTGCCATTCTGTTTGTCTTCCAGAACGAAGTCCAGCTGCGTGTTGCCCGGACTGTGTCGAAGCGCCTCGGGGACGTCGCCTCGAGGATCGAGCTGGGCGAGGAGGTTGATCCGAAGGATATCAACGCGCTTCAGGGCTGGAGATGGCAGATTCTTGCGTGGAAGAAATAGACTGTTGAGCACAGAGTCATGAGCTTGTTGCGTTTTGGGGGTTTTTCTTATGTCTGAAATGGTCTTGTTTTTATGTCCGGTCGCGTTGCAACTTTCTGTTCTGGAGTTCTCTTATGTATTCACACTTAAATGGCAAACCCTAACCCTAGATATCCGATCTGGGGCAATGAACGAAATGAAATGTTCTAAAGTTGCCCGTTCATTTTGTCTTCATCCGTTTACACCACCAACCATCCACATCAACGTGTCACATATGGAACTGATAGCTCAATTATTCTCTTGCTTCAAACAGAACCAAGGCTGAAGCTATGGAATTTCGAAAGAGACTACGATCAGATGCTGGAACATCACAGGAAAACAGCACCAATCAACCTTCCAGAGTGCCCAGCGAAACACCACCATCCTCGGTGAACACTGGCATTCCCGAACCCGGGCCAGAAGCAGACAGCTACTACAAACGACTGTATAGTAACGGCATCAACTTTACCGAACTAGCCACACGAGACGCATCATTCTCGAAGTTGTACGTGGCCCTCCGGAGATCGACTCCCGCGTTTCCGGATAGAATCTATGAGGCCCTCAACGACTAACGGAACGACAGCGTCCAGCATGGAAAGCTGGATTTCCTCAATCCGGATGCAGTAACTCAACTCGCAAAGACCTTGCTTTCACAGCATTTCGGCCTCGCGCTGGAACTACCCCCCGACCGGCTTTGTCCGATGGTGAGTGAGAATGATCCAACAGCAACGCGCGTCTGCATCAGGCAACAGATTCGCCATTAGACTAACGCGCAAACACTGCAGATTCAGAATCGCCACAACTATATCCTCTGGATCAAAGAGCTGCTCGATTCCTCATCTCACAAGGATGCATCCCACCCGAGGTTGGGCCTTGATATCGGAACCGGCGCAAGCTGCATCTACCCTCTATTGGCCTGTGTGCAACGAGACTGGGCGTTTGTCGCCACTGGTATGTCTCTCTCACCTGAACATTCATTCCCCCAAGGGGACCTGATACATGTCTGGCAAGCTTAGAGACGATTCAGGCCTAATCAATCCCAATTTCTCTCCTGATTCTGCCCAACACAGACATCGACCCGAAAAACGCCGAGTTTGCCACGCGAAACGTTGGCCTCAACAGCCTGCAACACAAGATCCAGGTCTATCTGAGACAGCCCGATGACAGAATCCTGCCGCTCGACGATCTGGGCATTCCCGCGCTCGACTTCTGCATGACCAACCCGCCGTTCTACGCGTCCGACGCCGAGATTGCCGCCAGCCGCGACCTGAAGCTGGCGCCGCCTCCGTCAGCATGTACCGGTGCCCCCGTCGAGATGGTCACGGCCGGCGGGGAGCTGGGCTTCGTTCGCCGGATCGTCGACGAGTCGCTGGTTCTGCGCGAGCGCGTCACCTGGTACACCGCCATGCTGGGGAAGCTGGCCAGCGTGTCGGCGTTGGTCGCCATGCTCGGCGAGCTCGGCATCGCCAACTTCGCCGTCACGGAGTTTGTCCAGGGCTCACGCACGCGGCGCTGGGCGGTAGGCTGGAGCTTCAGCCCCGCGCGGCCGTCAGATGGCGCGGCGCGCGGAGTCAGCGGCGACGCGAAGAAGCACCTGCTCCCAGCACGCAGCGAGTACGATGTGCTGGTGGTCCCGCAGCCTGTAGACGTTGGCCGGGTGTCGTTGGCAGTGCAGGCGATTCTGGCCGAGCTCGATCTGGTCGAGCGGACATGGCGCGGCGATAAAATGATAGGAGTTGGCCGGGCGGCGCAGAACGTGTGGAACCGCGCGTGGAGGCATCGGCAGCGACAAAGGGCCCAGCAGCAGGCCGGCACTCTGCATGGCGACGCTGGTGCATCGGCGAGCGGTCGCGAAGGGAAGGTTGCGGCCACAGAGTTGCGGTCTGCAGATACCGCCGCAGCCACCGTGACCACACCACCACAACCAGTATCTGCAGCAACAGAGGGAGGACTAGAAGAAGCATCGGACGCTACTACGATCCTCAGCAATGCCCCTGGTGCGCTGTTCGGCTTTGAAGTCACGCTGACGGCCAGTGTGCGCGATGTGACGGTCCAGTGCCGATGGCGTGAAGGCACGGATGAAACCATGTTCGAGAGCTTCCGCGGGTTTCTGCGGAAGAAGCTCGTCGAACGCCTGAAAGAAGCTGCAGTATGATACCCAAGACTGGAGGATGGGCTTCTGTTTATGTGCGGAAGCCCCTCCCTCTCGAGAATATTTGCCTTTCATGAGTGACGTTCCCTCTACTATACGACGTGAATGAAGCCTTGGTACATGGAAACTGTCCGGTATTTGCATGTCCATAACAGCACCGGGTTATATCTTTTGGGCCAATCTCGCCTAGCCCGGTACACCTGGCGCTACGGCACGAGGCGAGCCCTCTTATTTTACTGTCCTCTCCAGGTGCTTGGAGTGTGTAAAGTGTGTAGGGGACTGGCCGATATCAATATCGATAAACTGGCATTGCTTTGAAATTGAATGATATTGATCAATGCCCTCCAGGCCCATGGGAGCCAAAACAAGCCGGCGAGCGCAATATCACGCGGGTTTGATGATTTGCCCCCCCCGGCAGCCGTAGAGACGAAACGTGCTCGATACCTGGTGACTTTCGACGATCTCATTCATGGCGCAGGTAATCATGAAGGAGAACCCTCGCAAGCAGTCAGACTTACAGCACACACACACACACACACACCCACAACGGCGGAGTTGCAGCATTCTCCAGGATGTGTGGGAATAACACCAACGCCGACCGGAGGCGCGCGAGACCAAAGACACACACCCAACGACGGATCACGACATTCTCTTTTCGGCGGTTGACCGGATGGCCGAAATGGAAAGTGACATCGAAGTTTTCGTGGTGTTTGCCGTTATCAGGCCCTCCATCGATGTGTGCGGCACGCACGCCGTCCAGCGGTGCCGTTCGTCAAGCGAGAGCGCGGTTGTGGGAACAGCAAGCCAGCGGGATTTACCCGCCGCTGGACTGATAACCAGGCCCGTCCGGTGACTGCCTGCTTTTGGCAGTCCGATAATGATGTCGAGGGCAGGGCGACAGATATGGTAACGAGACTCGCTTGTTAGGGCGCATTCACACGTTTTTGCGTGCTCTGCTCTTTTTCTTTCGGCTGTTGATAAGAGCGGTAAGCGTGGGTGGTGAGATTCAGAGGAGAGGTTCACAGCCAGAGTGAGGGACAGGCAGAGAGGCACGGCTTCAGGATTGACAGTGAGATGTTGGTCAAGGATATTCGCCGACCACTGCTAGACGAATAGCTTGGGCCCCCCAGCGCGCTGGGCAGGACATTCAGGAGGAGGGACTTGGGACCGTGGCTGGCCACACTGCTGTAGAGTGCCTGTGAGCCGAGGGGGGTAGTGGGACTAGTACGTCCCGCTCGTTCTTCAAGTGACACGGAAGCGAAGAGAAAACGCGATTCTGAGAGGGGAAGAGGCGGCGGTGGGTGGCCATTCCGCGCGTGGCTTGGGCGTCTGCAGGCGAGATACAGAATCTTGGGAAGCAGAGGACAGAGGAAGGCCGATGAGCTCTGACGTCTGACCTCGAAGTGCTGCGTTGTTTGCTCCTACATGTAGCAGGTCCATGTCTCATTTTAGAAGCCTCACGATTCATCGGCACCTGGCGAAAACGGGCATGTCGAGATTCATACAATCGAGAAGCGTGATTTGGTGAAGTCATCAAAGCGGCAGATGGACAAGCCATATGAAGCCACCATCTCTCGCCGTTCTGCTTGGATCTCACATGCAAGCTCACACACTCTGGTATAGCAGAGATAGTATTACACATACGCTGTTTGCTGCGTGCTGATATTGCCCTCGCACCGACCGCATAGATTAAAACCGCACGGGACAAATCACACGAAGCCACACCAGCGCAGCAGACAAATCTATATAGATTAAATGCATGCACCCGCAAACGACTAAGCCCCCCCCTTCGAAAAAAGAGAGGCACATACAGCGGGCAGAGAGAGAGAGAGAGAGAGAGAGAGAGAGAGAGAGACCGCCAGCACGGCCGAGTCAGAAGCATCACATATCACCATCTTCGCGGACTGGGCCACCCCATGCCGAAAAAGGAAGCTGAAAAGCGCGACGAAACCGTAGCAAGAGTCGCCGGAGGCCGTTATAAGTGTGGTCGGAGACTGAGGGAGAGGCCCAGAGCGTCTTAAGCGAAGAGGACCGGTGGTTTATGTGGTGTGCTTTTGTTCTGCATCTGAGCATCATACAGTTGACGATACCCACTCTCACAGATCAAAACAGCGCTTCACCCACCCGCTTCCAGAAGTGGCTGAACACCTAGGGGGTGGACCGTAGAGTTGCACGACGACATGAAAAGGCAAATCTGGGGGTTCAAGAGACCAGGGCGGGCTTTTTTGGTGGTGTTCTTGGGTGTTGGCTGGTTGGTGTGTGGGTGTGTATGTGCCGCACACATGAGACACGGCTAGGCAGAGTTGGAAGCCGAACGAGGGCGATTTTGGGATCGAGATTGGGTTCTGAGAAAGCTTGTGATTGAACGAGACCAGCAGATTGCAGGGCGGGCGGCACGGACTTGCATGATATGATATGATATGTGGTGGGTTGGATGCGAACCCTAGACATTGGGGTTGAAGGTATCCTGCAGCAAGCACAACGGGGGTGGTTCTTCGATCACAAACCAAACAAAACACACTTCAACTTTCCCTTCCGTCAGCGACTGCCGGCCGGCCGGAACTTTTTGGACAGTGAAGAATCTCCGGTGGGGATTGGACCAACAGGGGCCGAATGAAGTGATCGACGGGAAATGGGGCGGTCGACGGCTGTGTTCAACCGAGATAGAGAGAGAGACACTTACTCAGACCCGGGCTGATCCTTTTGAAGACAACACCCAGTTGATTGAGAGTTTGATATCATCGCGAGGGTTAATACCGCGACTCTATCAGACTCAGAGAACTCCTCGCCCGCACTTTGACTGGAGCGATCCCTCTTTTCGGTCCCCCCTCAACGAAGCAGGCTCGGCTTCATATCGGAGGGCCAGGCCTGGTCAAGATTGAACGGGGGGTTTGTTTTGGACCGTGCCGCGGAGAAAAACACAAAAAGTTCTTACTTGCTCACGCAAGATGCAGCTGTGCGGTGCTCCGTCGATCTATCAAAATTTGGCCTGTGGCTATAATGCCCGAGAGCGGACCTATGAGACCGCTCCGCTCTCCCGGGGGGAGAGACACCCTCACTTGAAGCCTTCAGGGATTAGGTGTGGACAGGATGTGCCGTGCCCTGGGGGGAGGGGGAGAGAGGGGGGGGGCGGTGGCAAGAGAGACAAGAACCACTGAATCAACGTCGGGTTTCTTGGTGCCGGGCCCTGGCTGCATGAATGTGCCGTACGCTATGAACTGGACCTATCACCAGACACATCTTGATCGTGGGCAGTTTGGGGCTTTTTGCAGGCTCCGTTGATCCCGGCCAAGCGCACGAACACCCGGAGTAGCATTCTCTGGTCGCCAAGATGGGGAGCTGGATATCGCTGGAACGCCTTTTCTGTGGCATCTAATCATGTGTTGATTCTTCTATATATCTAACTAGCGGTGAGCAGCTGGGCGGAGTCCTAGATAAACACCGTATGCTCATTACCTGACTCGAGCACGTCATGTCACGTGACCGTGCTCCCGTGAGAGTGCTATATACTGCCGCACACCCCTATCTGCGCACGGTAACGAAGTAGATAACTAAGAAGATAGTACCGAAGTACTAAGGATAAGTAAATAAATAGGTAAGCGAACGCTTAATAGGAAGTAAGGATATACCACGGATATACCGGCGGCTAGGAAGCCTACTAAATAGAGAAATAAAGAATATAGCTAGACTAAAAGCGTCCGACCCGTATTTACTAGAGTACGAATAACTATCCGGAATAAAGAAAGAAAAGGAAAAAATGTAATTATATAGTCCCTAGATAGTTTACCTACCCGGGAGGGAGCACGACTACTAGCCGAAATAATACTAAGAGAGCGTAAGCTAGGCTACGGAAATATATTAACGAGCGTACGTACCGCTAGAGCTATTAATAAAGGAAAAGAAAAGAGAGAGAGGGGGGGGGGGGAGGTAGAAGTATATAAATACGGTCTCNNNTACCTACTACCTTTAAGTTCTATTTCTTCCTCTATTCCTATTAACTAACGAGATATCTATTACGAAAACTCCTATAAGATAATAGAATACTAGACGAAAGCCCTCCCGAGAATACGATATACCTAAATATAAGCTACCCGCTACGGAGATAGCGCCGAAAGGCTTTAATACTCTCGAGGAGTTTATACCTTATAGGCGCTACCTCGAGTCCGCCGCTTCTTATAAGAGTAGCGGCGCCTACTTTATAAGGCCCGCTAGAGTAAGAGCTTTACGGTATTACCGTTATAGCGCTAGCGGGAAGTGCGAGCCCTAGTAAGTTCGAAGCTCGGCGCGAAGGCGAGATTAGAAGAGAGAGGTGCTAACCGTAAATAAGTAGCCCGTCGTATATCGTACCGCTCGTATACCCGTTTATTAAGACGTTACGGTAAGACGGGGCTACGCGTGGAGAGGTAGTCTTATTAGGCTACGTAGTAAAGGAGATACTCGCTATCGACGAGTACGAATTCGATTACTCGTATGAGGCCGAGCTATAGCGCCGGGATTTACGGAAGGATAGTGTTAAGGTGCCGCGAGCTCTCGAAGATACGGAGACTCCGGTTATATCTAGTGAACCCTACCGCCGCTCTATAAAGCGACGGTTTACTAAAATTTCGGATTATCTTAAGTTCTAAGAGGGCGGAGAAAGGGAAAGAGGAACGCCGAGGCGGACGGAAGAAGGAAGAGGAAAACTCGGTAGAGTTAGTATTAGGCCTTATAGACCCGTTCGTATATAGACTATAAATTTAAGAGAGTATAAAAATATTCGAACTTTTATCGATTTAAAGCTTTAATAAGCCCGTCCGCGGGTATCTCTAATATAGAGACGTATTTTACGAGACCTTTACTTCTACCGAACTACTCCTTTATCTATATATTATGGATATCGACGTAACGTAGACGAGTATTTACTTAAGAGGAGGTATCTATAACTAGGCGTATAGTCTATATATTATCGTAGCCTACCGTTAGAGGCGTAGTTAGGTAAACGCCGATAGAGTTTATTAGGCGGCGGAGAGTAATACCCTCGTATATTATTAAGCTTAGAGCTAAAAGCTCTACTTCCGTCGTTAACGTAGTAACTATTTACTATTTAGCGGCCTTCTATATAACGGGACTACTAAGTATAGTTACTAGAAAGCCGTTCGATAAACGTCTCGTATCTAGGACGTCTACGAATAAAGTATTACTATATATAAGTATAGAAAGATTTATCTTACTATAGAGCTACTTAACCGGGATATCGATAGTAGGTACTCTACCCCCTACGAGGTTAGAAGCGGAGTAGTAGATCGCGAGGAAACGCTTACCGTAAAGATATCGAATAACCTAGTCGGTAGTAGCTATATAGTTAGGGCCTAGGTTTCAAGTAAATTAAGCTAGGTCAGAAGCCGCGAACGCGACGTCTAGACGTAATATAATAGCCGTATATAGGATCGACCTTACCTTCTCGAGGAAGAGCTTTATATAAGCTAGCGAAGACTCGCTAGAGAACGGCAGGTAGGATATAGGATATAGATAGGAGTCCCGACCGGTATTAAGACTAAAGCGCCGTCCGATCTTCTCGATATAGGCGTTATAAGATAGCTATAGGCGCCAGGTCGCTTTATTACGGATAATACGAAGGCCTAAGAAAAATATAGCGGACTTTTCTCTACATATATTAAAGCGTAAAGAGAGCTATTCGAGTATAGCTTCGTATTCGTCTCGTGAGTTAGGCGTATAGCTAACGAGGATATTATCTACGTAGACGAGAAAGTAGATAGTCCTACGCGAGTTTATCTACTAGTAGGGGTCTTACGTAGAGCGTATAAGCCCTAACGCCTTAAACTCCTTTAATAGAGTATCAAACTAAAGAATCGGGGATTCGCTTAAACTATATAAGGCTCTCTTAAGAAGAGCTATATAACTAAGGTAACGCTTACGAAGAGGTTTAGGTAGTTAAATATAAATCTCTAAATTAGTATCCTCTAGAGAGGCGTTTAGAAAGGTATTAGAGATATTAAACTATATAAGCTTAAGGTCGAAAAGAGTAGCGAGCGTAAGGAATAGGCGTAGTAAGCGCGAAGCGAGTATCGTAGTATACGTATTTAACGCGGAAGCGTCTTACCTATTACCTTATACTACGTAATAAGCTTTAAAACGTATAATTTCGCCGTCTTTACTAAGCTTATACTTCTAAACCTACTTAGTAGGAATAACACGTTAGTTACTCGGATAAGGAACTACTTCCTATATACCTTTACTCTTAAGCGAAGTTATCTTAGACTAGCTAGCCTCGAGAAATTTATTCCGATATAGGTAAGCTAATATACTACGCTAAGTAGTTAGTTCCGGGGCGCGAACGTGCGAAGGGCGGACTTTAAAGGATGCCGCCGTAGCGAAGGATACGTATAGCGGCTCGAAAAACTCCCGTAAGTCCGAGTAAGGCGGTAAGCTATACTCCTCGAGCGGGAAAATAGAGGCGTAGTCCCGTCTACCGAGTAGCGGCCTAATAGCCTTAACGGTAGCTAGGCTAGTATAACGAGTAGGCGGGCGCCTGTTTCGAGGTGGTAACTAGCGCCGAGCGGAGTACTTAGGCGCGCTTTCTACCTATACTACGGGAGTTTATTCCGAAGAAACGAGTATCGGAGGCTCGATAGGCGAAGTAGCCGATATAGTGCGGCTACTAAGTTATGACGACTAGCGCTAAATAGACCGTGAGGCCTACTTATCCGCGCTCGTCGCCGGCGCCGAAAGAACCCGATCCGAAGAAGCGAGTATCGGGGGCTTAGTGGGCCCTTCCCTAGAGGCGGAGGAAGTCGCCTAGGCGTCAAGGGAATCTCTTACGAAATCGAATAACGCCGCGATATCGTTAACGTAATTAGGGTTAGCGACTAGTCTCGCGTCGGGAGACTCCGACGGAGTATATACACGACGGTATTCGAGCTCTAAAGCGACCGAAGGTATAGAGTACGTGAACTAGGGTATAGTACTCGTACCTATAGAAGACGTTAGGCTAGGGGCACGCTCGATAGAGTTCCTAATAGATAGGGCGTATACCCTAGCGGGTACGGAAGACGAGGCCGGGGGATAAACCATAATATATAGTATATATAGCGTTAAAGGGTACTATAGGCCGTATCCCGAGGGAAGATTTACTTCCGGCGTAATAAGACGCCTAGAAGTAGTAGTCTATAAGTTAGTAGCCTTAGGTGAGGCTAGAGGAGAGGCCGAAGTCTAACTAAATAACGGTATAGGAAGTCTTTCGGAGTACTAGATTCCTTTATTAACGTACTTAAAGAAAGGTAAGGAGTCCGCTTATAAGTATAGGTCTAGAATTTCTAATACTCTAGCGAGCTTAAGAGCCTCGGCTAGCGAATACTCTTCCTAAGGTCTAGATTTATCGTAAAAGAGGCGCTCGTTAAAACGAATATTACGAGTACTAATAACCTTATTAAGAATAGGGATCTAGATACGAAAGATATTATGCGCTATATAGCTAACTAAATAGCTAATATACGCGCGAGGAGAGGCCTTATACTAGTAACGATCCTAACTAAGCTCCCAGCGCGCCTAAAGAAGATAAGCTCTATAGCCGTACGTATATACGCCCCGCTAGTCGTTAGCGAGATATACTATACGCTCTTTAAAGCGTTCCGAGGGAGAGGAAGCGTATAGGGCGTAATAGGCGACGAGCTAAGAAGAAAGTAACTAATTCGGGGAGCGTTAGTTATAACGCTAAATCGGTATTATATTATAGAGATATATAGTAGCGTAGATAGTCTCGCTAAGGAGTTCCCCTAGTAAGTAAGATCCCTCAAGTATCTTTATATATTTATTAAAGATAAGTTAGCTTACTCGCTTAGCGAGCCCGTTAGGCTCGTAAGTCCGCGGTAGAGAATACTCTAGGATAATGCTATTATTTCTAGCGAAGATCTACTACGGTAATAAGGTAAAACCTTCTCTATTTACTATACCGGATTTATTATCTATACGAATATAAATAATAGGAATACCGAACTAGCGCTTAGTACACGCTACGAATACCTTAGCGTTAGCGATAGACTCTAAAGCGGTCTTCGACGCTTATAAGAACGCCGCGATATACCCCAAGTACTCATCTACTTATATTTACGCCTAATTATATTTACTACTAGTAGGTAGCTAGAAAAGATTAACGCCTAAACGCTTAAACGGTCTAATAGCTTTATATATAGTAGGTAAGTAATTAATAACTTACGTAGCGCTAGAGAGAGTATACGGAGCGTACTCTAAGACCTTTAGCGCGCTATTAGACGGCTTAACGTTAATCTACTTAAGTATATACTTAAGCGCGACTTTACTTATATAACCGGTACGTAAATACTAGACGGCCGCAGACGTATTACGAGGAATCGTGCTTTCGTATCTTCCTAAGAGATAAATAAGCGAAGGCTCTAAGTTATAAGTAATACTAGTAAGTAATATATAATAGATAGCGCCTACCGGCGGTATATCGTCTACTCGTTCTATATAAAGTAGACTTCTATCCGTAGGGAGCTTCTTAATAATAGTCGGTACCCCCGAGCGAGTAGTCTAAAGGGTATCGTTAAAGCCGTTATACTATACTCCGCTCGCGCGAAGTATCTTCTGACTAACTATATTAAGGTAAAAACCCTTAACGAGCGCTACCCTTTTAAGATATAAGTTAGCTACCTTACTAAAGGGGAGTTTAAAATAGTTAGCGAGTATACGTTTACCCTAAGCCGTAATCGGAAAGGAGTTAGGACTAGCGTAGATAGCCTCGCCCGGCTTCGCGTTAATAACGTCGGTTAGTAGCGTACGGTCGTTAACGACGTGTAGCGTAGAGCCACCGTTAAGGATAGTTAAGTTTCGAAAACGCAAATAACCGCTCGAATAGGAAGTCGAGAGCGTGACGGCTTACTTAGGTACTAGCTAGAAAATAACTACTCCTACCTAGTGTTTATTATCTAGTATAGTACTAGTAGAAGGAATAGGCGGGTTAGGCGTAGTGCTCGGGGAGGAGGTTTTTAGCGTAGAGGAACGACTACCTCGGCCTCTAGACTAGCCTTACTTAGAATTAGACTACTACTTAGAAGGCGCGGTCGAGCTTTCGGTAGAGACTAGACGCTCTAGCCGACGACTTATAGCTCTAACTATATCTAGGCCCTCGGGTCGCTTAAACGCGGTACGTACCGTAAAGAAAAGCTCGTGCGAGGGGGATTTAGCTATAACGTATTCGCCTAATATACGATAGAAAGTAAAGTAGTACCGAAAATTAAAGAAATAAGTCGCGCCTAGCTTATAGAAGTATTTAGCTAGCGTAGTAGAGGAAGCCGTGAAAGGCTACCGACTACCCGCCTAACCGGTAGTAGCTATAGCGACGTTAGAACTCGTACGAGTATTAGTAAGACGTACGAGAAGCGTGCGAGAGATATCGTCTAAGTTAAAATTAGGAGTAACTTAGCGAATAGGGAATTTATTAGATAAATATCTACTATATTCGGGATCTATACCGCTAATAAGAATATCGATAAGATCCTATAACGCGACCTAACTATCTCGAATAAGCTATAGATACGGCGTACGAAGACGCGCTCTAATAGCGCGTTAGGACTTAACCTAGCGAACTAGGTCGCTAATAGTCCTAGCTATAGTAAGGATAGTATAGTAAGTATTAAAAATACTTAGTACGTCCTCGGTCGAGTTTTAACTATATACTCCGCGAAGGTACGCGAGTATATATCGTAGGATATAGTCGCCTATACCCCGAAGGCGGGAATCGAACGCCTCCGCATACGTAAGGTCCGTTAATAAAGCGCGTATTATATCTAGGAGTATAGCGTACGTCGGGCCGGGGCTCGTCTAGGAAGACGCGAGACGAATATCGTACTCGAGGCCTTCGCGGACGACCTTACGAATAAATTCGTAATAAGCCGGCTTAGACGTATACTACGTGCTAATGAATAGATACTCGGTAATAGCCTAATTATATACCTCCTTACGCGTGCGAGTAATAGGCGGGTTGATAGCGAGCGCGTACGCGTTCGTATCCCTATCGGGGTTAACGAACTACTAAACGCTATGTTAGGCCGACTAAGCTTCTACTATATCGATCCACGGGAACCACTTATCCGAAGATAAGAGCTTCGGAAGCGAGGAGGACACGGCAGGCGTTACCTAAAGAGCGTTCGGGACGTAAGAGGATATCGCGTATAAATAAGGTAATTATTCGAGAATAGGATAACTAGATAAGGACGCTTAAAAGTTAGATATTTAAGTAAAAAAAATTAATAATTTATCGTTAAAGGGAAGTTTCTAGATACTAATGTAAAGCTCGAAGAGTAGAGTATATAAGTAAGAGAAAATCTATCCGGGCTCATAACTATGGCATCTAATCATATGTTGATTCTTCTATATATCTAACTAGCGGTGAGTAGCTAGGCGGAGTCCTAGATAAACACCGCATGCTCATCACCTGACTCGAGCACGTCATGTCACGTGACCGTGCTCCCGTGAGAGTGCCATATACTGCCGCATTTTCTGCTTCCCCCGGTCGGCAGGGAGCACAAAGAGTCCAACACATCCCCTCACGATTTACCCGCATCGGTGATTGATCCGAATCTAGCTCGGCTTGCTTGGTGCTTGCTGATGGGAGATGTGCCTGTCTCCTGCACCTCTCAAGCCAACACCCGACCCCGGTTCTCCCGTCAATATGACGTTTTCCAGGGGGGGGGGGCCTGGAGTTTTGAGCGTTGGATGGCCGGCGGCACCAGATGGTCAATGCCGGTTCGGTGCAGACGACGAGCGACGGCCGAGGTTCTAGCGAACGAGAGGGAGGGAGAGAGAGAGAGACGTGCTGTATATGCCGTCTATATACTGTACAGATTTTGTGAAATGTATTCGTGCATGAAGAGCGCAGATGAAGAGAGAGGGAAACACACAGAAAGGGCGAGAAAGAGAGAGACAGAGCAAGAGAGAGACATCACGAGACCGGGATGCACGTGATTGAGGATGATCACCAGCATTCGGCCGGCGAAGACCCTTACTGGGTACAACGGCGAAAATAAGAGTGCTTCCAGACCGTGGGTTTCATCCCATCTGCATTGATGTTAAACTCCTTATGCCCTTTGCCCTTTGCCCGTTCCAGCATACCAGAACTGCAGAAAAAGGGCTCGCTATCGGTGAGACGCGATGTGCTCTAAAGCCGGCAGTTGTCTCTGCGCCCGGGAGTACCGTTTGTCGGCACCCGCCACACAAACGGGACTTCCGCCAACGCCACACACAAACACCGCCATATCATGGCTGGGAAGCGTTTGTCTCTCGGTATTTCCCACCCTTTTCTCCTCCGTTCTCCCTCCCTCTCTCCGATGCTACTCCATCCTTCATCCCATCCCCCCCTGCTGTCTGGACGCTGCTGCTATCGGCCACTCGGCAGCCGATCATCAATCAAACGGCGCAGGCCAGTCGCGGTCTCTGCCTCTGCTCAGTCCCTTTTGAGTTCCCTTCCTTGGGAAATCCTCTCGTCGGACCCGCCTTGTGAGGCACAATCGATTGGCCGAGATAGGCTGCACTGCCCGAGAAGGACATACATCGCTGGAGATGTGTAGGTCTAGCATGTCTCGATCATCTCCAGCTACCTGTTCTGGACGCCACGCTGCTGCTCGTCCTCGTCAAGCTTCCTCCTCGATAGCCGCCACCGTCTCTCGCTTTCTTTCTTCCATACCACCTCCCTCAAAGCTTATGCTCGTTATTGCACCTCGTTGAGGCGTGGAAGAAGGCGCGGCTGTCTTTCTTTTCTGCTTCTTTTTGGCTGTCTTTGTTTCTGCTCGTAGCATTTCTCACGGGAGAGTCGATATCCCTAACATAAGTGGCTTACACCCTCTTCCTACCCAGACATTCTTCAGCCACATCCGGATATACACGCATTTACGTACACACAGACATATGCACTGCCAGTAGACATCCGACTTGCACGCCCCCTCCGCGTCGTCCTTCTTCGTACACCAACTCCCACTCCCCCTCCCCCCCTTCCAACTGCAACCTTCTCTTTCTTCTTCTCACGCCTCGCGTGTTCCTTCATTCGTTCTAGCAGAACAAGGAAGGTGAAATTGCATGATCGTTCTCTGCCCCAGGAGTGGACTCGCGACACCGCATCCTTGATACAGGGCCCTAATCTCTCTGCATCTGGGCGGGCTGGTAGCCGGTGTTTAATTCTCCTTGATAAAACATTCTCCCAGCAATCAGCAGTCACTGACTGACTACCGCCCGCTCTCCCCCTCCCATCTTGCGTTACATCGCCGCCGAGAACACATCTGGAATCCAGGGTCTGTCTCTCTTTGTTGTTCTGCAAAGATCCTTGTTGGCAACTATACCACCGATCGGGTTCCATCATGACTGCACCGTCGGAGCAGGCCGGTGAGGCACAGTCTAGACCACCACCACCACCACCATCACCACCTTGAGCATGTGAGAGAACCACGCCCTCGATCCAGTGTCTCTGATACCGTGCAAAGTCACTCTCCAGAGAAGCAGGCGAAGAACGATGCGCAGAACACGAGGAAGCTTTCACCCTCTCTCAGCCTGTGCCTTTCGCAGGGAGCGAGCGCCCCAAGTGAGCTGGATGGCGACAATTAGGAAGGCAGACAAGTGTCCCTTGCTCTCTCCTTGCATTCTCCCGTTGTCTCAATGCAACGTTGATATCTTTTGGGGGGGCCTTGTTTCTTTTGGGTCCCTATCTATCGTCGTCGTCGTCGTCGTCGTCTTCTTCTTCTTCTCTCTCTATCACCGCATCCTGGACGGTGGGTCATCTCACCATCATCACTATCTTCAGTATCATCAACCTCCTCGACACATCCTCATTCTTTTGTATAAGTAGGCCCTCGATCTTCCCTCTTGTCCTGCTCATTCTCTCTCTTCTTTTCTTCTCCATCTCTCTATCTCCCTACCAGAGTTCTCCCATCCTCGGCAGATTCTCCTATCCCAAGCATTCACTTGACTTGCATTCATTCGTCTCCAGACAACATCTTTATCTCAGACATATTTATCTTATATATCTCTCTCTTTTGCTTCACTCATATCACTCAGACTCTTCAGTCTCAAGCCCCCCGCACCCAAATCAGTCACCATGATGAAGTCATTTGTTGCTCTGCTGGCTGTTGCCGCCCCGGCCATGGCCATTGTCCTCCCCGCCCCGAAGCCGTTCAACTGCGGTGCGCCCGAGCCGTCGGCGGAGCTTGTTGATACCATGAACTACCTGGCTCAAAAGGAGGCCAGCGTGCGCCGTGATCCCAACTTCAAGCGTGCCACCCTCAACATCGACACCTACTTCCACGTCGTTGCCAGCTCCAACTCTACCAGTGGTGGATACGCCTCGGTAAGTGGTTTCTGACAGCAAGCAGCAGCAAAGCCCCCACCAGCCGCATTTACTAACCCCCTCTGCAGGCCAAGGCGATCAAGGATCAGATCGATGTCCTGAACAACAACTACGCCCCCTCGGGCGTGTTCTTCAACCTTAAGGGCACCGACTACACCATCAACTCGCAGTGGGCCAGTGACAGCAGCGAGCTCGCCATGAAGCGGGCTCTCCGCAAGGGCGACTACAAGACCCTCAACGTGTATTTCCTGGCCTCGCTGGGCGGCGGCACTCTGGGATACTGCTACTTCCCCACCACCGCCACCACCGGAAGCCAGACTTTCACCCTCGACGGCTGCACCATCGACTCCGGCACCCTCCCCGGCGGCTCCATCGCCAGCTTCAACCTGGGCAAGACCGCCACCCACGAGGTCGGCCACTGGATGGGTCTCTTCCACACCTTCCAGGGTGGCTGCACCGGTGTCGGTGACCAGATCGACGACACCCCCGCCCAGGCCAGCGCCTCTTCCGGATGCCCCGTTGGACGTGATTCGTGCCCCAGCCAGCCCGGCCTTGACCCCATCCACAACTACATGGACTACTCCATCGATTCTTGCTACGAGGAGTTCACCGCCGGCCAGAAGTAAGTTCCTTTCTGTCTCTCTCCGGATTACTCGTCAACATCCAGCCATGCTAACCTCCCATCTCTCTTTTTCTCTCTCACTCAACAGGGCTCGCATGTTCTCTAGCTTCAAGCAGTTCCGGGCTTGAGAGATGCAACTGCTAGCATCACCGACTTCACACACACGCGCGTGCGTCCAGTGTATATAGGAGGGACATAGCCGGTGGGGGAGGGGGATGGATTGACTACGGTGGCTTTTGGCGGTCGCTTGTGCTTGACGTGCATTTGATGATGATGTTGTGTTTTTCTCTTCTACGCTTCCCACTTTTGATTTTCCCCTTTTTTTTCTTTTGCATATTGACCTCCTTCTCGTTCTCCTGTCACTTACAGCCGGCATGGCTCAAAGGCTTCTTTTTTGCATAGACCAGGTTGTGAATGCAAAGAAAAGAAATATACGACCACATAAATCACATAACATACACTCAATAAAACTCATTGCATACAGCAGTAAAGGAATGACTTGAAATGGGGGGAGTGAAGTCAACCATCGAAGTGCGATGTGACTCCAGGACCAGCGCGCTGAAGTTACAGCAGGGCAACGTCAAACATCAAGGAGAACACACCCCGATGACAAGTCCGAAGACACTCACACACCCCGATGACAAGACTTCGATAATCTTCCAACTCGGTATCATCATTCCGGCTCACGCGTAGAACTTGGAGCGGTTGGCGTCGCGGGCGCGTTAGATGGCGTCTTTGGTGTCTCGCAGTGATACTATATGCAGGCTCGGGCGGCCTCAAGGTGAGAGGTAGGCTGACGAGCAATAGTACTCCCGCTTGTTTGTCTAGTAAGAAACGATAGAGCAGACAGCCTGAGACCCCCAAACGAGGAAATATTGCAGTCGTTTACGCAGAGTCTGAACATTCCCGGACACTGGGACAGCGAAGTGCCGGGGCAGCTCCACACAAGGACGATCTAAGATAAACACGACGCGAAGGAGAAGTTAGCTCCAAGTTACTTACGTATAAGATGGAATACAGGGGGATGGGGGATTTTATATACGGCTTATGCGTTCAATATGTCCCCAGGTGTCGTCGACGGGAAACCGTGCATGTCGTTATGAGTGAGAATCGATGGGCTAGGAACACTCGCAGGCTTATCGTCTGTCAAGGAGACAGGCAGCCTTACGAAGCATGGCATATTGCCGAGTAGACCTGAAGTTGAATTGTAGAGGAGTCCGGCCGAGTATCGGTGTGTCCGTCTGCCGATCCCGGTCACGGTCTCGATCGCGACTCGTTGCTGCTCGCTGGATTTCTCAGTCCGTACGTTCTAGGTTTGACCGCATTGATTACATCTCTAAAGCCGGAGCAGCGCGAAGATGGGGAACCTCTAGTGTCAAGTCCAATTTCCAGTTGAGACACTTGAGCATCAAGTTGGTTGAGCTGCGCAGATACCTGGTGAGTGAGGAGAGGCTCTGTTGTATGGGGGTAGTCGAGGTGCCTTTGGGTTTCTATCAGAGATGAAGAGCGATTAGGTGTCAGTGGGAAGAGCTGTGAAGAGGACAGGAAGTTTATATGAACTTATAAGTGAATCATAGTGAAAGCTCGGTCGATATATAGAAAAGAAAGGAGTTTGTAGGAGGAACGCGAGACTCTGATTCACCAAAAGAAGATCCTAAGTCACGCGTTCCTTATCATCTTCTAAGTGATTCTTATCTCACCTAACCTACATTCACATACCATGTACCCGTTCGATGGAGAGGCATGTTCTAGGTGGTGGTCATGGCGGTGGTGATCACGTACTGTAGCAGCAGATCAACCTCACCGAGCCCGTCCCCTGTCTATATAGGCAGAAGACACAACGTTTAGGACAGATAGATAAGGCAAGCCTGCGAGATCAGGACATGGGCTCGCCAAGGAGAGTATATAAGACTGGCATGTTATATGGCAGATGTACACAGACCCAGCAGTCGAGGGTTTGACGATAACCGCAGCTCCGGCCCACACTCTCGATGTCTATCACTGTGGCAAGGTCAGGCGCCGGCCATGTGCTCGGCCACCTGTCAATCTCCTCTTTCTTCCCGTTCCAGGTCATGCCTACTACAGGTGCAAAGGACGCGGTCTCTCCGGCGTATCAGCCGATTCACTCCATCCCCTGCAGCGTCGCCAGCGCCGCAGCCACCATCTCGTGCAAGTCGTACTCCCACACGGTGCGGAACATGCCCTCAATCGAAGGCCCAAAGGTCGCGTGCGCGTCTCCATGCTCGCTCACGCGCCGCTGGAAAAGGTCGACGGCCGCGCGGGTCTCGCGCACCAGCCACTGCGTGCGCTCGTAGCGCGCCTCCGAGTACACCTCGACGGCCAGCCCGACATCCCGGTGGCGGTCGCGCGGCGACCCGGCGCCCACGCGGCCGACGCCCGCCAGCAGCTCGGCGAGC
>LNGL01000055.1:43205-66091 GCA_001510565.1 Knoxdaviesia proteae
GGGCGGTCCGCCATGTCGAAAATCGCCCACCGGGCCAGCGTCTCCGGCATCAAGCTCACGATCTTGCGCGTGGCCGGGTGCCACGCCGTAAACGCCGCTTCGACCTGCGCGCGCGGGGTGGACCCCCGCACGGAATTGTGGGTCCCGGCCGCCGCCGCCCCACCCGCCGGCGGGTCCGAGGCGTCCGCGATCGGCGCTTCGGGCTCGGTGACGACCACCAGCACGTTGAGCAGCGTGTTCATGCCCACCGGGTACGTGATGATGTGGGCGTCCGGGCCGTTGTACATGAAGCGTGGGAACGCGCGGGCGGCGCCGAGGGCGGACTCGGCTTCGGCCATGGGGACGAGGGCGCGGTAGCAGGATTTCTTCGAGTAGGTTGGCGTAAAGCCGTTGTTGAACATCAGCTTGCGAGTTTGCGACCAGATGCCGTCGCAGCCGACGACTGGAGAGGGGGGGTTGTAGCCAGTTAGCCGTTCGAAGATGGTTTCGTGGCGAGCAAGAGTATCCAAGACAACATACCGACGTCCGCCACGGCCGCCGTCCCGTCCCGGAAGGCCACACGGACCCGCCCATCATCATTCTCGGACACATGCACGGCATCCTTCCCAAACTCAATCATGCCGGGCAAGCGCAGCAGCTTCTGGGCGGCCTCCACAAAGTCCGACCGCCGGCACCCCTGGAACCCGTCCTTGCCGACATCTAGCCCAAAGATGATGTCCGAGGTCCCGTGGCCGTCGATCCACTGGAACAGGTCCGCGCCGTTCGGGTTTGCCACGGCCTTGTACGCGGCCCGCAGCGCGGGGTCCAGCATCGCCATCGCGCGCTCGGCGTTCGGACTGAAGCCGATGCCCGCGCCGATCTCGCGGATCGCGCCGGCGCGCTCGTACACGGTGAACGAGACGCCGCGGGCTTGGAGGCCGACGGCCAGCGACAGGCCGGTGATCCCGCCGCCGATGATGGCAACGTGCAGCGGTGGGGAGAGTGTTTGCGTCATGGTGGTGGGTGTGCCGATGGTATCGGTGCGCGTCAGGAGGTGGTGCAGTGACGAGATACCAGTGACGAGATACCAGACGTGTACAGGTTTGGAGACTCAAGCTCATTGAAGACGCATATATATTCCTCTTGGAGCATGTCTCACCTGGACCCCGCTCTGTACACTGCTTTCATGCACTCCGGTGTACCACCGGAAACCCCCGATCCCCTGCCCAGCCGAGCTCCGAAACCTCGCCACGGACGTCCGAAACTGCAGACGTGTATGTCGTCTCTGGAATCTTGATGCTCACAGGTGAGGGCTCGCGAATTAGCATCTTCACTTTCTTTTGGTAACTACTTGTGACTAATTAGCTTGACTTCATCAACTTGTCGTTGTTCAACTTCAATATCACACATCACGAAGAACCACTTCATAATGCCCGCTGCAAAATCATCCGGCTCCGTGCTCCTCACCGGTACAGCGCCACACCCCCATATCCCCAAGGCTGAGATACTAATAATGTGCCGCACTTTTCTTCACAGGCGGCAACGGCTTCATCGCCTCACACATTCTTGACAGCCTTCTAGAACACGGGTAAGCGGAACACTCCCCCGGTCCATCGTAACACCGGACCCGTGGCACTCGGCACCTGTCACTAACCGCCGCCGCCGCCCGGACCCAGCTACTCGGTGACGGTAACGGCGCGATCGGAAGCCAAGGCGCAAACCATCCTCGACTCGCTCGACTCAGCCATCCGCCCGCGGGCCGACTACGCCGTTGTCCCGGACATCACAGCGCCGGGGGCCTTCGACGCGGCGCTCGCCAAAGCCCGCTTCGACTACGTCATCCACACCGCCTCGCCCTACCACCTGAACGTCGTCGACCCCGTGAAGGACTTCCTCGAGCCCGCCGTACTCGGCACCACGGGGATCCTCCAGTCGGTCGCGGCCCACGCGCCCTCGGTCAAGCAGGTCGTGCTCACGTCGTCGTCGGCGGCGGTGATCAACCCGCGCGCGCACGCCACCGTGTACAACGAAACCTGCTGGGCGCCGTGGACCGAGGCCGACATCCACGACCCCAGGACCGCGTACGAGACCAGCAAGACGCTCGCCGAGAAGGCCGCGTGGGCGTTCATGGCCGTGCCGCGCCACTTCAGCCTGACCACCATCAACAACACGTACACCTTCGGCCCCGTGCAGCGCCGCCTCGGCTCGCTGGGCGCAACGAACACGTCCAATGCGCGCATCCGCGACATGGTCACCGGCGCCATGCGCGAGACGCTGTCGCCCACGTTCCCCGTGTTCACCTTTGTCGATGTGCGCGATGTCGCCGCCGCACACGTGCGTGCGCTCCAGGCGCCGCGTGCCGCCGGCGAGCGGTTCTACATCGTCGGCGGGTACTTCTCAAATGCCCGCATTGCCAATGTGATC
Source organism: Knoxdaviesia proteae (assembly GCA_001510565.1). Lineage (NCBI taxonomy): Eukaryota > Fungi > Ascomycota > Sordariomycetes > Microascales > Gondwanamycetaceae > Knoxdaviesia > Knoxdaviesia proteae. Next base: position 45,609 of record LNGL01000055.1, read on the forward strand.
CGCGAACACTACCCGGGCCTCCGGCATGTGCTGCCGCCGGCGGACTCCGTGGACGACTTCCCGGAGAGCATCTTCGGCGTCGACACGGCCAATTCCAAGGATATCCTCGGGCTCGAGTACACCGGCCTTGAGGCCAGTGTCCGGGCGACCGTGGACTCGATGTTGCCGTACTTGTCGATGGATCTGATTGACGCAAGTTGAAAGCCGTGGTTATATATGACAGGAACTATGTAGCTCATAGCTGAGAAAGACAAGCCGATATCAATGCCAATCTTAACAAAGTGAATCTTTTGAATACCCGAAAACGCTCCAAAAGTATATGCCCGCCAGTAAACACAGGAACCTCACGCATTCTTCCTAGTAAGCCTCATACCGATTGTTCGTGACCTGCTTCAGTAGCATCGACCACGCTGCTATTCTTCATGGCGCAGCTGACGGCCTCCTCAATGTCCAGATGGAAACACGGCGAGCTGATTCCACAGATCGTCGCCATCTTCTGGCTTTCGATGGTCGCCGTTGCTCGAGACATCTGTTCGACAGTGTTCTGGTTCTCATGGTCTGCTCCCACCGCAGCCATCTCCGATGTATGTGCCAAGCTCGCCGTAACCACCCAGTCCGAATCACCCCGCGACGGCCGGCCAAATGACGCCGCCGCCAGCGCCCGACGGGTCCATTTGTTCCGAACACTGCAGAAATGCACTTGTGCCGATTCCGGGGCTGCCAGCCGGCCAAGGGCGGTTCGCAAATCAACCAGGCCCTGGATGGAGGTGATATCGATGTGATTGACGGTGGAGAAGTCCAGGATCACAGCCTTCAACGCTGGTTTGCTACTTGGATCCGGGTCTACTTTTGACCCAGAGTTCACCGAGCCACCCGCATCGCACCAGAGGATGGCTTTGGCATCTGTCTCCTCGGTAGCGGCTCTCCGTGTGTTCGCTGACACATACTGCAGGATTGTCCGGACATGGAGGGCTTGGTTAAGATAGTTCAGGCCCTCGGGAAACCGGTAGATGAAAATCCCGTGGTGGAATGGAGAAACCGGAACTCCAAGGTTGGTCGAGTCACTGTGGTCGATGGAAACAAAAGTGGTCCGAACAGGAGCGAGCTCCAATCTCGAGGAATCTGTCTCTGTCCGGGAAGGTGTCTCCGCTTCAGATCGATTAGATCGGGGGGTCTGTGCTTGGACCTTTTCACGGCCGCTGCCATGTTCATATACTTTGGTATACCCCAGAAACGCCCCGTCGCTCCGGGAAATTCGGAGGAGCATGAGCATTGCTGATAGAGCAATACCCACATACACCGACGTTTCCAGAGACCTGAACAATGCCAGGACCACCCCAGTCACCCAGATCACCATCTCCGGGGGCGAAAGCCGCCAGTACTGGTACACTGTCTTCCGGCTGGTGATGAGGTTGCACACAGCATGGATGATCATCCCGCTCAGGGCCGCCATAGGAATGTAGTAGAACATCTCCGACAGCAGGTACAGGGCAAGCACCAGCATGGTTGCGGTCACCAGGCTGGCGAGAGGAGTTTGCACTCCGGCCTTCGACAGGACCGCGGATGCTCCAAAAGATCCAGTTGATGCGTAGCCGCCCATGAACGGTGTCAAGATGTTTGCCGCCCCGAGAGCGAGGACTTCCTGTGAGGGATCGATGTTGTAGTTGTTCCTCCGGCCAAACGACTTGGCAATCGATATGTGCTCGATCACGATGATGATCACAACAGCGGGGAGTTCCGAGATGATCGTGGACATAAGTTTCGCATCCGTGCTGGGACGGCCGATCTGCTGGAAGCCTAGAGGGAAAATGGCAGGCGTCAGGTCAGTCATCCGTGGACGTCAGACACAGACAGTCCGATAGGGGGCATTCATACCTGGGTAGATGGTCCCGACAAGCCGGAACTTCCACGACTGGCGCGAATGTCGATGGACAATCCAGCCAACAAATGTGAAGAGACACATGGCCAAAACTTGTCTCAACGAAGCCAGCGTTACCCACAGTCGTTGCCGAACAGGCTGGCGCTTCTCCATGTGGGCACAGGCGGTACTGAGTGTGAACAGCAACACGATGGTGCTAATGCCAATAGCTGCATCTAGTTGCGTCGTCGGGAGAGCTTTGACGGTGTTGACGATAACCAAATATGGGGGATCCCGCGAGTTGACACCCTGAACACCCAGGGCAACGGGGAGCTGGGTCGACATGATGGTGATGCCCGCGGCGGTAATGAAGGCGGAAATGGGAATATAGGGGATCACCTCCACCAGCCAGCCCAGTCTCAGCAACCCCAGCGGGAGCAACACGGCTCCGATCATCATGGTCAAAGTCTTGGACACCATTTCGGGGGAGTACTGGCCGGGATGGTCAACGTCGACCCGGGCCACGGCATGGCCGACCAACAGCGAGCCAATGGCCGTAGTGCCCAGCACGATGTCCCGGGACGTGCCGACCATCCAATACACCGCAGCGCCGACAAACGACGTGTACAGGCCGTACTCGGGCGACAGGCCCGCCAGCACGGCATAGGCCATGGCCTGCGGCACCACGACGAACCCGGCCGTCACGCCGGCGACCACATCGCCCAGCAGCCAGCGGCGGTTGTAGCGCAGGATCCACGAGGCGAACGGGAACAGCGAGGTGAGGTATGTCCAGCAGGCTGTCCACGGCGGGACGAGGCCGTGCAGCCAGTCGACCACATCGGCTTCGCGCTCAACGTAGGCGTCGTGCGGGGCAAGTGCCGTGCGCGCCCGGGTGAGGATGGCGTCGCGGGCGGCTTTGTCAGGGTCGTTACGCCAGTCGAAGCCGACTAGGAACACTAAAATGCCGTGGCCCCATGATTTCGGCATTGCAAGACGGGTGGGGATTTGTTGGGCGTTTGTTCGGTGGGTGCGTTTGCTCTGTGGGACTGATCGTGTGTCGGTGTGTTAGTGTGACATCGGGGCGGGTGATCGGGGGGAAAGCAGGAACAACATACATCAGATCTCAGATACCATCTCTGGAGTGAAGATATACTCCGGTTCATCTCGATCTTCCTCTTCAGTGACAGCTGGGTGAATCTCCCTTCTGGTGATAGCAGTTGCACAACCAGCGAAGCAACTCGAGGCGGCCATTTTTCCTTCTCGCCCCAGAATCAAAGAGCCAGCGCAATAAATAACGACATGAGACCCCCTTCCGTGACTTGAAAGGAAAGAAGCAGATTCCAGCCAGGAGAGATTCTGCAGCAGGAGGATTGGAATGACTGAGTGGCAGACGACTGTGAAGAATACGGAGGAAAGTTCGTGTGAAACAGGGAGAGGCTTTTCGTCCCCTGGATACGATAGGGTTAGGGTTCATTCCACCGCATCCAACTTCCTCCCAAATGAAGGTGCATAGCAACCCATTCCAAAGGTTGTAAAAACCCACCAAGAAACCTAAACCCCCTTCCCCCTTCCACCCCCCCAAAAAAATACAAAAAACAAAAAAAATACAAAAAAATAAAAAATAAAAGCAAAATAAAAAGGGGACAATACTTCTTCCGAGCCCACACACACAGGTCCAACTCGACAAAATTACCCGCTAAAGCAAAAGCAAACAGAGAGCAAATCTACCACGCAGCTGACGGGGAACATGGGGGTGAGAAGCTCTTATCGATAAGCGAGGACAAAATTACCCACTTGCGTCATGCTGATAACAGCTGCGAGGATCCTTATCCCGGCCAATTGACGGCGGCCGATGAGGCTCGTCATTGATGGTGCATAAAATCTCATGCACGGTAGAAGAGGTCGAACAAGCGAGCAGACAGAATGACATCCGGAACACAGAACTGGGCCAAAGGTTCTATGGCTGGATGCAGATCTGGGCTATCGCCGCCAGTCATGCTGGAACACACACACCCCTCCAACTTTTCACACGTCTACGCCTTGTTTGTATGAGTGTTTGCCCGTATGGGCGGTTCAACTCTCTGCTCTCGTCTGACTGTTTCTCGTTTCTTACCGTTCTTTACTTGTCCTTTTCTTCCTCTTTCTGCCTGTGGGGACTCTGTCCATTATCCGTCGGTTCCTCCAAGTTCCGCGTACGCCGTATATCAAGCCTCACAAACACCCAACCTATAAGAAAGAGTACGACCAGAATCTAGCCACTCTCATTCCATTCCCTCTTCTCTCTCTTGCCCACATTCTTTGGTCTTCCTAACCCTCACACAGTCTCTGCCTCTTCTTCAAATGTGTGCGGTTCCGGAGACTTGGACCTTTCCTTCTCGACCTTATACTCTCAAATCCCATTGAAAGAAGAAAAAAGACCGTCCTCCTCTCCTCCCCTTTCTCTATCACCATGGATCAACAGAACTTCCGCCCCGGAGACACACCGGCAACGCTACTGGACGTGGCCCCGGCAATGGAGCGCAAGCTCGCCCAGACCGTGCCCAATTTCCAGCCCGGCTCGTTTGTGCGCGCTGCCCAGCTGATGGAGCAAATCCGAGTACGCAGCTAGTTCCCTTCTCCTTGCTGTGTTGTCTTCTTCGTCGGGGCCAGTGTGGGAAAACAGATCCAGCTATAAAGACGCCGACTGTACCTAGTTCCCGCTGTTCCCAGACTAACGAGTACCTTCTACTCCTCAATATTCGCAGGTCCAGCGTGGGCAAGACGTCTACAACCAGTTCCTCCAGATCATGTCCATGGCCCGCGACGACGGCGCCTTTCCCCAGAACCGCGACCTCATCATCGCCAGGGTTCGGTCCCTGCTGGCTGGGAACCAGGACCTGCTCGATCAGTTCGAGGATTTCATCCCGGTGGCTCTTTAATGAGGTTTTGTTTTCTTAAATATGTAACTGGAAAAAGGAAAAAGAAACAAAAAACCACGAGTCAAAAAAAGAAACCAGGCACGGTCTGACTATACACCACGTCTCTGTCCCGTTAACGGATTGAACGAATGTACGCTGCTTATGAGCCGCGGGATGCTTGAGTTGGAATTATCTGAGAATGATTATAATACCAAATACAAATCTCATACCCATTATCTACCTTTCTACAGTTTTTCTTTTCCGCTTTAACCTGAGCAGGGCGAGTCCGTTCGAGCCATGAACTTGGAATTTGAGTGATAGGGCTAGCGACAGATCCTTGGCAATAGCCTCAGCCCTGATTTCTGATTACGGCCCAGGTCAGCTTCTAGAATCACTTCGAGCACCGGGGCATTTGCTACGAGGCAGAGCAGCACATAAGAGAGGAGGGTGTGAAGCTGGCATTAAATGAGAACACGAAAACAACAAACCCTATCAACACACAGAAGCACAAGTCTATCTCTCTACCGTCTCGGAAACTCGTTCCCTCGAGAAAGGTCACAAAAAAAATATCCTACTCCGCACTCAGCCACCAGTCTCTAAACGACAAACGCCCAGTCGGTGTGTATGGCCATAAGCGAGTCATCTGCCAGAATTCAGTCAAGGCTGGCCGACATCTTGCATGGGAAATGACAAAATCCACCAACTGGAGATAGGTTTTAGAGGGGCTATGTCAAATATGGCACAAAAGAGATCCGGACTGAATACATTGCTCAACACCCTGACCATCTGGAATCAGTCGTTTCGTTTGATGTTAACTCTTTCACAAACCATACCGCATCTACTAAGGACGTAGGAGGATGCACATGACGACATTCCGACACACTTATGGAACAGAAAAACAGGAAACGTGAAAAAGATAAAATAATTCTTGCTGTACAAATATGAACACAGCTCCCCGTCTAGTAGCCACATCTTCAACAGGGATGACTGAAAAGGAGAAAATGGAAAAGAAGACACGAAGCCCCAGGTGCGAGTGGGAAAAAAAGGAGATAGTTTAAGACAACAAATGGAAAGAGGAGGAGGGCTTATGGGAGGAACATGAGAGGATGAGAGAGAGGGAAAAAGAGAGATTTATGAGCTAAAGAAACAACTGCCGATCTTGGTCTTCGTCTTTTTTTGAGCGGGGGAATCCTGTCTGCAATGAACAAAAAAGAGACATTAAAAACAAAAGGAGACGAAATCGAACGTAATGGTACATTTACAACAGAAGCTGCAGGGGGTTCTCCAGCACCTTCTTCAGCTCCTTCAGGAACTCGGCGCCAACAGCTCCGTCCACAACCTTGTGGTCAAAGCTACCGGTAATGGTGATCTTCTCGTCCCACTCGAATCCGGTAGTGCCGTCCTCGTTCTCGACCGGCACGGGCACCTTCTTAGTGGTGCCGATGGCCAGGATCGCCGCCTGCGGGGGGTTGATGATGGCGGTGAATTCGTCGACAGCGTCGTTCATGCCCATGTTGGAGATGGCAATGGTTCCGCCCTGGTACTCCTCGGGCTTGAGCTTGCCGTCACGCGCGCGCTTGGCTAGCTCCTTGACCGACGACGAGATCGACTCCAGGCCGCGGCCCTCAACACCGGTGACGATGGGGGTGATCAGGCCGGTGGGGGTGGCCACAGCAACCGACACATCGACGGTGTTGTACTGGCGAATGACATCACCGATCCAGGCCGAGTTCGCAGCGGGCACCTTCTTGGCGGCCACACCGATGGCCTTGATCAGGAAGTCGTTGACCGAGAGCTTGTACTTGCCCTCGCTGGTGCTGTTCAGAGCCTGGCGCAGCTTCAGCAGCTTGCTGACCGAGATCGAGCTGCTGACGAAGAAGTGGGGGTTGTTCTGCACCGACTCCTTCAGGCGCGAGGCAATGGCTTTGCGCATGCCGGTAATGGGCTGGTCAATGTACGAGGCGACCGGTCCGGCGGCGGCAGCACCACCAGTGGAGGAAGCAGCCTTCTTCACATCGGCCTCGGTGATCTTGCCACCGGGGCCAGTGCCCTTGATCGAGTCAATCTTGACACCGCTCTCAATGGCCAGACGCTTGGCCGGGGCCGAAATGTTGGGTTCGCGGTCGAGGGCGGTCTCCAGTCTGCCGTTGGTCGACACAGGCTGCTCCGGGGCTGCAGCGGGAGCCGAAGGAGTCGGGGCGGGGGCGTCGGGAGGAGGAGCGGCGGCAGCGGGGGCAGGGGCGGAACCACCGGCATCGGCAGCGGTGAAGCTCTCGAATGCGGAAACATCGGTACCCTCGTCGACAAGGATAGCAATCGGCTGGATTCGGAGTAGAAGCAAAATGGTAAGTAAGCTGCAGAAGGAGACATTGAAGGGTAAAAGAGAGAGTAGAAAAAAAGGGGAAAAAAGGTACACGGCCAGAGCCGTGGACTAGCACTAGCGCTACCAACATTCCGTCCCACGCAGGTCCTTGACATTCTTCTCGGACAATAGCAGGGGCAACCATATCAAGTGCGCAATGTAATAGAATGGAACAGAGGAGAAAAGAGACCCCTAGAAGTCTAGAGGCGCAGACGAGGCGCTTGGGGGAACTCCGGGCCGATCGCAACGACATTGCCATTGCGATCGGGCCCATAGGAGATCGGAAATTGATGGAAATGGCAGGTATGCACGACACTGTCGAGAAGAGCCAGCATGGACACATGAAGTGGGGAGCTTAAAGACTTACGTTTCCAACAGCAACGTCCTTCTCGCCCGTCTCCTTGAGGATCTTTGCGATCACACCCTCCTCCTGGAACTCGAAGTCCATCTGGGCCTTGTCGGTCTCGATCTCGACAAGGACATCTCCGGGGGCAATTGTGTCGCCAACCTTCTTCTGCCACGCGCCAATGCCGCCAGCAGTCATGGTGGGAGACAAAGCCGGCATGTTGATGACATGGTAAGGAGGGAACGACGCGTAGCATCTTATCAAGCCGGCTCGCAGCACATGCGGCTGCTGCACCAGGCGCCTTCTAACCACAGCGGAAATCATTGTGGATGGAAGTTGTTTCGAAATGGACCGTATCGTGATGATGGAGGTTTGTCGAGATTTACGAAATTGGTGTGCTATTCTCGATGGGATACCTCGAAGGAAACTGCGAGATAGAACCACGAGATATGGGGGTAAGTTCAAAGGTGTGTGGCCAAAGAGAAAAAAGGAACGCAGGACAAAGATCAATTGATGGCGTTCATGAGCGTGAGGGGGGGAGAAAGGGAAACCAACAGTTGTTGTTGATGAAAACAGAGCACTGAAGGAGGAAATAAAAGGGACGTTGATAGAAGAAGGTTGGAAGATGTGAGGTTGGATTTGAGATGGAGGGATTTTGAGGGTTTCGTATGTATTTTTTTTCTAGAGGGAAAATTCAAAGCTTTGCAAAAAAGAGGACCTGGATAATCCGGGATTTTTCCAACAGCTTTTTTCTGGTACTTGCTCCGTGGGCTCCTGAGCTTTGATTGGCCAGAATTGGTCCGGGATAATAGAGACCGACTACAGACTTATGGCCTTCCTTGATATTTTCGTTGGGGCCAGCGATTTTCCGGGCGCGCTAAGCCTATTCAGGTAACAAGCAAACCAGAGGCGGCTTATGTCACCTGCAATTTTCGAGCTCCTGAATCGGAGGCTGGCATCGGCGGAAATTGATGAGAAGCCCGGCTAGATACGGAAGCGCAGGAGCAGTAGCATATGCCCCGAAGGGTCCAGGGAATTTTCGGGATGAATGCGAGTTCGGGCTCTCGTTTGATGAAGTTGCTCAGATAACTACACGCACGCTGTACCTCACAGAGCATTTTCCCGTAACTGCACTGTACATATGCCCACGTTGCTTTGTCCGCCGTTCGTGTAGCACACAGCCGGACCAGCCAGAGCCCCTTTTTCTGTCTCATTGGCTCGGTGACAAAGCCTCTAGCGCGGCCCTATTGGCCACGTAGACGCGACTGCTCTCGCAGCTCTTAAACGCGCTAGACGCGACGGCATGCGGCAAAAGTCCGGCCTTTCCGACTCCATGACATAATCCACACACCAAACGAGATCTGGCCAGCATTTCGGTTTCCACACACTCAGCGGCCTTTGCTCAGCCTTTTGAACCTCTTCGTCACATCGCCAGTCGCATTCTCGGGTTTTCGTTCAGTTGTGGATGAATAACGAAGTTGACGCTATCGCGGCTATTAGAGAGTCTTCGCTATTATTGTCGCTGTTTTCTTTTTTGTTTTGCTGTCTATGGATGGATTCGTCGTCCACCGTGTACTCATATTAATTGACCCATTCTCCCCCCCTTCTCTACAACGCAGCAGCACACTTCCTCATATTCTCGGCGGGTGCCCTTTCTCCTTGATCCAGTGTCTAGAACAGTCCTCGATTCTTCGTTCCAACCCTACCTTTTCTTCCTCATACGTATCCCTCCATTCCGTCTCCTAATCCCACCACGTCCTTAGGTTCTCGTGTCCTCTGTTCTCAAGCTCTCTCCCCTCCCCCTATTCCTCCTTGATCTGATCCTCATCACCTAGTCAGACCCTCTTGGACTCCGCATGGCCCTGCGATCCACGACTGCTCGCCAATGAGCTCTCTCAAGTTTGTCGTATCCGCTCTGGATACAATCGCTGCATCCAGAGACGCCCAACGCTCGAAACCCCTTTCCGAGTCGGTCCAGGCAGCACTTGCCGCCATCAAGGCCTCCGACCCCAACTTCCCCGATGCCGAGATTCTCTTCACGCCGTTGCGTCTAGCCTCGAAAACTTCAAACATCCAGGTTATCACCGCTGCCCTCGACTGCATCGGCAAACTGATCTCCTACTCGTTCCTGGCCATCATCGACCCCCCTCCTTCTCAAGATGGCGCATCCCCGAAAGAAGCTCCCCACACGCCCCTGATCGAGCGCGCGATCGATACAATCTGCGACTGTTTCCAGGGCGAGGGAACCCCCATCGAGATCCAGCTACAAATAGTCAAGTCGCTGTTGGCGGCTGTTCTCAATGACAAGATTGTTGTGCATGGTGCCGGCCTGCTGAAGGCTGTGCGCCAAGTCTACAACGTGTTCCTTCTGTCTCGCAACACGGCCAATCAGCAGGTGGCACAGGGAACCTTGACCCAGATGGTTGGAACCGTGTTCGAGCGAGTCAAGATTCGTCTTCACATGAAAGAGTCTCGTCTGAGCTTGGGCAAGCTAAAGAGCAGTACAAGCAATGTCGGCCTCGACCAGGACATGGGCCGATCGGACAGCGGATCGGGATCGTTTGATGGTGATGACGACCCTGACGCCGATGGCGAGGACTTGGCTTCCACTACCGCCGACAACTCCGCGTCCGAATCCCCGAAGCCCCGCAACGGCGACGAAGTGAAGCTCACCCTCAAGGATCTCGAGCACCGCAAAAGCTTTGACGACTCTCATATGGGAGATGGCCCGACCATGGTCTCCAAAATCAAGCCAATGCGATCCAACAGCCGATCCGTTTCTGACCAGTTGTCGGGCGAAGCAGCCGCCGAAGACAGCCCCGAGGCTCTGGATGCCGAAGATGAAGTTTACGTTCGCGACGCATACCTTGTCTTCCGGTCATTCTGCAACCTATCGACCAAGGTTCTCCCGGCCGATCAGCTCTGGGACCTTCGCAGTCAGTCGATGCGCTCCAAGCTCCTTTCGCTGCACCTCATCCACTCTCTCCTCAACAACCACATTGTGGTTTTCACATCCCCGCTATGTACCATCACCAGCTCGAAGAGCAATGAACCTACTTCCTTCCTCCAAGCCGTCAAGTACTATCTCTGCCTTAGCATTACGCGCAATGGAGCCAGCTCTGTTGATCGCATCTTCGATGTCTGCACTGAGATTTTCTGGCTGATGCTGAAATTTATGCGCGCCCCCTTCAAGGTCAGTCTACTCAGGCGCGGCGCATATTTGCGAGCCATACGTTTTCCAAGCTATGTGAATGCAATTCGTGTCAAACACAGTACTAATTCGCATTCCTTGCCCCTTCATACAGAAAGAGATCGAGGTTTTCCTAAACGAAATCTATATGGCCCTCCTGGGCCGTCGGGCGGCCCCCATGTCTCAGAAACTCGCGGTGGTAAGCGTTCTCGGAAGGTTATCCGCTGATCCCCGAGCCCTTGTTGAGATGTACCTGAACTACGACTGCGACCAAAGTGTCGACAACCTCTTCCAGACCGTCATCGAGGACCTGTCGCGGCTTGCTACTGCGCAAATCACCGTCTCGCCCGCTCAGGAGCAGGCCTATCTCGAAAAGGCCCAGCGCGTCCCGTCTGCCGGCGAATGGCAAATTCGCCCTATCCTGCCCCCGCCTCTGTCGGTCGCACACATTGTTCCCCGGGAGGATCTTGAATCCGATATACCCAAGGAGTATAGCGTCAAGAGAGTATCGTTGGATGCCCTCGTCGAAGCTCTACGGTCTTTGGTAACCTGGTCGTCGCCGTTGCGTCAGGATGTCGAGGCCCCTTCAAAAGCAGGCGACGTCCGGCCATCCATGGATGAAATTCGGGCCTCTATCGACCCCAGCATTGTCAGCGAACACGCCTCGCGCTATGACACCGGGACTCCTTCGACACCCGTCATCGACGATGACCCGGACCAGCTTGGCAAAGGCAAGGCACGCAAGACTGCGTTGACAAACGCCATCAAGCAATTCAACTTCAAGCCCAAGAAGGGAGTGAAGGCCCTGATTGCCGAGGGCTTCATCGCCAGCGATAAACCCGAGGATATTGCCCGGTTCCTGCTTTCCGAGGAGCGGCTCGACAAGTCCCAAATTGGAGAGTACCTTGGCGAGGGTGAGCAGTACAATATCGATATCATGCACGCGTTTGTTGACTCCATGGAGTTCACCAACAAGGGATTCGTCGAGGCTCTTCGCCACTTCCTGCAGTCGTTCCGCCTTCCCGGTGAGGCGCAGAAGATTGATCGCTTCATGTTGAAGTTTGCGAATCGCTATCTTATGGGCAACCCCACCGCGTTTGCCAACGCCGATACCGCCTACGTCCTGGCGTACTCCGTTATTCTGCTCAACACCGATTTGCACAGCAGCAAGATCGCCAAGCGCATGAGCAAGGATGAGTTCATCCGCAACAACCGTGGAATCGACGACAACGCCGATCTGCCCGACGACTATCTCCTGACCATCTACGATGAGATCGCCGGTAACGAAATCGTGCTGAAGAGTGAGCGCGATGCTGCTGCTATGCAGGCAACTCCTGCTACGCAGTCTTCGGGTATCGCGGCCGGTCTAGTGCAAGGATTCTCCAACGTGGGCCGGGACTTGATGCGCGAGGCAAATCTGCAGCAGTCAGAAGAGATTGCTCTGCGATCCGAACAGCTGTTCAAGAATCTGTTCAAGAACCAGCGCCGGAACGCGACCAAGTCTGGCGTCCGCTTCATCCCGGCCACCTCCGTCAAGCACGTCGGACCCATGTTCGAGGTGACGTGGATGTCGTTCTTCTCAGCCCTGTCTAACCAGATGCAGAACACCCACAATCTGGAAATCAACAAGCAATGCCTCGAGGGCATGAAGTTGGCCGCGAAGATTGCCTGCCGATTCGACTTGTCTACGCCGCGCGAAGCCTTCATTTCCGCTATCAAGAACACCACTAACCTCAACAACCCTAGCGACATTCTCACCAAGAACGTTGAGGCCCTTCGTGTCATTCTGGACCTAGGCCAGACGGAGGGCAATCTTCTGCGCGAGTCGTGGAAGGATATTCTGATGTGTATCAGCCAGCTCGACCGACTTCAGCTCATCACCGGCGGTGTAGACGAAAGCGCCGTCCCCGACGTGTCCAAGGCGCGGTTCATGCCTCCGGGCCGGGAAAACACCAACGACTCAAGATCCTCAATGTCTTCCGGACGTCGCCGTGGACGGAAATCTATTAGCACGCCGCACGGCTTCTCCATGGAGATTGCCCTGGAGAGCCGATCGGACGACGTCATCAAGAGTGTTGATCGCATCTTCACCAACACAGCGAACCTCTCCGTCGATGCCATGGTGCATTTCGCCCGGGCGCTCACAGAGGTCAGTTGGGACGAGATCAAGGTGTCGGGATCCAACGATTCGCCGCGGACGTACAGTCTGCAGAAGATTGTCGAGATTAGCTACTATAACATGACGCGTGTGCGTTTCGAGTGGACGCAGATTTGGGCGGTCCTGGGCGACCATTTCAACCGCGTCGGCTGCCACAACAACACCACGATTGTGTTCTTTGCGCTGGACTCCCTGCGCCAGCTGTCGATGCGGTTCATGGAGATTGAGGAGCTGGCGGGTTTCAAGTTCCAAAAGGATTTCCTGAAGCCGTTTGAGCACGTGCTGGGCAACTCGAACAATATCACCGTCAAGGATATGATTCTCCGGTGTTTGATTCAGATGATCCAGGCGCGCGGTGACAATATCCGATCCGGATGGCGGACCATGTTCGGTGTGTTTACCGTGGCGGCGCGGGAGCCGCACGAGTCGATCGTCAGCCTTGCGTTTGAGAACGTTACGCAGGTGTACAAGACCAAGTTCAGCGTGGTGGTGTCCCAGGGTGCCTTCACTGATTTGGTAGTGTGTTTGACGGAGTTCTCCAAGAACATTCGCTTCCCCAGGCGCAGTCTGCAGGCTCTGGAGGCTCTCAAGTCTATCATCCCCCGCATGCTTAAGAATCCCGGAAATCCCCTAGCTCGGCAGCTTCAGCGCAACGGCTCCGGTAATGCTGGAAACGGCGACGATTCTGCAGCTATTGTCGATGGTGCAGCGCTCCTGTCTCCATCAACACAGCGCGGAAGTGCGTCGTCTGTTGAGGAGGGTTTCTGGTTCCCGATTTTGTTTGCCTTCCACGATGTGTTGATGACAGGTGAGGATCTTGAAGTCCGCTCGAACGCTCTGGAGTACTTCTTCGATGCCCTGCTCAAGTACGGCGGCAGCTTCAACTCCGAGTTCTGGGATATTCTCTGGCGCCAGCAGCTAGAGCCCATCTTCATGGTGCTACGGTCGCGGCCGGAGATGTCTAACGCGCTCAACCATGAGGAGCTTTCGGTGTGGCTGTCGACAACTATGATTCAGGCTCTCCGGAACATGATTACGCTGTTTACGCATTTCTTCGACTCGCTCGAGTACATGCTGGACCGGTTTCTGCGCCTGCTGGCGCTGTGCATTTGCCAAGAGAACGATACGATCTCTCGCATTGGCAGTAACTGTCTCCAGCAGTTGATCCTGAAGAACGTTGACAAATTCCAGGCCGAGCACTGGGCGCAGATTGTGGCTGCTTTCTGTGAGCTGTTTGAACGCACTACGGCTCGCGAGCTTTTCTTTGCGACCACTCTGGACTCGTCGGCAACTCTTTCTCCTCTGAGCAACGGCCTTGCCGGCTTTGGTAGTCTCCTCAGCCCGTCCACGCCAGTCAACGTGGACGAGAAGTCGCTGAAGATCCACGACAGCGATGAGGAAGACGACGGAAACGAGAACGGCAGCCAAAGTGAGCTTCCCACGCCGACCCTTGCAAGCATTTCTGGATCTACCCTTCACGCTGGCCACAACGGAAACTCGGATGCCAGATCGACCAGCTCGGCCATGCTGGACGATGCCAGCAGTGTGCACAGCCACCAAACCATGGGCAGCAACGTCCACCAGAGCACGCTCCAGGACTACAAGCCTCCATCGGACCTGCGGATGCCGCAGCCGGTGGTCACGGCGGCGCGCCGGCGATTCTTCAACCGCATCATCTCGCGCTGCGTCCTGCAGCTCCTGATGATCGAGACGGTGAACGAGCTGTTCAGCAACGACACGGTGGCGAAGCGCATCCCGTCGATCGAGCTCCTGCGGCTGATGGCGGTGCTCAAGAAGTCGTACCTGTTTGCGCGCAAGTTCAACAACGACCGCGAGCTGCGCATGCGGCTGTGGCGCGAGGGCTTCATGAAGCAGCCGCCAAACCTGCTGAAGCAGGAGTCGGGGGCGGCGGCCACGTACATCTCGATCCTGTTCCGCATGTACGCCGACTCGTCGCCGGAGCGCGAGGCCAAGAAGCCCGATATCGAGGCGGCGCTGGTGCCGCTGTGCAAGGACATCATCAAGGGCTACGTCCTGCTGGAGGAGGACTCGCAGCAGCGCAACATTGTGGCGTGGCGGCCCGTGGTCGTCGACGTGCTCGAGGGCTACGCGGCGTTCCCGGCGCCCGCCTTTGCGGCGAACATCAAGGAGTTCTACCCGCTGGTCATCGAGCTGCTGGGCAAGGACGTCGGTCCGGAGCTGCGTGCCGCACTGCTGCTCGTGCTCCGCCGCATTGGTGATGTCGGCCTGGGGATCCCCGAGATGGGCCTCGGCAAGAAGCTGGTGGTGCGGGATGGCCGGTCGGCCAGCGTGACTACGAATAACCAGTTCGATGCCGATGGGTTCGGTGGCCGGGCGGAAGATCCCGAGGCTGATGCGGCGTACCGCATGCGCCGGCCCGAGTCGTCCGGAATGGCGTAGACTTCCTGTTTCTCCCGCGCCTTTCACACCTCTTTGCTTGCTCTTATCTCCTACATCTTCGTCCCTGTTTTATTCAATTTTTTTTTCCCTTCGTCTGTACTCTTCACCATGGCTGCATTCATTATTGTCTTCTCGTCTGTACTGTTTCTGCTATTCTAGTTTTTGTTTTATCATTTCTTTTTTCTTCTTTTTTTCTTGCTCATTTTGTTTTTCTGCGGGTTCATGCATGACCTTCTTTGCCTGTATAGATAGGGAAAAGCTGTTTCACGGCTCATGAGGCCGTGTATGTGTGTGTGTGTGTGTTTTTTGGACCTGATTTATTACACAAAATGGATGCTACGGAACTGTTATCTTTATTTTTTGAGGTTCTCTTTAGAAGATGATGGTGATCACAGTCCTTGAAATGACATCTTTCTTTCAGTCCGAGCTCCAGTACCAGTGGGGGATATCTTCATAAAATCGGGTTGGTTTTCAGGTTAAAGCAAACAACCAGCAAGTTTCTTCCCAAGCGTACAATCACAGGCTCTTTTCCTCACTACGGCAACACAGATTCACCGCATCGGCACACTCGAAGTAATAGCAGCCAGAATGCCCTCCAGCACCTCCCGCGGCGCCACATACGGAGCAGGGTCCCGGAACGCCTGCAGCGCGGTGAGCAGGTTAGACACCAGCGACGGGTCCAGTTGCCGGCCGCGCATGAGAACCGAAGTTATGATGTTCACATCCTCCTCGGAGACAGATCCGTCGGGCGTCAGCATCGGCTCAAACAGATCGACGAGCAGGTCCTGGAGGAACTGCTGCCACATCATGTTCATGATCAGCGCATCGGCGGGGTCGGCGAGCTGGGCGTCGGTGCTGCGGACGGTGAACACGGCCCACTCAAACAGGTACGACTTGGTAGTGCGGGCGAAGCTGAGTTTCGCAGCGTGGCCGATGGCCATGAGGATGCGATTGTAGATGACCGGGACGTGCGAGGCATTGGGCTCTCCGGTCAGCAGGGCCTGGATGAACTCAATGGTCGGAGTCGACTCCGTGGCGAAGAAGATGTCGGTCAGCAGCGGCGAGTCGGGCTGGTTGTGCAGCACAGTGAAGAACAGGAACTTCATGGCGCCCTGGCTGCTCCCCTCCTGCGGGTGGCACAGCATGGTGCGCAGGAACACGGGCAGCAGGTCGGGCCACAGCTCGACGAACAGCGGCGCCGGCTGCGTGCGCACGGCCGACCGCAGGATGGCGAGCCCCAGCCGCGTGATCTGCGGCGACGGCGACTGCAGACACTCGGCCACCACGTCCCTGGTGACCAGCTGCGCGAGCAGCGAGAACGACAGCGGCGTGATCAGCTGCTCCAGCAGCAGCGCGGCGTCGTCGGCGTCCCCGGCGGTGAAGTGCGGGTTGGCGGCGGCGATCTCGGGCCCGCGCCGCAGGAGCTCCGTCAGCTTGGCGACAAGCGGCATGAAGTGCCGG
The DNA here is from genome assembly GCA_001510565.1 of Knoxdaviesia proteae. Lineage (NCBI taxonomy): Eukaryota > Fungi > Ascomycota > Sordariomycetes > Microascales > Gondwanamycetaceae > Knoxdaviesia > Knoxdaviesia proteae. The sequence goes on from LNGL01000055.1 coordinate 62,302, forward strand.
AGGACCAGCTCCTCGGTCAGCAGCGACGGCACCAGGCCGAACTGGTGCAGGTCGAACGAGTGCTTGGTCAGCTTGATGCCGGTGGCGCCGCCGAGCAGGCCGTCCAGCAGCGCCGTGAAGACGTCCAAGGAGTTCTGCGATGGGCCGGACATGGCGGGATGGTCGGTGATGCTAGGGTTAGGGTGTGTGTTGAGAGGTGTTGTTTAAAGATAAGATGAGAGCGTCTTGGATGTGATGTGAGGCTGTGAGTTGTTGATGTGTGTGGTCAACGGCACAGCTCAAGCAGGGCCCGGTGCACAGAATCGTCAGGCAGACACGAGAATACGTGTGTGTGTGCGATATCGGTGAATCGAGCTTAGTCTGACGGATATAAAAAGTCCGGAAGCCGTTTGTGTTTGTGATCGAAGATGGTTACCAGAAGTGTGATGTTCAAATCCAGGCTGCCAGCAATGATGACGAAATACACGAGCTTTCCTCTCAACTCGCTAGGTGCAACTATGGAATTAACGAGGAAATGCTTGTAACGGGGGAGCTATATACGAGTGGGGGGTGTATGCAATAAAGCGAACCTTCCTGCAAGATCTTCAGCTACTTCCTTCCCTATGTGCCTTCCATGTCGGATTTTTATAGAGGACCTACCCCGCCCAAAAGCTTGTGCCTCACAACTACACAAATGTGCGATAGTATGGAACAGGAAAATGAGGATGTATTAGGGAGAGTTTTGGGATTTAGGGCCTCAGCCTCAGAACCCAGTTATGACCCCTCCCGTTTCTACCTAATGATAATAACTAATAATACATAGTTACGTAATCCTTCTTTCCTTCCTCAGGTATCAGCCACTAACGCGTCCCCCCCCCCGGCATTTCCCGAGCCCCGCGAGTCCTATCCGTCTTTTATCCTAATTAGCCGCATATCGCCGTCTAGGTACGGCGGTCTCGCCTAGAACGGTTTTAGCTAGTCTATATACCGAGCCTTATATACTCTCCTACCATCCATCTAAGCTAGGGTGTATAAGGTCCGAGAGGCCTTAGCTACGATACGGAGAGGGCCTATCTACCGTAGCTAGAATTTTAGCGGCTTCTACGTTAAATATAGTTTTCTTAGCATAACGAGGGTTCCTTCGTCTAGGCGTCTATAGTCCCAGGCCGCATATACGGCCTATCGGCGCTCGTTCTCGATTATCTAGACCTATATAGTCGATTCTCGTCGTAATTTATATATAGCTATATATTATAGCACTAGTACCGCGTATCCGGATTCGTTAACTATATTCTATTTAGGTACTATAATACTCGAGCGCTATACTAATATATTCGGCTCGAGGCTAAATAATATCTCCCGTAGTAAGAACCCGAGGTAGGATATAAGTCTCGCGTTTATATACGTCTTAATATAGTTAAGTTTCGTAACCTAGTTAGCGATATCTATACCGTAAGTCTTAAGTTCTTTCGCTATTATTATTTACTAAACCTTATTATATACTTCTATACGCCCCGCACTCTTATAGCTTCCCGGTAGTACTATAATCACTTTCAACCCTCGTCTTTCTATTCTTATTTTAAAGATACCCTTAAAAGCTAGGCCATCGTCTACGTATAGGAGTAGTAGTCTCGCTTAGAGGGGTACTAAGATAGCTATCGCGCTATCTAGAGTCTCCGTAGCCGAAGTCGTCTATACCGGTCTTAGCTAGACGAAGCGAGTAAAGTAGTCGATTATAACTAGTATATAGGCCGGTTTTCCCTTACCCGTTAGAAGTAGTCCTATATAGTCTATTCCTAAGACTAATAGGGGGCCCTATATAGCTACTAGTTAACTTAGAGCGGGGGGTCTATTTAGGCTATAAGCGGTATATAGGACGTATCCTACGTACTACGCTACGATATCGCGCGAGAGGGTTAGCTACTAGTATCTCGTCTAGATACCTTAGTAGGTAACGTCCGGCCCTAGGTATCCCGAATCCTCGTAGAAGTACCTTAGTATAGCGGGAACTAATAGCTTTTCTACGTATTCCTTCTAGGTATCCGCTATCTTACGCTATAGGGTACCTTCTATAAGTCTAAACTACTATGCTACTACTCTCACCTAGACGTCGCTCTCCGTAGAACTAGTAGTATTACTAATAATATAATTATAGACGTCTCTATACTATTTAGACCGGGAGAAGAGGTTCGTTATGGCGTGTATCGCCGGGGTACTAAGGACCGTATTAATACCCCCCGGACCGTCTTTCTAGATCTATTCGACGTCTTCTATTCTCCCTAGCTCCTCTAGGGGGCCTATATTATAGTAGTCGTAATCCGGGAAAATTATTCTACTTAATACGTCCGCTATTATATTCCGGTTTCCGGCTAGCTACTTAATTTCTATATTTAGTATTCTTAAGTCGGTTACCTACCGGGCGAAAACCCCTTCCTAGTAACCGCTAGATAGAAACGTCGCTAACGGCTTATAATCCGTATATATCGTAGACGATTAGCTATTACGAAATATAAAGTCGTACTTCTTTACTAAGGTAACTATTATATAGAGTTCCCTCTTATACGTGCTATAGTTTATCTAGGGCTTTAAGAAAATAAAGCTATTAAAAAAGATAGGTACCTCTACTCCGTTACGGAGCTATATAATTACATAGCTACCGGCGTACGCCGACGTATTAGTATAGATTCGTACGGGTAGCCGGCTATTATATCTACCTTAGCTTATAACTCTCGCTACTACTTCCTTTAGGACGGTAAATACGGCTACCTCTAGCGCGCCCTATTTCTATTTAACCTTTCTAATTAGTCTATATAAAGGTCTTATTAATTCCGCGTAGTTCTTTATCTACCTTTTATATACCGTAACTATACCTAAGAAACCTCGGATATAGGATTATATCTAGGGGGTTAGCTAGTCGCGTATTTTCTATAGCTTATTAAACGACGGCTTATATCCCCTACCCGCGATATAGTTAAACCCTAAGGCTTTTATAGCGGCTACGTTAAGGCTTAACTTTATAAAGTTAAGTCTAAAGTCGGCCTATAGTAGTCGAGGTAGGAGGTAGTGCCGGATAGTATACTAAATCTCGCCGATTAACCCTCCGGCGATAAATATATTATCTATATATCCCTCTACTATTAGTATACCGTCTACGTAGGGCGCTTAGAGATTTAGCTCGTCCGCTAGCGAACCTAGGAGAGTCGTTACCGCCTCTTATATACCTACTAGGCTTAAGGAGGCCCCCTACGGTATCCGGGTTAGTTAGAGTTAGGGAAACCCTAGGATATGGAATATATATACTTTCCGATACTCCTTTACTACGGGCATACTCTAGAAGGCGTGCTTTAAATTAAAACGCGTATAAACTCAGTAAGAGGGGTAATTAAGGTATATCGTTACCTCGTTAATCGTCTTTATCTTAATACTAGGTAGTATCTCTCTAATAAACCTATAGTCGAAGGTTAGTCTCTTTTCCCTAGTAGGGCTACCTAGTTTATCTACTAGGACTACTTAAGAGTTCTATAATAAGAGTTCTCTATTCGTAGCGAACGTCGATTCGTATATTCCCGCGTCGATTACCTCCTAGACTAGCTTATTTAACTAGAATTTCTATTACTCTATCTATCGTTTAACGTACTACCGACCTTACGGTATTATATCGGGCGCTAATTAGGGTCTATAGGTATATATAGGTGTTACTAGGATATCTAATAAAGTTAATATATTAAGTTTCCTATATATATAAAATATTCGTTTAATCTCCTCCCGTAATAGCTACGATAATAGTATAGCGTCGCCTAATTATAACTTA
>LNGL01000056.1:23193-42190 GCA_001510565.1 Knoxdaviesia proteae
CTTTTACGGTCGATATCGTAAAATCTAATCGCCTTTTCTAAAAATACGGTACGTAGCTTTATTATTTTATAGTATAGCTCTAATATATATTCGGTATACCTTTACGGAGTTAGATAATAGGCGAACGGTCTTAAATAACTACCTTTCGCGAGCTAAATCCTACTAAGAGGCGATATCTTCGTCTATTATCGGTTCTCGTTCGTATATCGTAGCGATATAGGACTTACTATAGTAAGGCTCGGTACCGAAAAGTAGGTAATACGGGGAAAAGCCGCTTATTTAAGGGCGATTTAGGTAAATACGTATAGCTTTAGGAATAATCGTTAGCTAATCGATATCTTCCCGTTCTTCGGTATTAACGCCGGCTAAGCGATAGGTAATATACTTAATTTAGCCGTTAAAACGCTTAACTCGCCTATTCGTACGTAGATAGTATATCGTTATCTGGTACTACTAGATAGGTAGCTCTTAGCTAGCGAGAAGGGTTTTAAACTTATCGGAGTTAAAAGGAGTACTATTATCGGTAATAATCTCTACCGGGGGTCCGAATACGGCGTAAATACGCGTAAGTAGTATCTTAGTAGTAGCTAAAGTGCTATTACGAGGGTCTATAGCTACTATAGCGTAGCCCGTAGCGTATTCCACGGCTATTAATAACTATATTCGCTTTCTATTAACGATAAAACGTCTAGTAAAGTCTATCCCCTAGCGTGTTAATAATCGTACGGTTAGTATCGGTCGTAGCGACTCGGTTACCTAGGGAGGCTTTTATAGTAGTTAGTATTCCGTATACTATTAAATAGCCTTATTCGTAGCTAATATTAGGTTGGGGTGCTATACTCGTCTCGCTAATAAGGCGTATAGCGTACTAACGCGAGTATATCCTTCTAGCTTATAGACTTTAATTACTTCTACTACGGCTACCTCGTACGTTAGTATCTTTATTAGAGAACGGTTAATAACGGTATACACTTTGTCGTGAAAGACGGCGAAATAGTCTTTAACGAACGTCGAAGTGATATGATTAGGGAGAGGATAGCCGTTTTCGAGGTAGTTAATAATATCTTAAACGTCGTACTATCTAAGGTCGTCTAATTTTTTAACGTTAGTAGCTATCGGCGTATTATTCGTAGTATTCGTAGGCTATTCGGCGTCCGTAGTATTATTAGACGGTAGCTATGCTAGTAACCGTATCTTAAATCGCTAGTTCGGGGGTCTAGGGTTATCGTTATTAGTAGGAAAGGCGTCGGTTATCGTGTCTTTATCGTCTGGATCGGGCCCTTCCTCCTTATTTATTACTAGCGCTATATCTATACGCGGTCGCGATAACTAATCGGCTAAGATATTAGCCTTACTGGAGCGATAGTAGATACGTACGCTATAGTATACGATTATATCGAGGAATCGTAATATTCGGGCCGGTTATTCCTACTTTATAGTGAAAAGGCGGAGTGTTTCGTAGTCGGTGATAACGGTGATCTCTACGGCTTCTAACTAGCTCCTCTAATGTTATAATAACATAATAACGGTAAGTATTTCTCTTTCCTAGGTACTATATCGCTACTAGGTTTTCGATAAAACGGCGCTAAAGTACGTAACGGGGCGTAATATGCTACGTTTATTATTAGAATCACGCTATGGTTAAAATAATATAGCGCTAACGGTAGATATCGAGGCGTCGGTCTCTAGGACCGATAGTAGCGTATAGTCGTAGTTACGTAGCTCCGGAAGGGATACTATTATATCGCGAATATCGCGCTATACCTATAGTAACTCTTTATCTAGCTACACTTATACGCCTTTTAGCTTATCTACTTTAGTATATTTATAGAGTAGGCGCGCTTTATATATAAAGTAGGGGATAAAGCGGCGTAAATAGCTAGCGGCGTTTAAAAAGCTACGAATCTTAGTAGTAATAGTAGGCGGTAGTCTCTCTCGTACGGCGGCGGCCTTTTTAGGGTTTAGGCGAATACCGTAGACGGAGATAATTATTCCTAGGAATTTACTTTCTTTAACGAACTATTCGCACTTTTTAAGGTTTAATAATAGTTGATAGCGGCTTAATTAATAGATAATAGTAACTATCCGTTCCGCTAGTTCCGTTATTATCTCGCCCTAAATATAAATATCGTCTAAAAGGCCTATTATAAAAGCGCGGACTAGCTCGAGGACCTCGTTTATAAAACGCTAGAAAGTAGCTAGTACGTTTATAAGGTTAAATAGCATACGAAGCTACTCGTATTATCCGAATAGTATAGAAAAGGCGGTCTTTAATACGGCTTCGGGGTCTATAACGATTTACTAGAAGCTATCCTTAAGGTCGAGGAAGGTATAAAAGTGGTATCTGGCGGCTTATTATAGGGAATCCTCGATATTTAGTAGTAGATAAGCGGCCTTTTAAGTAACTTCGTTTAATACGCGGTAATCGATCGTAAAGCGGTATCGTAGTTGGTTATCGCCCGGGAGGGGCTTCTTCGGTAGTAGTAATGCTAGTACGGACTATAGGGAGTTAATAGCGTATTAAATAACGCTGAGAGAGAGTAATTTATCGGTGAATTCTCTTATAATTTTACGTTAGTAAGGGCTATAGCGGCGTAGGGGAAGAGATTTAGGCTTAGCGTCTACCGTCTCGATATTATACTAAGTACGGGCCTTTACGTCCGGTCTAGTGTTAAAGTGCTAGGGAATAAAGACGAAGGTGTTATCTTTAAAGGCCTTTCGCATAATTATTAGGGCTTCGGTATTAGCTTTCTTCTATTAGTTTTCTATAATAACTCTAGTACCGCGAATAGTATCGTGCTTCGTGCGCTCTTTCGTAAGTAATAGCTGCTTTTTATATTTAGGTAGTAGTTCTTCGTTAAATTTAATAGTAACGCGGTCTATATTTACTATCCGTAGGAACGCTTGGCGTAGTAAAGGGCTATTATTATACGGCTAATTAGTAAGATAAGTAACGAAGGCGAATATTTTAGAAGTAACGTAGGAGAGGGCGTAGGTATTAGGGTCGGCTAGCGAAATACCGTAAATATATATCGATAGGGGTAAAGGAGGGTCTTTAGCGTGAGGAAGACTAGGATTATCGGTAGAAAGGAGTGTATTTATCGGAAGGTTATCGGTGTAGGTTATATAAGTGATAGCGATATTATCGCGTCGTTAGGGAGGGTGGAAATAAGGAATAACGGGGGAATTACGTAAAAGTGTGAGCTTTATCTCGCTATTAGCGTTAGTATACCTAAGCTTCGTAGCGCCGCTTCTACTAATAGTTAGGTTAGCGGGGTAGGCACCGTCGGTAATGATGCCGGCCGCTATGGAAATAACCTTTAATAGACCGTTAACGGTTATTAGTTAGAAGGAAATAACGATATCGTTAATAATAGCGAAGCTACCGTTACCGCCTAGACTATTAAGGCGTAGCGGGTCTAAAGATAGGTATGGCTTTAAATAGCGACGAGCGTACGATTTAGAGACGAAAACGCTTACTATTCCGGTATTAATAAATATAACGAGGGGGGTTTATTTATTATTCGTTAGTAAACCGGTATAAAGGCGATATCGCTCGCGATATCCCTCGCGGCGTAGCTATTTTATTAATATCTTACTAATAGCCGTGGATTCCTTAGTCGATAGGGTAGGAAAGAACGTAGAATAGTAGGTAACGTTAGCGAAGTAGTTATTATTTACGTCTAAGCTAGTATCTTCGGAAATAGGTGAACCTTTGGGAGATAAATCCTCTTTCTAAGTGGCGTAAGTATTATGATTCGCGGGCTTCTTATCCCCTCTCTTATCGTTTCGCTAGCCTTTATCCGTTATTTATCTATCTTTATATCTAAAGGGGTAGGGAGTAGGAGAACGGTACGCCTTTCGGTCTTAAGACGGCCTTTGTGAATGGTCGCGGTCTCGGTCCCGAGAGGTGTTACGGGAATAGTGACGAGTATCGCGGTTATCGCGTGAACGGTTGCGATTATCGGCTGATCGACCGCGATTTATTATGAAACGAGTCTTTTATTAGCGGTCGTTATTCTTATCGCGGGGTTCTAGGCATTCGCGTACCTAATAACCGGTCTTTCCGTAGCGGAAACACGTCGATTTATCCCTATCTTTATCCTAAGTGATATAATTAAGGGCTTCTTCGCGTATTCCGAATTATAGCGTTTCTCCTTCCTCCTCGGCTACTTTTAGTACGGTATTTAGCTAAGCGGCGTGCGATTATATATTCTTTAATAGGTAACGGGTGGTGTTTACTATGGTACGAACGCTCGAGTCCGCACTAATATCCTATCTTATCTTATACTATAAGTCCGTAATATTATAGCGTAGAATATCCTTAACTATACGTCGAATATAGTACGTTTTAAGTAAGTTATTAGTAGAATTCTATACTATTTCGGCTAGAAGTTCGATAGCCTTATATTCGGACTTATACTAGTAATTAAATGCGAGAGCCGTGAATACGCGCGACGGGGTAGCTATTGGAGTGCGACTAGAGATAAATGTTAGTACTAATTCTACTAGCATTAGTTATAGTATATCGGCGTGCCTACGAACGAAGTGCTAAAGGGGTATAAATTCGCCTCTAATTACTAGTAGCATTCGAGACGTCTAGTATATATATAGAATTATAGATTCGTATAGGTAGGTCTAAATACGTACTAATTATACTATAACTATATAGTCCGCTTTACTTAAGTAGTCGCTTTATAGCTAACTAACTACTTTTTTACCGTTCTTCTTACGATCCTCTCTATCGTTAATATCTAATAGTAGTATTAGCTCTAGAAATATCGCCTAAAGATATTTATACTACTCGGTTACGCGTTCGTCGTTCCTTAGGGGCTTATTATAGGCTATTAGTCCGCCTTCGACGGCTAAATTCCTATTTACTAAGCGAGGGCCAGGGAATTAGCTATTAATAGCGAGCCTTAATAGTAGTGAAAAGCCGTTAATACTAACGTCGTTAAACGGCTTCCGTTCCGGTCCTAGGTGGAGCTTCGCTTAGAATATCACACTAGGTATTATTATTTACGATAAAGCGGGCTGGAATAGTGTCGGGGGGTTATAGAATATACTACTATTATAAGCTCCTTATCTATATACGTAGCCTTATAATCCTTCTAATACCGTTATTCCTATACCTTTAGGTGTTTATAATAATATATACGGCACTATAGGCTAGGTTCCGGATAATTAGACGTCTTTCGTAGTTAGTAAGGGGTTATTAGCTATAGTTACGCTAGTAAGGGGGCTTCTTCTACCGGTATTAGTAAATAATAGTAGTGCTATTATAGATGGGTTATTAGTCGGGGACGTGGGAGTAGTAAAAGATAAAAAGGTAGCTATAGCTATAGCCGGTGAGTTACTACGGCTTATAACGTTAGCTAGTCTTTCTAGAAGTCTTTCTATTATCGTGGTAATAACCGTATTTATATTATCGGTATACTCTTTATCTCTCTTTTATCTCTTAATATTAGACTTAGCGTAGTCTAATAGTAGCGTTTTTATTATTTACTTTAATTCCTCGATCGTGGATGACTTAGTAGTCTAGGGTAGTAGACTACTAGCTGGCTAAGCCGGTAGAATATTCGTTCCGTTATCTACCGCCTTTCCCTTCCCTCGGCTTATTATTATCGGGCGATTACGTATAATAGGCTATACTTCCGTAAGTAGTTATAGCTCCTTAGCTAGTGACTTACCGGTGTGGGTCTCTTTTACTGTAACTTCGGAAGATAGGGGTAGCGGTTACGTCGATTAACTACTAATAATAGGGGTTTACGGATTTTCGCCTATGTTTTATAGGCTAGGGGTGACGCTTGCCTTACTTAAGGTTTTAAGGTTATAGATAACGCTTTTATCCTTTTTTCGTAGAACACGTTATTCTTTATCTATTATCCGGAACGAAAAATAAATATTAGCGGTCTAAACTTACCGTCGGTATAGAATTATAGGGATAAAAGGGCGGTAAGTAGGAGTAAATAGTAGTAAGGGTAGGTTAATAGGGGGTTAGTAGTCGATAAAAAGAGTTAGATAGTTACGATTTATAGGTTAGTATTAGGGTAACGCGTATTTAGGGAACTAAGAAATAATAAAAAAGAAAACTATTAAAACGAGAAATAGGGCTAGTATAAATGAAAGTAGGTTTATTAGAACGTAAAGGGAGGTGATTAGAACGTAAAAGGGGTCGATTAGGACGTAAAAGGGGTTTAAAAGCGGGTTAGTCTCGTAATAAGAAGCGGATTAGTAATTAGAAATAATAGAAAATAGGTAAAGAAGAAAACTATAAACGGAGATTATCGAAATCGAAATAGCGGGAATACTGAGGTATTAGTTGCCGAAATAAAGGAAATGTCGTAGAAATAGGAGAAAAGTCGTAGAAATAAAAGGAAAATCGTAGAAATAAAGGGAAAAGTATAAGAAATAGCTATTAAATATTCCGTAGCTAGGACTCGAACCTAACGTTAGGATCTAACGATTTTAGAAGTAGGAAAAAGGNGAAAAAGGCACGCGAGAGGCGTGGATAGTTAGTAAAGGTAGTAATTCGGCGTTTACCGAGGTAATAAGTAGTTAATTAGTTATTATTTCGGTAAAGGTAGAATTAAAAGAAAGGAATAGTAGTATTTAACGTGCTTTCGTTACTAAAAGGAGGTTAAATAAAAAGGGGTTTATAAAAGAAGGGTAATCCGTTATTTAAAGTAAACGGTAAGTAGTGAAACTATCGATTATAATAAATATAGGATTAAAAGAAAGGAAGTTAAGATATTAGTTAATTACGTCTCGATTAGGACTCGAACCTAGAGGAAAGGTAAACGATTACGACGGTTAGGCTTTAAAGGAAAGTTAATAAGAGATTAATAATATAAGTATTACGCTTATAAAAAATTAATTTTTTATAATTTCCTAGTATATAGTCTAAAGGACTAATAAATAGGTTATAATTATAAGGCACGTATAGAGAAATATATAAAAGGGAAGCTTAAACTTTTTCTATCTTAAGATAATTCCTATAAAAGCGTGGCGGACGTCATCCTTTTATAGGTCTTTTACTAGCTCATTAAGGCATTTATATACATTTACTTATATACCCAAATACTCACCGCTAGGCAGTATCCATATGCATTAATATACGTTTACAACGTACTATAATACACTCCGACCTATTGGGGATCCATAAAGGGAACTCTTTAGCGAGACTATTTACGTTACTATATATCTCTATAATATAATACCGATTTAGCGTTATAACTAGCGTTCCCTAAATTAGTTACTTTCTTCTTAACTCGTCGCCTATTACGCCTTATACGCTTCTTTTCCCTTAAAATACTTTAAAAAGCGTATAGTATATCTCGCTAACGATTAGCGGGGCGTATATACGTATAGCTATAAAGCTTATCCTTTTTAGGCGTATTAGGAGCTTAGTTAGGATCGCCGCTAGTATAAGGCCTCTCCTTACGCGTATATTAGTTATTTAGTTAGCTATATAGTATATAATATCTTTCGTATCTAGATCCCCGTTCTTAATAAGGTTATTAGTACTCGTAATATTTATTTTAATAAGCGCCTCTTTTATAATAAATCTAGACCTTAAGAAGAGTATTCGCTAGCTAAGGCTCTTAAGTTTACTAGAGTATTAGAAATTCCGGACCTATACTTATAAGCGGATTCCTTACCTTTCTTTAAGTACGTTAATAAAGGAATCTAATATTCTAAAAGACTTCTTATACCGTTATTTAGTTAGACTTTAGCCTCTTTTCTAGCCTTACTTAAGGTTACTAACTTATAGATTACTACTTCTAGGCGCCTTACTACGCTAGAAGTAAATCTTCCTTTAGGATATAGCCTATAGTACCCTTTAACGCTATATATACTATATATTATAGTTTATCCCCTAGCCTTATCTTCTATACCCGCTAGGGTATACGCCCTATCTATTAAGAACTCTATTAAGCGTACCCCTAACTTAATATCTTCTATAAGTATAAGTATTATACCTTAGTTTACGTATTCTATACCTTTAGTCGCTTTAGAGCTCGAATACTATCGTATATATACTCCGTTAGAATCTCTTAACGCGAGACTAGTTACTAACCCTAATTACGTTAACGATATTACGACGTTACTTAATCTTATAAGAGATTCCCTCGACGCCTAGGCGATTTCCTCCGCCTCTAGGGAAGGGCCTACTAAGCCCCCGATACTCGCTTCTTTAGATCGGGTTCTTTCGGCGCTAGTAACGAACGCGGATAAGTAGGCCTTACGGTCTATTTAGCGTTAGTCGTTATAACTTAGTAGCTATATTATATCGGCTACTTCGCTTATTAAGCCTCCGATACTCGTTTCTTCGGAATAAGCTCCCGTAGTATAAGTAGAAAACGCGCTTAAGTACTCCGCTTAGCGTTAGTTACTACTTCGAAATAAGCGCCCGCTTACTCGTTATATTAGCTTAGCTACTATTAAGGCTATTAGGCCGCTACTTAGTAGATAGGACTACGCCTCTATTTTCCCGCTTAAGGAGTATAGCTTACCGCCTTACTTAGACTTACGGGAGTTTTTTAAGCCGCTATACGTATCCTTCGCTATAACGGTATCCTTTAAAATCTACCCTTTATACGTTCGCGCCCCGGAACTAACTACTTAACGTAGTATATTAACTTACTTATATCGGAATAAATTTCTCGAGGCTAGCTAGTTTAAGATAACTTCGCTTAAGAGTAAAGGTATATAAGAAATAGTTCCTTATCTAAGTAACTAACGTATTATTCCTACTAAGTAGGTTTAGAAATATAAGCTTAATAAAGATAGCGAAATTATATATTTTAAAGCTCGTTACGTAATATAAAGTAATAGGTAAGACGCTTTTATATTAAATACGTATATTATAATACTCGCTTCGCGCTTACTACGCTTATTCCTTACGCTTACTACTCTTTTTAACTTTAAGCTTATATAGTTTAATATCTCTAATACCTTTTTAAACGCCTCTCTAGAGGATACTAATTTAGAGATTTATATTTAACTACTTAAACCTCTTTATAAGCGTTACCTTAATTATATAGCTCTTCTTAAGAGAGCCTTATACGGTTTAAGCGAATCCCTAATTCTTTAGTTTAATACTCTATTAGAGGAGTTTAAGGCGTTAAGGCTTATACGCTCTACGTAAGACCCCTACTAATAAATAAACTCGCGTAGGACTATCTACTTTCTTATCTACGTAAACGATATCCTTATTAGCTATATACCTAACTTACGAGATAAATACGAAGCTATATTTAAATAACTCTCTTCGTACTTTAATATATATAGAGAAAAGTCCGTTATATTTTTCCTAGGCCTTCGTATTATCTATAATAAAGCGACCCGGCGCCTATAGCTATCTTATAACGCCTATATCGAGAAGATTAGATAGCGCTTTAGTTTTAATACTAGTTAGGACTCCTATTTATATCTTATATCTTACTTACTATTCTCTAGCGAGTCTTCGCTAACTTATATAAAGCTTTTCCTTAAGAAAGTAGGGTTAATCCTATATATAGCTATTATATTACGTCTAGATATCGCGTTCGTAGCTTCCGACCTTACTTAGTTTACTTAAAACCTAGGCCCTAACTATATAGCTACTACTAATTAGGTTATTCGATATCTTTATAATAAGCGTTTCCTCGCGATCTATTACTCCGCTTCTAACTTTATAGGGGGTAGAGTACCTACTATTAATATCCTAGTCGAGTAGCTCTATAATAAGATAAATTTTTCTATACTTATATATAGTAATACTTTATTCGTAAACGTCTTAGATACGAGATATTTATTAAACGGCTTTCTAATAACTATACTTAGTAATCCTATTATATAGAAGGCTACTAAATAGTAAATAGTTATTACGTTAATAATAGAAGTAAAGCTTTTAGCTCTAAGCTTAATAATACGTAAGGGTATTACTCTCCGCTACCTAATAAACTCTATTAACGTTTACTTAACTACGCCTCTAACGGTAAGCTATAATAATATATAGATTATATACTTAGTTATAGATACCTCCTCTTAAGTAAATATTTATTTACGTTACGTCGATATCTATAATATATAGATAAAGGAGTAGTTTAATAGAAGTAAAGGTCTCGTAAAATACGTCTCTATATTAGAAATACTTATAGATAGGCTTACTAAGGCTTTAAATTAATAAAAGTTCGAATATTTCTATACTCTCCTAAATTTATAATCTATATACGAACGGGTTTATAAGGCCTAATACTAACTTTACCGAGTTTTCCTCTTCCTTTTTCTATCTACCTTAGCGTTCCTTTTTCCCTTTCTTCGTACTCTTAGAACTTAAGATAATCTAAAATTTTAGCGAACTATCGCTTTATAGAGCGGTAGTAGGGTTTATTAGATATAACTAGAGTCTCCGTATCTTTAAGAGCTCGCGGTACCTTAATACTATCCTTCCGTAAATCCTAGCGCTATAGCTCGGCTTTACGTAAGTAATTAAATTCGTACTCGTTAATAGCGAGTATCTCCTTTACCGCGTAGCCTAATAAGACTACCTCTCCGCGCGTAGCCCCGTTATACCGTAACGTCTTAAGGAATAGGCGTACGAGCGGTATAATATACGATAGGTTATTTATTTACGGTTAGTACCTCTCTATTCCGGTCTCGCTTTTACGCTAAGCTTCGAACTTACTAGGGCTTATACTTCCCGCTAGCGCTATAACGATAATACTATAAAGCTCTTACTTTAGTGGGCCTTATAAAGTAGGCGCCGCTACTCTTATAAGAAGTAGCGGATTTAAGGTAGCGCCTATAAAGTATAAACTCCTTAGTAGTATTAAAGCCTTTTAGCGCTATCTCTATAGTAGGTAGCTTATATTTAAGTATATCGTATTCTCGGGAGGGCTTTTAGCTAGTATTCTATTATCTTATAGGAGTTTTTATAATAGATATCTCGTTAGCTAATAGGAATAGAGGAAGAAATAGAACTTAAAGGTAGTAAGTAGGAGACCGTATTTATATACTTCTACTTAACCCCCCCCCTCTCTCTCTCTTCTCTTTTCCTTTATTAATAGCTCTAGCGGTACGTACGCTCGTTAATATACTTCCGTAACTTAGCCTACGCTCTCTAAGTATTATTTCGGCTAGTAGTCGTACTCCCTCCTAGGTAAGTAAACTATCTAGGGACTATATAATTATATTTTTTCCTTTTCTTTCTTTATTCTAAATAGTTATTCGTACTCTAGTAAGTACGGGTCAGACGCTTTTAGTCTAGCTATATTCTTTATTTCTCTATTTAATAGGCTTCCTAGCCGCTAATATATCTATAGTATATCCTTACTCCCTATTAAGTATTTACTTACTTATTTATTTACTTATCCCTAATACTTTAGTACTATCTACTTAGTTATCTACTTCGTTACTATACGTAGATAGGGGTATATAGTAATATATAGCACTCTCACGGGAGCACGGTCACGTAATATAACGTGCTCGAGTTAGGTGATGAGCATGCGGTGTTTATCTAGGACTCCGCCCAGCTGCTCACCGCTAGTTAGATATATAGAAGAATCAACACATAATTAGATGCCACAGCAGATACATTGGAAATCCAAGAGGTGGCTGCCACACCCACGCACTCACCCACCAACCCATAATCTCCCCCCACCAGGAACAGTTGGCGGCAATCAATCGGATATCCCCACGTGCTTTCGAAGGATCATGAGCCGGTCTGCCTTCCGGGTTGGCCCGTGAAGCCATATGTATGCATTCAGGAGACGGACTACGCTCTCGGCTGCAATGGAGTTAGCATGATGAAAAACGAACACGGATAAGCAGAGCGAAACTTCCAGCTCAAGGCCTTGAGATCAGAGAGCAGAGAGGGTT
Organism: Knoxdaviesia proteae; assembly: GCA_001510565.1. NCBI lineage: Eukaryota > Fungi > Ascomycota > Sordariomycetes > Microascales > Gondwanamycetaceae > Knoxdaviesia > Knoxdaviesia proteae. The sequence continues at coordinate 35,059 of LNGL01000056.1, forward strand.
GCCGGGAAAACGGATGTCATCAATGGTTTGATGTGTGTCGTATCGTCAGTGGCCTTGGCGTTGTGTAGTAATGCCCGGTGATTCGTATCTCTTGCTTTGAGATTGATATCTAGATCCTCGAAAGCTTTCTTGACCTCGCTTCGACATTGGCCTTGGTGCTTGCTGGTACTTGCTGGTACTTGCTTTGAGCTCGGCTAGGCTTTCTCGCAGTCCACGCACATCTGGCTGAAGGGGTTCGAGCCGCCGGAGAAGCTCCTGCAGAAGGGCGGCTGGGGACGCGTTGAGCAACTGTTGTTGAAAGAGCGGACGACGTCCAAGTAAGTCCGAAGGAACGCTGTTCAGCACGTGATACCCTCGTCCTTGGATTGGATTCAAACCCGTCCTAATTGAAAGTCCGTAGGATCCGAGGAGTGGATCTGAGCTTGCTGGTTTTGTCTAATTCCGGAGGTGGAACATTTTTTTTTCAATCCGCACGTATATGTTGTATTGAATTATATATATAAGGTGTAGCTCTGGCTTTCCGATACTCCTAATGGATCCTTGCTTCGTTTTGTCCTTTCTTTTGTCATTGAGTGCCACTTTTTCGAGTCCAGAACTGAATCACCAGATTTGCAAGAGACCATTGGAAATACCCGACCGTCTCCAGTTTTTTGGCTCTACGCTATATAATCGACAGAGGCCCCCTGTTTTTGACATTTTAATGTTATTCCGTAGATAAGTTCTCAGTCTTCTTGTATTCTTTCTTCGATTTTACGCTGTCAAGCCTTCCGACGCCTGTTGTATCTTGTTCGCCGAATTGCCGCTCCGATCTCCGTGCCTTCCCTCCCCGGCCCGCCGTTCCTTCCCCCCGAGTCAGCTCCGAAAAACCCCACAAAATTTCAACAACATGCCTCCAATACAGCACAGCATGAATTACAACCACCGCCGATTTCCGCGGAAATCGCCGTACTTTTCGTACTGGGTATGTTGGCTGCTGCTCTGACTTCGAATTGGTTCTCTCACGAGAGACGAACGACCTGGGCAAAGTTCAGAAGACTAACTGAAGGACACTATCCAGCTTGTCCCGCTTGCCTCCGGCTGCGTCTGGCTCGGCATGCTCCTCGCCATGATCCTGTCCTGGGGCGTCGGCCGTGACGAGCGGGCATACCGAGGAATGGACGCCGGCGAGAAAATCCCGTACATCAGCGACGTCGGCGCCCACGGCCTGAAGCCGCTGTTCATCGCCGGCTGCGCGGTGACCACGCTGCTGCTCGACTCGGCGTTCGCGGCGGCGCGGTGGCTGCGACACCGCGGCCGCCTCGTGCCCAACGCCACGCGCGTCGAGAAGATCCTCGATGTCTGCGGCATCCTGTTCGCCGGCGTCGGCACCATCGGCCTGATCTTCCTGTCGATCTTCGACACGTACCGCTTCCCGCACGCCCACCGCGTCCTCCTCGTGTTCTTCATCGCCGGCTACTGGATCTCCGCCGTGTTCATCTGCGCCGAGTACCAGATCCTCGGCAAGCGCCACCGCGACCACCGGGCCCTGAGCCGCTCGTTCTGGATCAAGCTGTTCTTCATCCTCGTCGAGCTGTTTCTGGTCATCGGCTTCGGCGTGTGCGTGCGCCGCCGCTCGTCGCGCGATGCTGGTGTTATTCTGGAGTGGATCATCGCCTTTGTCTTCACCTTCTACATCTTCTCGTTCATCATGGACCTGTGGCCCGCCGTCTACACCAACCAGGCCCTCATCGCCTCGCGCACCCACTCGACTCCTTCCGCTTCACCGCAAGCGCACATGTCGATGGTCAGTGATGCGCCGTCACTGGTCGATGTCGAGCACGGACTAGCCCCGCCTAGTCAGATCCATCGGCCGGCCGGCCATTTGGCGACCGACTTTTGAAAAAAAAAATCCCGCGTCCTTTCGGGCTTTTGCTTTCAGACGTGCGCCATATTAGTCTATAGCGCGCCCGCGCCTTTTTATTTTTTCGCATCATTTTCTCTTGTTATATAGCATCTGCATTTTGCTTTCATCACGATAGAGCACGGAGTTTATGGGATGCATTTGTTTTGGGATAAGTCCTCGGCTGCGGCTAAGGAGGAATTTTGGCATATAGAGCGGCTGGCAGCATGTGGGTGGTTCACAAAGGTCATCTCTAGGGTACCCTTAATATTTACTTAGCATTACAGTTCAGGGTAATCGCATCTTATCATTCAATACGACTAAGAAAGGAGAGAAATTACTGGAAACGAGTGATAACAAAGTGATATGAAGTTAAAAAGAAAAGGGAAAGAAGAAGAAAAGACATGCCGACGAGGAGAAGAGAAGGAAAACAGAAAAAGAATGAATAAAAGTGAATGCACCGCGTTCCCATTGATATCAGTCAGAGTCTCGCATCGTGTTCGTTAGACTCGGCGTTGATATGGTTTGTTTCTTGTCGTACAGCTTGACGACATACGAAGATGACCGGTCCCTATGAATCTTGGCGATAGGGAATACCGAGCTCAACTTGCGCTTAGAAGTCGTATCCGGGGAGAGTTTTGAGCCCTGCAGCAGCATTATCGTTAGCTAACATGTCTCATATGCACTATAGGGTGGATACACAAGAGGGAACAGCCAGTGACTTACATCCGTCAACCTCCTCGTTGACAACGCTCTTGATGCCGCACGAGTTCATCTGCTCGACGGACTGAGTAGTCAGCGTGTTGCAGTTAACGTAGCACGGCGTGTCCATGGTGCGCTGGAGCGAGTCGCCCTTCCAGCCGAACAGGTAGTCGCCGTGGTTTCCGAAGCCGGTGTTGTCGCCGAAGCTCCACACGAACGGCTGGCCATCGGCAGGCCAGTCGGCGCGGTCGTTGAACGGCCGCGTGTCCCAGATGACCTCGTACATCAGCTGCGGGATCTTGACGGGGTGGGTGGCCGGGCAGTCGCCCTTGGACTCGAACGTGCCGGTCTCGGGGTACGCCACGTGGCTCATGTGGTCGGGGCTGTCGAGGTTGACGCCGTCCCAGCAGCTGCAGAGAAAGAAAGGAGGTTAGATCAAACGGTTGCTGGATACTGAGGGAAGAACTGACTGTTGAGAAGGAGGGAGGGGGGGTAACTCACGTGGGGAAGCGGACGTTGGCCATGATGCCGGCCGGGCAGGGGGCGGTGGGGAAGTCGAGGGTCTCGGGGAAACGGGTGTTGATGTCCTGCAGGCACGTGTAGGTGAGCTGGCGGAAGCGGCGAGCCTCCTGCTGGCTGCGGTATGACGGGTTGCCGACGAGCATGCGGAAACCCTAGTTGGCGGTGACAGGTTGTTAGTCCAAGCGCATTCTCACGGCGAGCGAGAGAGACAGTAGAATCAGCGCACCTTCTTGAAGGCAGTGACCTTGGACTGCTGCTGGTAGTCAGCAAGGCCGTCCTGCATGTAGTACACCGTCATTCCACCCTGCGAGCCGTCGAAGCCAACGTTGGGGATCTGGCCGACGCGCTTGTAGGTGCCGTTCTGGGCCTTGAAGAACAACACGGCGGTCCAGTAGTTGGACAGATCCTCGGCGAACTGGCAGGTGGTGCAGGTCGACTCGGCCGGCATGTCCTTGAGGGGGTCCATAGTGACATTGAACGAGTTCTAGAGACAGATTCAATCGTGTTAGCTGGCTGCATATACATCCGTCAGGTGTGTGGGTGCAGCCGACACCAGACAGGGGGGGAGGGGCCACAGGGAACTCACTCCTCCGATGATCTGGTGCAGATGGGGCGTGGGGTTGACGCCGGGGTTGACCAGGGGATCCAGGCGCTCGACGACGAGCTGCGAGCAGTAGAAGCGGATCAGGGCCGAGCTCTGCGCAACGAGTGCGAGGCTGGCGAGAGAACGGGTGAGCTGCATGGTGTGGGAGACTTGTTGGGCAGAGAGAGAGTGAGAGAGAGGGTGTGTGTGTGTGCAGAATGGCAGAGATTCTCTTTTCACAGCGAAAGGACACGAAGCAACACGGACAATAGAAGTCACTCAAAGTCGAAACCTCGGTCTCCTCCCGCTAGGGACAACTCAATCGGGGTGACACGGGCGACTCTTATAGTTTCTTGCACGACCGTGGAGATCAGCCTGGATGGCACAGCCATGACAGTCCAAAGTAGCAGCCAAAGTGCCGGGGAATTACCCAGTCGAGACAAGGAAGGCCGATATGAACCGCCAAATACGGCATCGAACTGCCGGGGAAAACCAGACACAGAAGCCCATATGATGGGGCTATAGAAGGCAGTGGAAGAAGGAAAACCGGCCAACTGACATCCCGTGTCTGGTTTGCCCCGGACTTGTTCGGCTGAGGGTGGGAGAAAGCCAATATCGAGAGAATGTGAAGAGATGCATGAAATAGAGTGGTCGACGGTATATAATGATGAAGCGGTGGCCTCTCATGTGCAGTCACGGGCTTGCAGTTGATGCACGATGCAATATATGGAGTGCACTGATAGAGAGAGAGTGTATCCCATATCCGTTTACACAAGTCCCTTCGATAGGTCTCCTGTCTATAAATGATATATAGACTGCCAGTCATATGAGCATCACATATGTATCACTGCTTCTTGGGAGGCATTATGGCGGTGGATTTGGCCGATCCTGGAGTGGTCCAGGTTGACATCGGATGAGAGAAGCGAGTTACCCTGAGAGACGGGACTGGACAAGGGGCGAATTCCTGAGCAAGGAGTTCCGGGATCAGGCACGAAGTTCCGATGAGATGCAGGACGGATGCCAATCAAAGAACCCAGAACCGGAGCAGGAGATCCAAGAGCTGGTGAACATTAGCCAAGACATACCGTGAACATCTGTCAGAGCTTGAGAGACAGTAATGACCACAGAAGAATGTTCGATCATCTACACTTCACTATATGTGGCTCGGAATCGGCCACGGGCGCCAGAGCAAACAAGAAAGCTTGACTGATATCTCTCCGAACGGGGGAAAACGAGATTGCTGGCATTTCTGGGATAAAAGAGACAGAGAAAGATGCACGACACCCCAGATTCCCGCATGCGAAAAACATGCAGCCGAGAAAAACCAGCGATAGTGCACTTAATATATGAGTCAGTGAGTATATCACGAAGAAGAAATGCAGACCTCGTTTCACACTGCTGGGTATACTTTACCCGGTGGAGAGAGACGCAGATGAAGCCTGAATGCCGAAGGGCCGCGCACGCGTCCGCTCACAGAAAGAAGAGGGAAAACCCTCTGGTCTCTGTCCTTACAGCCGATATTAATTTATATGAAAGAAACTGGAGAAATCCGCCGTGAAAGGTGCCAGCGAATGAGGACGGTGGCTCTCGGGCAGAAGAGAGAAGAAACCCATCAAAAATAAATAAACAAATGGATAAAAAAAAACCTCCGACACGGGATCTGGACCGGGAGTCGTCTCTGCATCTGCCTTCCCCCAGAAAAGCAAAAAGAACGGACAGAAAGAGGGATTTTGGCCTTGGCTGATCTGTCTCGGGGATGGAGACAAGAGATGGGAAGATCCAAGATCGGGAAGGTTGGCGGTTCCGGGAAGAACAGCAAGATCTCCTGGATCGGGGGAGCTTAAGCATTTTTTTTAACTTTGAGTGGCGTTTGACGAAGTCATCGGGCTTGGTGTGTGACGACGGAGAATCACCGGGATGGGCAGCGGCGTTTGTAGGAGTGGCGTTTGCAGTGGATGCGAAGATATGTGTGAAGGACGGTGAGGAGTCTCTCTTCCTCTGCTTGCTACCGTGAATCCGGCACTCACGCGCCGGGTATCGGGCTCAAGGGCCGAAAGACGACCTCTCAGGCATCAACAGATATCATCGGCCAGGAGAACTTGGGCTCACTTAGTCGGTGCAGATTCAGCTTGTCTTCTCTCTCTCTCTTTGTCTCTCTCTCTGTCTCTCTCTCTCTGTCTCTCCCTCTCTCGGACATGGCCCGTTTGCTCACAAAACTCTGCAAAGACAAGTGATCTTTCCCCACACACCAAGATCTGCTACTTCCGGAGATTAGAGTGTGCATATAGTGCCGGTAAAGTGTCTGTATAGTAGCCACAGTATCTGGACACAGACATCGCAATGTTTGTGAGTAGTGGAAGATGAACACTTTCACCGTGGACACGAGGGAAATGGCGTCGGCAGTTAAGAAATCCCCCGGCCGACGCCACACGAGCAGCCACTACAAACGCCCGCCGAGATGCCGGTGTCAGTGGTTGACGAAGAACACCAAAGAACAAAGAACAGTGTCGAGGATCGGGTTGTGGATCGAGTGCTTCCGGGTAGAGTCGGGCGGTGGTTCCGCGGCAGAAACAAACCTGTACACAGAGTGATATCGAGACAGGACTCATAGACGAACATCACCCGTCGCCGGGACAGTCAACAACAGCGGGAATATGAACAGGTATAATTATTCCCAGATGAGAAATCAAAGTCCCCTGGTTCGCGTACGTACATGGTCTCCAGTATTCACACCCACAACATTCCGTCAAATCGACTGCAGATCAATCTTGCCCGGCCCCAAGAGAAACGATGAGAACCCGGGATGGTAAACACAGAAACAAAACGCTCCAGAAGGAAAAAAGAAAAAGAGAATCAAGAAAAGCACGAGCCCCTCCCGTATATGTCCGTATGCCTCAACCTTGATTCGCGGGAGGGCCCAACCAGAGCGTGGTATATATATATACTTATGTCTGAAAACACATTGAAAAGAGAGAAGGATAACAGAAGAGGAGGGGGGAAATGAGCCCCCGGGTAGACTGAAGCAGGACGTAAAAACAAGAAAAAAAAAGACCTCAAGTTAGGCGATAATCTCTCGGAACCGCGAGTCCCGCGCCGGACTCTGTCCCGACTGGCGCGCCGCCACCGCCGCCGGCGAGTGCAGCGACGTCGGCGTGGCCGCCCGCGAACTGACCGGCGACACCGCAAACGGACCCTCCTCCGCATCGACAAAGTGGTCGTGCTCGCCGCGGTCGGCCCGCGCGAACGAGCGCGGAGACGCCAGCGGCGAGCTGGCCGCCGTCGACACCCCCGCGCCGCCGTCCGCCGGATGGTGCTCGGCGTCACGCAGTGCAGCGCCGCCGACAAACGGCTTCGCCGCGGCCACCACCGGCGGAACAACAGTGCCCTCGGGAACTGTCGCCGTGGTGGGCCGTCCCAGCGCAGCCGCCGCACTCTCGCTGCGCTCG
>LNGL01000056.1:44452-75070 GCA_001510565.1 Knoxdaviesia proteae
GGTTTCGTCGTCCGCTGCAGCTTGCTTCCCGGCGGCGGCGACAGCAGCTGGGTGTGGTGACGGCGGCGGCTGGGTGGACGAAGGGGATAAGGCGGAAGTGGCCACAGCTGCGCGCGCAGCAATGCCGTGAATGGAGTTGCGACGTTTGGCAGCAGGCTCAGAGTCCCCAGCGGCGGTGGCGCCCGAGGGAGCAGCGCCATTGGCAGGCGTGGAAGACAGATCGGAGTACCGATGCGGGCGATAATGGATCGAGACCGAGGAGGCGGGGGCGGCGGCACTTTGCTGGTGCTGGTGCTGCTGATGCTGCTGTTGATGCTGCTGTTGCTGCTGCTGCTGCTGCTGTTCCGGGATGGTGGCGATCGGGGCTGACAGATGGCGCTTATGGCGTGAGGGTTTGGTGGCCGAGGCCGAGGCTGAGGCGGCGGCGGCTTCGGTGGCGGCCTGCAGGGCGGCGGCGCTGGCGGACGACGAGATTAGCGACGGCCGGGCCGGCTGGTCGGCGGCGGCGGGAGTGGCCTGGTGGATCCAGCCGAGGTGGGCGGCGGTGGCAGCGGCCGAGTTCCGGTCTTTGGCGCTGATGCCCACCGACGGGAAGCTCGGCAGATCCCGCGGATCGGCGTACTTCATTCTGCCGGAGGTGTTTGCTGCGACACGGACTTGCGGATATGTTAGACAAACTGAGGGGGATGGCGGGATGGATCTTCACTCGGGACGAGAGGTTTTGGAGGAGGACATGAGAACTTGATAGGTGGTGTGTGTGTGTGTGTGTGTGCTGATCAGCGTAGTGATGGTGGACAAGAGAGCAGGACAGTTTGGATCTCCCCCGCCAAAGAAAGATTGGAGAAGCCAGGTTTGGGGATGTGGGCTACAGGTGATTTGCGAAACAATGACGACAAGACAAGACAAGACAAGACACATGGCTGGCAGAATCAGATCAGGCCAGACCGGGAAGAAGAAACACGGGTCTGAGGCAGATGGTGAGAGAGGAGGAGTCTCACTCTCCCCAGCCGTGAGCAGGATGTGGATCTGCCAGTCTTGTCTCTGCTTTTGGGGGTCTCAGAATCTACTGATGATCTAGAAAGCAAACTCACCAGGCATGATGCAGATCTCTGAAGCTAGACGGCGCTGGGCGGCAGACTTCGACGGAAGGAATGTGAAGCCGAGCAAGTGGCGATCATTGGCTCTCAACTGGGTGGTGATAACCGGGGATGAAAGCAGGTAAACAGCCGACGAGAAAGGGAAAAAAAAGATAAAAATAAAAGGATAAATAGAGATGAAGAAACGAAGAGTAAAAAAAAGAATAACCCCCGGAATGAAGCAGAGGCTGCTAATGAGCGGTTTATAATTGCAACCGAAGCACCCCAGCCGGCGTTTGCTCTGCTGAAATCGCCAGGGAAGGATGGATGATGATGATGCAACACCAGCAGATCGAGCATTATCGGAGACTCGAGGCTAACCAGGACCGAAGAGAGAGCTAGGAAACTAGAAAGATGGATCCGTTTCCCAGCTTTTAGCAGCGGAAGACGGGACTAGAGGCGGTGGTGTTTTCCGGGTGACGCTGAAGCGGGCCCGAGCTTCGCCAGCCAGCCACACTTGAGATCCGGGCAGTGAAGTGAAGCGAGAAGAGCTCGCTTGGTGGTAGAGTGTAGTACACGTATATAGGGAGTGAAGGGGAGGCCACGGCCGTCTGGGAGTATCTGTCTTCTTTGGGGGCTCTCTGAGTCTCTCTCGATCGACGAGAAGAGACACGGTTTCGCTTTCAGCCGGGATCGCCGGTGACACGGCCGGAAGAGGAAAAGAAGAGAAAACGCGGCCGATTCTGGATTCAGAAGACAAACGGCCAAGCCAGGAAGGGAGACGGAAAATAGGGCGCACACCCAGCATCGATAAAATGACGATGCTGATGATGCAGATGATGGCATGCAAGACAAGCAAGCATATAAGCCTCAGGTCGAAAACAAAGCGCCAAACCGCCCACACACACCACCTCACAAATCCACACTAGACCGCTTCCGCAGTAGGGTGCCGCTTAGAGTGGCAAGGTGATGCGAAGCTTCAAAAACCCGGGCGTGTGTTGACCCTGATCGAGAAGACAGCGAGAGTGGCAGAGAGAGACGGCGGAGAGAGAGAGAAAGAGACAGCTGCCAAACGACAAGACATCAATCAGTGCTGCCTTTCCCACCGCATTTCGGCTTATCGCCAGAGCCAAGCCAGGCGCCACAATTAAGAGGGAGCGAAGTGTGGCTGGGGACCGTGTATCCAGGTCGCTGATCCATGCTCGTCGCCAGCGAACCGACATGAGCTCCCGTTCTCGAGTGAGTGCGTGCCGAAGTTCCTTACATCTTATCCACCACCCGCCTCCCCATGCACTATTCCGCCAGGACGTGTGGCATCCGGCATATCCAGACACAGTCCTTGATATCACAGACCCCGAGCTCAACTCTCGTGTCGTCTTCATCGTGAGATCCCCTCAACGTGAACCAGTCCTGCATGCCGACGGCCCCGAATCCTCCAAGCCTCGCTGCCCTCCGTCTCGGCCAAATCCAGAGAGAGAGCGAGGAGCACCGAAAAATCCCGATCCATGGCTGAATCGGTCGTAATCGGTCCCCATGCATCCTCCTCCAACCAACCATGGAACCTGATCTGCTCGAAGTTCCGCAGACACGGCAGATTGGGCGCAAATCTGCTGGCCAATGGGCGGAGATACACATCAACGAAACAACTCCACCACTCTGATATCTCTGGCTCTGTTGATCGGGAACGATGTCAAGCCACACACGTCGTGGGGTGATCGCGAACCTCGAAAAGCTTCGTTTCCTCAGCTCGGGATTCCAACTCCCCGAGCTTCAATATGCACGCCGTGCAAATACCCCGGGCACTGTGCCCTACACACTGTGGCCCAACTACGTCATTTTCACATCGTCCCAGCCTTTTAAGCTTCGCGATCCTAAACATCCCATGTCTACAATAGTGCGTGCTGTTTCCGGCCGATGAAGAGGTGCTTTTGCCATCGTGATTGTTGCTTTCTTGCAACGGCTTGCATCTTTACTGCTAAACTTCTTGCGGTTGGGGGGCTGTGACGCCGTGAAAAGTCATATAGGCTCGTGATCTGCTTTCAGAGTGATCTCGTAACAACAGGTATTCTAAACAGCACATGCTCTCTCTAAATTGAGCAGAAAAAGGAAACCAAATCGCACAAAGTCATCGCTTGCAAACGGTGCTGCAGTACTCGAAGGTAGCTTCGTCAAATGCCGAACCGGGTCTGCGAGCTGTCGGGAGCCCGTCATGTGGTTCGACCATGCAGCATGGATAGAGCCGCACGCCACGGTTGGCCATGGGGGTATATCTCTGCCAAGAGTGTGTGTGTGCCTGCACGCTTCTTCGTTGCATTACATCGGAGAGAGCGGAAGAGTGCCGGCCTCAACACGGTCCTCACGGCTCCTCACGGCTCCGGGGCCTCGCCGCTGGGCCGCAGGCTCTTCCGAAACCGGCCCTGCATCCACGACCGGTACATCTTGACCCGCGTGCTGCGGTTCACAATGAGCCGATTGTCCACCGCCAGCTCCTCAACCACCAGCTTGTCCTCGCCGCCCCACAGCTCGGCAATCTCGGCGCGGTCGAAGAAGTACACCCGCGTGCCGTCGCCGCGCACGTAAAAGTTCTCGTCCAGGTACCGCCCCTTGCGGAACCGCACCTGCGCCAGGTCGCCGCGCGCGTAGTCGCGGAAACACACCTGGCCGCCGGGCTTCAGCAGCCGGCACACGTTGTCGACCGCCTTCGCCCACTGCGTCGGCGCCAGCGCCGAGAAGATGAAGATCAGCACCGCCACGTCGACCGACTCCTCCTCAAGCCCCTCCGGAAGACTGTCGGCCGACACGTCCCACACGTCCGCCTGCATCTGGCCGTTGCTGGCCACGTACGCCTCCTGCGTTCGCATCACCGCAACCGCCTGCTTCGAGAAGTCGCACGCGTGGATCTTCAGCCCCGCGTTCTTGTTGTCCTTCAGCAACGGGAACGCTGTGTTGCCGGCCCCCGCACCAATCTCCAGCACCACCTTGGGCCCCGCGCCCTCTTGTGTGACTTCGTCCAGCACCGGAAATTCTTGCTTCAGCCATTTGCGGTCCTTGAAGAAATTGGCCGTGTTATTCTTGTAGAAGAGATTCCACCACTTGGCCGGATCGCCGTTAAATCTGCCTGGAGTTCGGGGGAAAAGAGACGCGACAATGTTAGCTGAACTGATACTCATATAGCCAGTAGAAATGTCACACAACCGAGTGTGTGTGTGTGTGTGTATGTATGCTTTGTATGTATATTAACAAAGATGCTAACGCGAGAGGAGGGATCAGATGGGAGCGAAAGACTAAAAAAGATTGATTCATCACAGAAATTCAGATGAACTATGCTAAAAGTTGGAAATCATCATTTCACCTCGGCTAGACAGCGGTTTCGGCGGAGGTTGGTTGAACCTCAAACCGCAGAAAATAACTGGGGGCAGTTCTGGGGGAAGACAAGAAAAAGCACCACATATGCAACCATCATCGTACTCACTTTTGTCATAGTCAGACACTGGAGACTGACGCTGCAGCTCATACTGCTTCTCCGCATACTCCTTGTAAGTATCGTCAGTCTCCACGTGGTCCCAGGCATTGAACTCGAACACGTCGTCTTGCTCCTTGAGGTAACGGCTGCCAAATTGAAAGGGATCGCTCCGCTTCATGTTGTACTGTGGATCATGAGACCGGTGTGGCGGCACTGGTGCAACCTCTGACGAGGACGACGTATCTGCTGTCTCTGCTATCGACTCTTTTGAATCGCGCGCCTCTGTCTCCGGGCCAGCCTGGCTGCACTGTGCCGGCTGTAGCGGCTCTGTGAGCTTCAGCGATGCCGTGGCCTCGACGATAGCATCTTGGCCGCTGGCTACCGCTATTGACAGTGAGCTCATAGTGTCCCCCGTACTGACTCGTTGCAATGCACAGGCGCTCGGACAGTTGGTTCTTTCTCCAAGTTAGTAGCTCTTCGTGGGAATAGGGTGGTAAACTGTGATGTGCTGCAAACGCAGAGAGAAGAGGAGTTGAAAAGAGAAAAATGAGATTGGGGAGAGGAAAAAATTGCTGCAGAGAAATAGGCCCGGAAATTTCAAGGGGAAAAAATTGTTGGCCGATAAGAGGTCAAATGAGGGCTAAATCACGGCTAAACCCCGTATCTAAATCCCTGTCGCTTTGGAACTGGACAGCAAACGAATGAAGCAGCCGATTGACGACCACACCGGATCACCAAGCTCCAGTTCATCAGCATTCGCCATTCAAAAGTTCATCTCCGTTGCCGTCACGTCAAGCATCAGGACTGACCGTGATCTTCTTCTTCTTGCTCACCCTTATCCGACCGATAAGACCCGTTCCGCTCCGACTCCGTCCCTCCCGACCACCGAATCTCCGCAACCCCCCCTCCTCCGTCTCCTTCTCCCACCACACAAACAACAACAAATATGGCGCCCGTAATCTTCCAACCGCAGGCCATCCTGACGAACCAGGAAGTGCTCAAGCTCGCCCAGCAAGCCCCGGCCTATCTGCGCGGTAACCCGCGCAAATTCTCGTCGTCCCCGCTGCAGTCGCTGCTGTCCGCCGGCGAGTCCGCCGAGCTCTGGCTCAACTACGAGAACCTGCTCATTGCCTGCCTGCGCATCAGCGACGACGCCACCGCCCAGGAGCTGCTCGATCGCCTAGTCCTCCGCTTCGGCAACTCCAACCAGAAGATCATCGCCCTGCAGGGCCTGTACCAGGAGGCTATTGCGCCCAACGTCGAAGCTCTGGGCGAGGTTGTCAAGAAGTACGATGCCATTCTGGCAAAGGCTGGGACTACAGAGCCGAATATTGTATGTTCTCAACGCCTCGGGGATACTATACTTGTTTTGTCCATATCAGACCTCACGGTATATACTATGTCTGCTAACGAATTATCCCTTGGGTCTCGCATAACAGCCCATTGTAAAACGCCGCGCCGCGCTTGCAAAGACTCTGGGACGGCCAGCTGAAGCCATCACAGCACTAACAGCCATGCTTGAATACTCCCCGACTGACGGCGAGGCTTGGGCGGAACTCGCTGACCTGTACCTCTCCCAAGGACTGTACCAACAAGCCATCTTCTCGCTGGAGGAGGTGCTCGTTCTCATGCCCAATGCTTGGAATGTATGGACTGACCGAACCAAACCCGTTGAGCTTCATGACTCATATGCTAACCTTGGCATTTACAGATGCATGCGCGGTTGGCAGAAGTTCTGTACATGGCCGCCACGGCCCCCGGATCCGAAGGAACCAACACAGCCCGGTACCTCTCCGAGTCGTTGAGACGATTCTGCCGCAGCATCGAACTGTGCGACGACTACCTGCGGGGATACTACGGCTTGAAACTGGTATGTGGCTCTCCTCCCCTCAAATCTCTCCCCACCCATCTGCAAACCCACGCGTTAGCTGACTGACGCCGAACACCCCACAGGCCACCGACAAGCTCCTGTCCGAGAAGCTCAAGGCCCCCAAGGGTGTGGACAACGACGACATGCCGCCGCCCGAGCCGGCCACCGTGCAGGCGCTCAACGCCAAGGCAACGGCGAAGCTGGCGGAGATTGTGCGGCGGTACGGCGCGGGCGAGAAGGGGTGGGACGGCTACGCCGAGCCGGAGATTTCGGCCGCGCGCGCGGTCCTGGACCAGACCACCGCCAGCGTGACACGGTAAAATAGTTCAGTACGCCGCGCGGTCTCCTTGTGCTTTCGTCTTGTCTCTTTTTTTTTCTTTTGTCCCCGTTGGGTGTAACTACACATTCACCTCATATGGTCTTGGTGGCTTCTCTTATATCTGTCTGCGACGACCTCTGTTATTCTTCCCTTTTTCATGAAATTAATTAGACGTGGAGTTGGAGTGAAAGTCAACTGGTGCCGGTGTTCCACGTGTATGTCGAACTGCATTTGTGTCCACGATCGTGTGAAGCAAATCTGTCAATCACTTTGACTCGGGGGGACTCAACTTCGTTTCACAGATTAGATGTGGGGGGAAGCGATCAACATTCCACAACCCGAACCCTAACTATAGAGCCTTCCATCGCACATACCACGGTCTATGTAGATCATATGTCTGGATATCAGCGCTTTCATATGATGCTTCTAATATCGCCTCACTCATATGAGACCAAATTCACAGCACTTTGTGATAATCTGTCATATATGGTGCTAGTTTTCATGTGCAGCTCTGAGCGTTCAACCCTACACCCTAAGCTACCCCCAGCTGCTTTCACATGCGGGACGAGGAACTGGCGTCTTCTGGCGGCATATCTTTCTCTTCTGTTAAGTAATGTTCTGTAAATTGATGAACACCAGGGAAAAAAAAACCTCAAGCACGAAGAATCCGAGACCTATTCTTAGATACAAACGCCGGGGCGCTGATCTGCGACAACGTTGATGCTCTGCGTGGAGCTTCACCCCTTCGCGATGGTGTTTCAGCATAACATGTAGTTGAAGCTTGAGCGGGTTTTGACGGAACCACACCCGAAAAAGAAGCATGACACCCCCATGATTGACAGGCATGTTAGTTAGATCGGGGGATTTCTTCCATGGTTCCCTTTTTTTCTTTCTTATTTTTTTTCAATTTTTTTCTTTTTTTTTTTTTTTTCTGCTTTGAGCCAAGGTGATGCCCACACACCCCCCAATATGGCTGCAGGGTTGATTGATCGACAAGAGCAGCAGATGTCAAGACCAGAAAAAGACCAGAAGTTGTATTTGCTCGAAAAAAGCTCTGTGGACTTTTGCTCTTCTTTCTATTCTTAGACCGCTCAATGAATGATCTCCATATGCTCGTTTCTTAGCTTCTTTTCATCAACTCTCACGCCCCTCCTTCGTTGTTTCCAGCTGAAGATCCCAGCCATCCATGTGAACCCGAGATCGCCACGGTGAATAGTTATTAATAGCAGCATCTGGAGTTGGGTTCAAGAAAAGGGCAGAGGTTGACACGGCGTACCTGAGGGGGAACCGCCATCTTCAGGCGGGGAACCCACGGATAAACCCGATAGAACCGAAAAAAAAAAAACCTGGAGATGCCAAAATTGAGATGGGAGGTAATGATCGGTCTGGCGTGAATGGTAGCCAAAACTCACAATCCTTAGACGTTGAGGTTATCCGGTCCCAGGACGATGACTGGGTGTGATGGGTAGAATGCCCAATAGCTCCGCCGGAATCTCAGCTTGGGCAAATCAGGTTAATATTAGCCTCGCCGGCGCGATGGCCTGGGGCGGCGGCTGGTGGTTTGATATCAGTGACGGACGGCGTGGCGTAGGCAGGGACCGTGTGTGCGGTTGGGACCGCGGGGAGATGAAAAGGGCACAGTAGTACTCAGGTGGCCCGAGGTGGCAGCGAAGATTTCATGCTGATGAACTATGCGTTTCTGGCAGTCTTGGACTTCCAAAAGACGCAGAATGAGGCAAGCGGTGTCGAAGGAGGTGGCTAGAAACATCAAGAAGTACTCGGTTGGGGCGTGACCTGCGCTTGGACGCCGGAGCACGCTTCGGAGGGTCCGGGACGGACGAGACCTTGAACGCCGGGTCCAAAAAGGAGAACGGCGAGGGGGAGACAACCAGAGCTATATCATGGGCATAAACGGTCAAGACTGATAGTACCGGTGCTATCAGGATGCGAGCATGGGCGACGGACACTAAAGGAAGCAGATCCGGAGGGACTTACACAGCCCTCTCTGTCACTTAACAGCATTATCGAACTTCATCTGTGAAGGGTGATAGGATCCCATGATCTCATGGGCATCAGCTGCTTATCCGAATTCATTTTGACTCTAAGGGGAATAACCATAAGCCGACACTGCTATGGACTCTTTTTCGTGGCTTGGGAGATCTTCCGCTTTACTAACGGTATTGGGACAGTCAAGATTTTCCGACTCCCGAGAATACTAGGGCTACCGATATATCTGGCCGGCCAGGAAGGAGTACCGACATGGATATAAATCTAGACCGAGATGAAGATAGATTTTCAGTTGCCGCCTAAGGAAGACTGTGAATATATTAGACAACAGAGAGACCACCGAGATTGAGGGGATATGATGCTGGATATCTTCTCGTGTTGACCGGCGAAGGTCAGCATGAAAGCTGGGTAGTGAAAGAAGTAGCTAGACTTGGGGGTGTGTATTTTGCAATGCAATGCAAAAAAAAAAAAAAAGCACAAACGAAAAAAAAGAAGGATTTCTCTTCATGGAAACAGAGGGTTGGCTGTTCAGGGAAGGCCTGCCGAGACCACAGACTGGGCAGCCAAACATTTATCTATGTAAGTGAAGCTTTGAAGGGTTCTCTAGAGAGATGATGTATTCTTGGAAACATCTCCAAATTGTAAGTGCGGAAGCTGCAGATAGTTCTGATCTCCCTCTCCTCTGCCACGTTTCTTTTTGTATCTTTTTCTCTCCTCTCACACAGGCAATATGGCGCCGCCCGCTTAGGCGAAACTGACCCACGATATGTCAGTCGAACTTCTCATCTCGCTTCGCAAGAAACCCGCCCAAAGCGGAAGGGAATGATGGCGGAGACGGATGGGCAGAATGAAAAAGCGACGCTGGCGTTGTGATCTATTTTCGTTAACGCCATGTGGCTTCCCGCAGCTACGAGGAGACCCCCAACGGGTGCTGAATGGGTAAGATACAACAGCTTACACGGAGGTGTGGTTGGACATGTAGCGAGAACGGCCTCTATGAACAAGCAGCATTTGACAGTTGCAGTAAGGTCAAGGACTATGGCTAGAGAGAGAAGCAAGTGGTCCATTCAAATTCTTGAGTTTTCTTCGGGGATCGACACTGGGGGCTAAGACTTCTACTCATTCATTCACAGATAGACATAGTTTTGCCAACTAACATGCCCACATAACAAACTATGAGCATTAAAAACAATGTACCCTTTACTACTGCAACTAGATATAGGAGATGCAGACAATACTTTCCAGACCACCACACCACCTCTGGCCACTGCAGCTGTCCTGACAAACGAATACATACCATCTACAGCGCCCTGGACGATCAAACATGTCGTTCCTGGCGGGGAGACTACCACACCTAGACGTCAGATGCCAGTGACTGGACCACACACACTCTGTGCTTATGCAGAGAGAAAAGGTCGATCCAAGCTGGGAAGGGCTGGCTCTCAGCCATGCCTTGAGAGCGGGTTCTATCTAGAGTTACGGGAATAGACGATTCCAAGCTAAGGTGATGTGCGTTTTTATTTGTTTTTCTTTTCAGCGGGAGGGCGAAGAGGGGGACACAGGGAAAGAAAGGGAAAGGGCTTGGGGAACGGTCTCATATACACGCATAATGATCTAGACCGCTACAAATAGGGAACGCCATCTGATTCGATTCTTCTGTCCAGGCCGAGGATCAAAGTGCAACAAAAACGGAAAACTCGCAGAACGCAAGAGTCCAAAAAAAAGAGGGGACCGTCTCCCTCCCCTCCCTCCCCGGTGTGACGCGGGTTTGCACAGCAGCTCACGAGTGTACACAGCAATCAAGCGAGAGGGATAAAGAAGGGAAAAGAAATATTACACAGGTCTAGACCTAGACAGGGAAAGCGAGAGACGACTCGACGTGGGCTGAAGGTATATTAGATTAAGTCTCCATGACGGAAGTGTGAAGGAATCGGTGGTGGGATTGTGGTTGCTGGCTTTGCTTGGGTGTAAGTGAAGACGGGAGGAAACGCGGTGACTCCGGCCGGTGCTTGCAGCTTCGGTGCTGGTACCTGGTATCTGTAGTGTGCGTGTGTCCGTTTCTCGGGCTTAGGGGAATTATCAACTCTTGCACGCAAAGGCTGCCAATGAAGACCGGGATTTATCTATGATCCGGTGGCGGCATCCTTTCATGCAAGGTTGGACACAGTCACGTCCAACCACCCGCCCATTCTTTTTTGCACTGGATATATAGACATACCCGACTCAACACGTATGGCGTTGTTGAGGTTAGTCCCAGTGTGGTAAAGTGCTCGTCTACGGTACACAGATGTGTAACACGGTGACTCTCTCACACACGAGGGGACGCCGTGTGTGCCTATCAGCACATGTACCAGCTATAAACGACTTACTGAGCTACGAGTATGTATGGTACTGGGCTTACAGCCAGTATATGCATGCTGTACACAACCGTGCTGCATGTAGGTGGTGGGACTGCCTGCTAGATGCCGCACGGGCTGCTTCCTGAATGAACCCGTTTTGAAAGATGTGTGTGGTGTCTCGATTGGAGCTCTCTCTGCTCGAACATGGGCCGCTGCACACACTGGTGACACCGACTGAGGGCGATTAAAAGCAGGAAAGCAACGCAGTCCGCCTGTTCCCCCCCCTCCTCTCTTTCCTCACATCAATTGGATGTTATCGTCTGTCTACAGTACATCACTCACACAGCACATTCCCCAGTACAATTCTCTGACAGTTACCATCTAAAGAGGGGGCGTGGGTTTGAGGGGGTATTAAGAAACAAGGGGGCAATAACAGTCCCGGGGAGAGAGCCCCTTGGTTTTTTTTTCTTTTTTTTCTTTTGCCTCCGGGCCGGGGGTGTCGTCCCGCGGGTCTGGTTGGAGAGGGCCCATATGGACATATGGACATCTGGACTTATAAAGAGGGTAGAAAGTAGAGAAGGAAGAGAGAGGGGGAAGAGAGAAGAAGACCCCTACCCTGCAGGAATCCTAAAAGAGGCCGAGGAGAAAAAAACGAAAGAATTGGCAAAAGGCGGGAGCTATACCTTAAACCTAAACCCAGACAGGACGGGAACCAAGATTTTGGCGACCGCGATTAATTAACTTTCCCGAATCAGCTCCAGAGAGCAACTTAAGCCGAGCAAGCTTGTTTGGAGATTTTCTCTAACACAACCTAAAGTGAAAAAGTGTCTGGGGTCGACCAGGCCAGCCCTGTTTGGAATGTTTTCTTTCCTTCGTCCTCCCTCTTTCTCGTCCCCCCCCACTGATACTCGCGGTATTTTCTTCTTCTTCTCTCACTTTCCTTCTGCTCTGGTAAATGACTCAAGGCATAATTTTTTTTCTTCGAGGTTGTGTGGGCGTGGTCTCTCCGTCATCACCAACAAAAGGGCTTGGCCCCCTCCTGTTTCCTGTTCACCGCCACCACTTACAATCTGTTTGAGGCCTAAATACTATCTACCCACACTGATAGGAGAGAGAGAGAAGGTAAGAGAGACCTTGTTTGGTTTCTGCGGCAAATACCAAACAGTGGCTTGAAACCAAATTAACCTTCGGAGCCACACGTTTCTTAGAGTGTGGATGCGCCATGTATATGTGGCGGGTGATGTGGCGAACATGTGTGGCGAGTATCTCTAAGACAGGAGAAAGTATTTGATAACTGCTCTTCACTTATATGGATTTTCACTGCAATCGACAAAACCTGTGTTCATCCAGTGTTCTCTCGAGCATATGTTGTGTACAGTAGATGATGATAACAACATGATATGGTTCCCAGAGTTCCTTTCTCCCCTCCGGTCTCCATCCTCCAATCGACCTAGTTCTCCACCACCAACCCACAACCCGAAGATTGCGTCCACACATCTGAACGCTTCCTTGTTCGTGATCCGCGGAGAGCCCTGACGTGCTTAATCTTTCTAGGTGATTGTCAAAGTTCTGGATCTCGCTAGTCTACCCGCTTAGACGCACTATAGACACGCTTTCACAGCAGCATTCTGCTTTCTCCGTTTGGATGATTTAGACCAAGTTTCATTTTCTTTTTAATCTGCTCTCCACCGCCCCTCCTCCACACTCCGGGGGTGGTCTAACCATAACGGGGTCCGTTGGTATAAAAAAGCCTCTTTCAATTAACCATGCCCTGCCGGCAGGAGGAGACGAGAGAGGGAGAGAGTTGCGTTGGGCTAAGGTCTAAAAGGAAAGCTGACCCTATATCATTTTCTTTCTAGCTGTAGCGTGGCATGGGGATTATTTCTGTCTCTCTGGCCTTGGTTTTGGGAGCGGGTTCCTGACTAAATATCACGAAAGCACAACCCACGAACCTCTTCAGGCTGGGTTTACACACACGTTATTTGCATCTGATACTCCAGCTGGCCCGACGACCCCCTCTCTCCCTCTCTCTTCCCAACCCAGCTTTGCATAATCCCTTCCTGCCGGCCCTGAACCAGGTTTGGCCAGCAGCGGGCTCCATCTTCCAGGAGGTCGTCGTCGGAGGGAAGGGGTTGAAGACGGTGTGAGGTCGGGTGCTCAGGCACGGTTAGTCTATTATTGGATCTTCTCTGTCGATCTCGATCATCTATGGAACAATTCCAACCACTGGTGTCCCCCCCCGTTCACCTCTTACGGTTCTTTGCCGTCTGTCGTCCATCCTGTGCTTTTTTCTTTTTTTTCCTTTTCTTCTCGGTCCCCTCTCTCCCACGATCCTGTCGCACCCCCCTCCTTCTTGCGAACTCCTGGCCGGGTCTGCCTGGTCGTCTTCATTGCTTCGAGTTGCCCGTGACCGGACGAACCACTTCGGTCCTCGTCTTTGCTTGTCCCCCCTTTGCGCTTTGCGCCCAACTCTGTCTGTCCCTGCCTTCCCGCCCGTTCACACATCCTAAACCCTCTTGTCTATTCCGTCTTTCCTATGCAAATTGCACCGCTTTTCCGCGGCTTTTGCTCTCCTCGTCCTTTTCTTCTTCGTATCTGTAGATCTCGCGTGATCCTGGCCTTCATATTTTGATCTCTTTCTCGTTCTCTGCCCCTTGCTGTATGTGATCCTTGCCTCTCTGCTTCTTGATATGCAGTCAAATCCATGTGCACAGGTGGGTGAGTAACACCAGCATCAGCCTTCTGCTACACACCCCCCGTCCACCCTCTCCCTTACCGTGCTCCAGGATATTTTTGCTGCACGCATGTCCATTTCTGTCCCCCCCATCCCTCCCGGTTTGGCTCGTGCTCTGAGGAATCCCGAGGGGGGCCAGGGAAGGAACTTAATGGTAAGTAATCTTTCAAGCTAACCCAATGTCAAAACCGCCTCAAACAACCGCTGACATGCAGCCTCAAGACCATGTGTGTGTATCAGACCCGTAAAGTGCTTCCTTTCCTGCTTTGTCCATATGTCATGCCATGTGGTGACTACTTATAGAAAGGAGGACCTGTATGCGCTATTCCTCTTCCCTCCCCATACATTAACTCGACAAGCTATAATTTCCCGATCTCGCCGCTGGCCGTGAAGATTAACTTTATACACTCTATCCCATACACCTCTATACGTACACCCACATCTGATAATAGCCATTTGTGTGTTTGTCTGGATGTGTGCCCGCCGCCAGATCTTGAAAACTGTCTTGACCGTTGTGCGATGATCTCCACCCATTCATCATCATCCTCGTCATCTACCTCACACACCCCTCCCCGTTTTGGCCGTCTTCGTTCGAGATTTCTTCTTCCTGGCCCTTCTTCACTCCCCTTCCATCCCCCTCCCCTCTCTCAACCATCTATCCCCTTGTCTCCTCCCCATCTCCCCGAATCCCTTCCCCCCCAGTCAGTTTTCCTTTATATAGACACAAACATCCGAGAACGCACACACCTGCACACACATACACGCGCGCACACAAACCAAAATCTACTCTACGCACATACATCTTGACGCAAATACGCGTCTCTTCTTCCTTCTCTTTGCACTTACACACCACCCGTTCTTGCTTCTGCCTCCGAGATCACTCCATTAGCTATGTTTGCGGGAGATCCGCCCGCCTTCTCCCCATCCAGTCCGCATCTTATATATCTGTACCACGCCGCGTGCTGCTTGTTCAACTTGATCACAACAGCCACGCCGCCCGCGCATTAGCAGCTTTCATGCAGCAATCGCAGCTCGCCCGCAGATAACGGATCCAGATATCGTCAACCTTCGCCAAAGACCCACGAACCAGACAAACAAAACACTACCTCTCTCTCTCCACAAACTGTTCACATTGTCAACCGCCGACATTTCATACGCCAGGATAGGACAACTATCTCCAGCTATTTGCCATTCCCCCGGCCGCCTCTCCTCTCAGCCAGCTCTCCAGGTTTGCAATTTTCGCCAGTGGTGTCCCATCTGAGCTGAGTGTTTCTGACGATATATATCGCTGTATATAACAAGCTAGCTGCGTCACCTTGGGGGAAAAACGTCGAAGTTGGTCCTCCCGTCCCTTCTGACTCTGATTCTTCTTCTCCTCTCCTGCTTTTTCTCCTTTGCCCCCGTGCTACCGATATCGAAATACTGAATTTATCATCTTTTTGAAGCCTTCGCCTGATCCATTCTCTCCCCATTCATTATCATCTTCTTCTCCGCCTCCTGCCACGTTTCGTTTTGTGCTTTTGTGCATCGCCCCTTCCTCAACTCTTCAGCCCACATTCAGTCACCTGCTCCTTCCCAACCGTCATCGGTTCATTCCCATCTTTGTCATCACCAATCTTTCTGACATCTCTCTATCTTCCTCTTCACCTCTCACCTTTCAATCATCCTGCTCTCTTTCTTCCTCTTTCACATCACCAATCACGCCTTCATCCTCGTCATTGACATACTCAACCCTCAAACCCTAGGCTTGTTTTATATAGGCTGTCCTGTCTCTTCTGTGCTCTTCCTCTTCACCTCATCACTTCTTTCTCTGATCTCCTCAATTGATACATTGGTAACCGCCGACCCGTCGTATCAATCCTACGCATGCTCTTGTCTCCGACCATCACCTTTTCTAAATCAGATATCTCTTCCTAACCACCCAGTGCTGTATGTACTGTGCCTTATTCACTCTCATCGTTGGTCTCGACTCTTCCAGTGGGTCGCTTAAACCTGGCTTCGAATCATATGGGCTGTCACCTATCACTGTCTACCTCAGCCACCAACGCCTTCATACAACCTACCTGACCCCGAGAGGGCAAAGGCACACATAGATAACGCAGCTAATCTTGGCAGCAGCCGAAAAAAAGAACAGGAGGAAAAAAAAGGAATCATGTAAGGATGCCGCCAGTCCTATGACAACGCCCGATTCTTGATCCACTCGCAAGTCACTGCTGCCCTTCGTCTTTCCCCTATTGACCTTTCCATGTCTTGTAGACATCTCACACTCTGGACTATCGAACTAAATAGTTCCGCATCCTCAAACTCTTCTTCGTCAACGCCCTCGTGTGTTCCCATCCCCTAAACGACCTCCTCGGCTTCCCGCTTTTCAAGCCTCGTTTGCATATTTTGTGAAACAGGTATCACACTATATTCCGCGATATAAACTTCACAGATCAACCATCCAGCCGGCTCGATCTCCTATACCATCCTTGGCCATCCTCAGACCGCATCTATTGTGACCCTACCGTCACCTCTTGATACCCCAGAACATTCCGTCCTTGCACTACAAGAACCCACGATCTCGACAGTCTTGTGCCATCACTGTTAACATACCATCTCCACCACCAGTCCTTGTACCATTTGCCACTCTCTTCCTTTTACATCTGTTCCATTTTCTTCCGCCAATATATTGTCTTGCCAAAATCCTTTTTCTTTTACCGTTCAATTTCTCTCAGCAGCTCATCCACATTTCTTCCAAGATATTGCCCATCCCTAGCTAACCCCTTTCACCTTTTCATACCACGGATTCAATCCCGCCCGCTCCAACGCAGAATTTCTTTTCCATCATCGGGACCTCTACTGCCAACGCGGTAGAGACTGTCTCTCTTTGTTGGAAATAATGCCCGGCTCCAGTCGGTCATCTAACGCTGTTCCGTCCCGACGCCGCAGCAGCACTCAGTCGAGTTCGACAAACCGTGACCCCACATCGGGTCCTGGCCCTAGTAGTGGAGCTGCCGGCCCGTCCGACAACAAGGATGGCGGCAACAACTCTCCGGCCGTGGCAAAGTCCAAACGTGTGCGAACGGGCTGTCTAACTTGTCGTGAAAGACATCTTAAATGCGACGAGGCCACTCCTGATTGCCTGAACTGCCGAAAAAGCAACCGCGAATGCAAGCGCGGTGTCCGGTTGAACTTCATCGATGTCCAAGTGCGCAATCCCCCGAGGCTTCCACCAACCGCGGACTGGTCAGGTACGTATCAAAACTTGTATAATGTATTAATCACTCATAATGCCTCTAACTCTCTTTACACACTCACAGTTCAGTTTCAGGATGAATCGCGGTCGATCGCGGCCGAATATCAGGGAGGTTTGAGCCGCTATGCAGTCGAGACTCCCACGTCAGCTCGTGATGCCGCTGCCGAAGAAGAACGCAAGCGCCATCGGTCTCGCTCCCGTCACCGCGCACACGACTCGCCTCATCGACTTGAAGATGCCGGCGAAGACTTTGATGATAATTCGTCGGCTTCGTTGAGGTCCGCAGCAGCCAGCACTCTGATGCGTCGTGCCAAAGAAGTCTCCCCACCAGGTGATGCCCGCAGCGATGGATCATCATTCATCAGTCTCAATGCATCGGCGGCGTTGGCATCGGGTCTCTACAGCTCAACATCGAGTGTATTCCCGGCGTCTCACTTATCTGGAGGCCCGGGATCTTCGTCTCGGTCACATGGGTACCATGCAAGCGACACCTCGAGCATTGCCTCCTTCGTCCCCCCGCCCCAAATGCAACCCCGTGTGAAGACACCAACCGGAACAGCATCTGGGGCCAGTACAACCACTGCTATGACTTCATGGACCGGAGGTAGCGCAGATACCATGTCCCCAGATGATGTGATGACCCCCCAGTCGAGCGACCGTCCCACTGCTTTGGCTGCAGGTGAGCGGGAGTACCTTAGCTCTGCCGAAGAAGTCATGTACATGCAAGTCTTTGTCAGAGAAGTCGGCGTTTGGATGGACTCTCTGGACAAGGAAAAGCATTTCAGCCGTTTGATTCCCTACCAGGCATTGAAATCGCCTATGCTTCTTAACGCCTTCCTTGCCTGCGGTGTCAAGCACCTCACGCTTGTCAACAGTGCTGGCATCAAGGATGATAAGGCCCTGTTCTATTACGACACCGCAACCACACAGCTACTCCGCAGTCTCCAAAACCCCGACCGAAACACGGCCGAGTGTGCTACCACTGCGGTTGTGTTGAACGTGTATGAGATCATGTCTGAGAAGCCTGCCGCCAGGATGAACCACATCGCCGGTGCTCGTGCGCTTATCCGGGAGTGTGGCTGGAACGCCAAGTCATCTGGCGTTGGTGCTGCATGTTTCTGGCTCAATGTGGGCATGGAAGTGCTCTCGTGTCTCGCCTTCAACTGGCCTACGGCCTGGGACCCTGATCAATGGGGGGTAGACATGGACTTCGAGGCCGATGACCAACAAGATCGTCAGTCTTCCAATACCCACCAGAAACAGCCTGATGACTTTGGTCAGGCTGATCAACGTACCCCAGGTGCTGCTAGCAGCCGAGGCATTACGCCATCTATCATTGAAGAAGAGATTGATCTTGGCCACGGATCCGGAGAGGAAGAGATCTGGGTGCACCGGATTCTCTACATCGTGGGGAAGATTGCAAACTTCCGTGCTAGTGTTCCTAAGTATCAGGAGGCGCGGCCACACGATGAGCACATTCGGACGGGCAATCGCCTTGTGCAATGGCAGGAGTTAAAGCAGTTGTGTGATCGCTGGAACAATGCGTGTCCGCGTACCATGCATCCTCTAGGTTACCTGTATCCGTCGCAAACCAAGTCGGGCAGTGCATTTCCTAATGTCTGGTGAGAGTTATCCAGATTTGCCCCTGTTTTGTCCCTCTCCCTCGAATGCAGTCGTTAACTAACAATATCTCCTTGCGATATCCATCAGGCTCTTGAAGCGTTCGGCGATTGTTGGTAGACTGTTCTACCACACAGCCCAGTGTCTGTTAGCCGAGACTAACCCAACCGAACCTGCACACACGAGTGATGAGATGCGAGCGCTACAACTTCACCATGCCCATCAAGTCTGTGGCATCGTGGCTCATAGTAACGACCGTGGCATTGCCAGCGTTGCTGTTCGCAGCCTAGCCATCGCCACAGTTTCTTTGACGGAACGGCGTGAGCAGGACGAAGTAATCGAAATGCTCGAGAAAATCAACTCCGAGGCCGGGTGGAAGATTGGAAAAGTCCACAACGAGCTCAAGGTTGCTTGGGGTTGGGAACTGCCTCAAGGCAGCGCGGCTCTACTAGGCATGTCCATGGCTGGTAGTCCTTCGCTTGCTGGATTTGACATTACTCCTCCTTCCATGGGAGGGGCCGGCCGAGGATCGGCGTCGCTGTCTCCGTCACCATCAATGTCCTCGCGTGGTGCTGGTGGAAAGCAGCAGGCGCAAAAGATCAAGCCCCTTCACTCCAGACACCAATCGGCACAGATTCCTCAGCACTTGAAAGCGGCACGGCCAACATCGGCGTCCTTGTCGGCAAGTGAACAGCAGGCCAAAGCTGAACAGGCACAAGCTCACGCCATTGCTACGGCTCGGTCGTTGATGACGGCCCATGCCTCCCAAGCCGCAGTTGTGGCAGCAGCGGCTGCTGCAGCGTCCGTCCAGCCGCTGCCCACGCCGGTCAATCCCCTTGCGTTTGGAGATTTCAGTCTCCCGAATCACCCTTACCAGAACTTTTATGAACCTCCAAGCCGGCATCATTATGACGATGATTCAGTAGATGACTTCTTCCAGTAGTCAGTGTGGTGTTCCCTTTTTCGCTTCTGTTCTCTTCGATTCAACACCTTTTAGCAGCTTCTTTTCGTTTCGATTTCAAACTTTTCTTCCTCTTATCCTGTTCAATCCTGTTCACTTTTCTTTTTCTCTTCTCTTCTCTTCTCCTCATCGTTCTTTCACGTTTCGTTCGGATTTCACGGATCTCTCTTGAGGTCCAAGGTGGGAGGGCGGGAGTTTGACAGCATATACCAAAAATGCTGCTCAACATAACTGTACGAACACTTGATGCCCTCTGATGATTAACACGGCTTCTCCTTTTTTTTCTCTCTTCTCTTGGATTTTTAGGGTTACTCTTGTCTTCTTGTCTTTCTTTTATCATGACTTTTTTTCTCCATAGATTGGTAGGGGTGAGTTTTGGATTTTTTCTGGGTGGGGGCATTTTTGGATTTTCTCTTTCCTGTTATCAAAAAGAAGTGGACTTGACATTTTGTAGTAGATACATACCATAGGACGTGTTCGGATATTAAGTCTGTTGGATATTTTCTTGATTATGCTAAATCTTGTCCCAGTCTGAATGTGTGATGTTACATGATAGGACGCTGCATGGAAGGGGGACCTGTGCCATAGAGAGGAGCCGCGATGTCAACCTGGAGTGTCAAGTTTAAAGAGACGTCGAGGCTGAAAACACACACACAGCACAAGAAGCAAAAGATTTGCAGCGTAGTCTATGATTCAAGTCTAATCTAATTCTGCTGTTCATCAAGGAAGCGACAAAAGACCTCCATAAAAAATCCCCGACCCAATGACAGCAACAAGAAACCAGGAGGCTAAAAATGGCATCCCACTTGAAAAAGGAAAAACGGATAGAAAAAAACTAACTAACTAAGCTAGGGAAGAGAAAAGGGGAAAAAGGGGAAAAGGGGAAACGAAACGGATCATCAACGTGAGAATCGTAAGAAAAAAGGGGGGGGGGGCGGAGGGGGTAATCGCGAAATGAGGGCCGACAACTCTCAAAAGGAGATGTGGCTGTTGTTGTCCAGTTTACACGGCGATGACGTCGTCGTGGGCAGTTTCCTGCATGCAAGGCTCAGCCTCAACCTCGACGGGGGGCACAGCAATGCCGAACTTCTCGTAGGGGAAGTCGGTGAGAGCGGGCATGTACTCTGCCCAGCCGTCGCCGATCTCGCCGACCTGGTGCATGTCGATGTCGCCGGCCTCGCCGGTGCGGCCGGCCAGCACCTCGGGCTCACGGCCGGCGTACTCCTGCTTGAGCATGGGGTGCGGGCACCAGATGACGCGCATGCCGGCGCGGCGGCCGGCCTCGACGCCGGGCACGCTGTCCTCGAAGACCAGGCACTCCTCGGGGGTGACGGGGGCTTCGCCGGGGGCGAGCGACGCGTTGATGGTGCTCAGGGCGAGCAGGTAGATGTCGGGGAGCGGCTTGCCGCGGCCCTTGGGAATGCGCGGGTCATCGCCGAGCACCCGGCGGTGCGACTCGAACACGCTGAAGAGCTCGGTCAGGTGCGAGGTCTTGATCTTGAAGTTCGACTCGTGCGAGCTGGTGGCCAGGGCAATGTGCACGCGGCGGGTGGCGCCGGCGGCGATGGCGGTGGCGGCGTCGCCGTTGACTAGAGCGCCCGAGTCGGCGGCGTGCTGCGGCTTGGCGGCCCAGTAGCGGGTGCGGCCCAGGTCGGCCAGCAGCTGCGGAATGCCAGGGAGCGGCTTCGTGCTAGGAAACAGCTTGGCCTGGAGGGCAGTGTTCTCGGCCAAGTACTGCTCCTTCGAGATGGGCAGGTTGGCCCAGGCATGGAAGACCTCGGTGGCGGCGGGGCCGGGACGGCCCTGCAGCTTGGCCTTGATCGACCAGGGGAGGGTACCGCGGTCATACTTGGCGAGGATGAGGTTGACACACTCGGTGTACAGGTCCTCGGTGTCCAGGAGGAGGCCGTCCATGTCAAAGAGACAAGCCCGAACGGGGGGGAAGCTAGGAGGGAGGGCCGTTTGCAGGTTAGATCAGAGTTGGTTATGGCATGAGAGGAGAGGTAAGGGCTCTCTTCACAGCAGGTGAAGAAGAGGGTAGGATGATAGAATGACTGACTTGGTACGAGGAGTCATTGTAAATCTTTGGAAGAAAGCACGAAGCTTGAACAACGAGGAAGAAAGAGGGAGAGAGTCGTTAGGAAGAAGCTAGCGTTGGATGATGGTTATCCAGAGAGGATGGAAGAGAAGAGGGAAAAGAAGAAGAAAAGAAGAGGAAGAGAATTACGACTGGAGAGAAATTTCAGCAGGTATTTATACTCTGGGAAAATAGCTGCGTCGACTTGTGAATTTTTTGAAGCCAAATAAATTGTTCTCAAATCTCCAAAATAGGATGTGGTATGTCGTGTTGGGATATATGCCAAAATTCGCAGAAGAGCGAGAGTATATATAAAATGAAAAAAAAAAAGCCAAAACAAAACCAGCCGCAAAAAGGAATACCTGAGGCTAGGGGAATATTTTGAAAAACGTAGTATTAGGCCAAAGAGATAGAACAAAATTAACCAGGAGAAAAAAGCAGTAGCTTGGGAGCGAAGAAGTGAAGCCTTGCGCAAGAATAGTGGTGATGTGATGAGAGAGCCGTGATATGGGCGTCGATGAAGAAGTCCAGGGGATGTAGGAGAGAGCTATCGGGATGGGAGGCCAAGAAGAGCAGAGATCAGGATATATGGCTATGGAGATGTCTGGAAACGAAGAGAGAAGATACACCCAGAGTCACAGAATAAGTCGACAGAGTCGAAGATGAGGAGAGAAGAGGAGAAGATGGAGAGAGTTCCTGAGAAAACTCCACCCCAGGTTGAAGACTTTTGTCGTTCCGATAAGTGCATATGGCCCGTTAGATGCATATGAGCTTGCTGAGCCTCACAAACTGGTGAGGGAAGGTCCGATGGTGGTGGCTGGCCGTGCTCCTGCCCCCGAGATTGCCTCCATACAAACGGCCGAGATCCAGTGCAAATCCATGTAGCGGGTACAGCGCCTAAAAGACTGTGTGGGCGTCGCTGCTAATACGGGCTGTCATACACTGTGGACTGGATTGGTGGCCACTTTGCCCCCCTTTTCGTCTGTGGTCCCGTATCTCCGTTGCCTCGTTTGGACCTGTGATTTCAATCCTTCTTCCGTAAACCTCTTCAGTCCATCCATCTCCACCCGCTCTTATCACAACGCTCCAGCTCCAACCGGCGTCCCTGGATTCTAGAAGACCCTGAACCCGCCGTTGATCGTCGTCTGTCCGGTCGCTATCTCATTTCTGCTTCTTCCTTACTCTCTTGGCTGCGGTCCAGCGGACAGGACAGTATCATTTGCAGCCCCTCTCTCTACGGCTTCTCGGCTGCCTTTTCCACCCCCTCCACTCCCTACTGCAACTACTAACCCTGGCAAGGCTTCACTTCACTGACTCCTACTCACGCTTGGGAATCTGTACCCACCCACCCGGTTTGCGGCCTGTGTCATCCTGCGTGTCTCCGCCGTCCGTTCGTGCTGAACACGTCGCCATCCACTCTTTTCCACTCTTTATTCCCCCAGTTGGGTGCGTGGCACAGAACAGTTGCCAGCTTTCCCAATACGTCGTTGGCGTGTTTGTTCGTGATAAAAGACATCCACTTACGGAGTCAGAAAGAAAGAGAATAAGCTCCGCTCTCTGCAGACCGCCACCGAATAACAAAGCTTATCCTCCTCTCCTCCCCCGCCCGTTCGCTGCTGCTCACCGTGAAAGCACACACACTTCACTTCACTTTATCCTTCCAACTCCTCCAACGCTAGACCCTATTTGTTCGCCGGAGGGAACAGGAACGGATCGCCCAATGGCCAAGCCAGCGCCTTCGTCGTCTGCCCCTCTCCTGGTTGCCGATGACGACTTTGCTACGGATTCCGTGAAATTTTCGCCCGAAGAAGAAAAGGTAATGTCCATAACACTACACCTTATTGGCTGCTGCTTGGGCGCGTTAAGCTATTGTGACAGCTCTTGAAGCTGTTAAAGCAGCCAACCAGCCAGCCAATCAACTAATATATCCCCCATGCAATACAATATAGGCCCTGCTGCAGGATTCACATGTGATAAAGGCTGCAGCAAACGCGCTGTTTGCCGCTGGCCAATACTCTAGCGCCCTCACCAAATATGCCGAAGCTCTCGGAACCTGTCCCAACTATCTACACTTCGACTGCGCCGTCGTCAAATCCAACATCGCCGCCTGCCATCTGAAGCTGGAAGCCTGGAAAGATGCCGCGTCAACAGCCACCGAAGCCCTAGACGCCCTGGACGCTGCATCGGCCGCCCTCGATGGCCCCCCTACCGCCGACGCTACTACACCGCTATCGACCCGGAAAGCGGACACCCCGGACCTCCACCACGATAGCAACCGCCCGCTCGACAACACTTCGAGTGCTAGCAAAGCGCATAATGACCACAACGGCGACGACGATGAAGAGGATGTCGAGGCCGACATAATCAGCCCCGGAGCCATCGCGGCGCAAACGGCAGCTGCGGGCTTGACAGTGCCGGCGCAAAGCCCCGCTTCTGCAACATCGCCCGCCTCACCATCATCATCGACCCTGCAACCCGCGGGCCAAGGCGACCCCGACCTAGCCAAGCAACGCGCAGATATCCGCCGAATCCGCGCCAAGGCCCTCATGCGCCGCGCCCGCGCCCGCGTCGAACAAGCCGGCTGGAGCAATCTCGCCGGCGCCGAGGAAGACTACAAAGTGCTCGTTGCCATGGCCGACACCCTCGGCGCGGCCGACATGCGCTACGTGAAAGCCCAGCTGGCGGTGCTTCCCCCTCGAGTGAAAGCCGCGCAGGAGGCCGAGATGGGTGAGATGTGGGGGAAGTTGAAAGATGTAAGTGCATACGCCAGCCGCGGGGATGCTTGAGAATTTTATCCGTGCTAACACGATCACAGCTTGGAAACGGCATTCTCAAGCCATTTGGACTAAGCACCGAGAACTTCCAGATGGTACAAGACGAGAAGACCGGGGGGTACAGCATGAACTTCAAGTCCTCATGAGGAGGTAATGATTATTAGGGTTAGGGCCACGATCCTTGCCACGAATGGAACCCGAATGGATCTCCGGGATGAGAGCAGAACGGGGCATGAGTTATGGAGGTAGTTGCGAAATATTCTGACGGTTGTGCCAAGAGATAAGGAATCTACGCATCTATATGTGAAGTAGGTGGCCCACCTTAGTGAACGCCCAACTGATACATGAGAGAACCGCCGAACGGCAAAAAGCATCGGAACCAAGCAGAACTTTGAGTCAAGGAGATGGTGCTGATGTCCTGGCACATGGAACATCACCACATCGCAAAGAAAGAACAAGCCGGATATTGGATATGGGGTAGACAGATAGACCCTGTCAGATGGACAATGCATTTGGGGTGCAGAATCTGGGGTAGGACACAGGACGTGGATTCTCCAGCCTTGAGGTTTTTCTGACGGGTTGCTTGACACACCATCAAGATGTCAAGATGGCAAAAGCGAGTCCCTCTCGATTGATGGATAAGTGTCGCGACTGTCCGCCTTCGATTCTCGGAATATTGGCTATGGTCGGTCCATCAGTGATCTGCCATCTCGACCGCTTCCTCCAAAGCTATTCGACCATCACTTCCCTCCCCTTTCCGGTCCATCTCATCCCCCTATGAATTTCCCACCATGCCTGGAGACAGTGATGCCTGGAGACAGTGATACCGGGCCCAAACTCGGTACACGCGAGGGCCGCACCACATGGCAGCAGAACAAGAAGACCGCCCTGATCTGCTCCCTTGTGTCGATTGCGTCGCGACTCTGCTACCAGATCCCGCTGTCCACGCTCTTTGGCGTTCCGGCGTTCGCCCTCGTGCTGGCACTTGCAATCTCCCGAGTCTCCGCGCTGGCTGACTCTCAACGGCCGCCCCGACGATGCCGCCACGCACCTGCGCCGCCTCCGCGGCTCGGGATCCCCGCCCGAGCTGATTGACGGCGAGCTCAAGGCCATCATCGAAGCGGTCGAGGCCGAGCAGGAGATGAAGATCAGCCGGTAGAATGCGCTGCGCGTGATGTTTACCAGCGCCGAGCTCCGCCGCACGCTCCTGACCAAGGCCGCCGGAACCATGCACGCCGCCTCGGGCTTCCCCTTCATTGCCGGCTACAAGACGTAACTTTTTTTCCAGGTGGCCGGCTCAAAGACCCCTTTCACCGATTCCATCATGCAGGAGCTTCCGGGTTTTTTTCTTTTCTTTCTCCTGTGACGATCCACAACCTACTGACTTAGCCGTGTATCAGTGGGCTTCATCTGGGCGGCCTCCAACTTTGTGACTGTTATCTTCGTGTACGTCTATCACTCTTCCTGCGACAGGTGATATCTTTAGGGTCACATATCTATTAAGTCTCAAATTGCAGGAAACCCACCGCCGGTCTCTCGAGAACCTCGACGAGATATTCTACGCCAGACTGCCGACTCGCAAGTTCAAGAGTCTGTTATTGAGACCTTTCTGCATGTTCTTACATGCAACATCCTACACAAAATCCGAGACTCACCAGACTTCTCTTCTCTAGGCTACGTCTGCACCAGAGTTGTTTCCTGAGCCGAGCCAAACGAAAAGATGCTCGATGCCGGCGAACCCACCGTTACACACACCGAGAAGCAGGCTGACAGCCGCGGAGAAAGGGTTCGGTAGGAGAAGACCGAAAGTTGAAGTTCTGCATCATAACCGTCCTCGGACTTGATGCACCTGCTCACACCGTAAGTCGTAAACAGTGTCTCACTCGAATATAACGCAACAGTTGCCTGATTCTGGAGAGGAGAACGGGCCTGTTGAGTAAAACGGTACAGTTAGGCAGGAATACAAATCCATTTGTCTCGTAAACAAGACTGAGACCGAGGCTCTTCTCCTGTCAGGGGCCCGAGTCTCGTGTCGTCAAGTCTCCGACCGGGCTCAAGATTTGATCAGATACCGGTACCCCCTTCGGCCAAGGCGTGCATGAAGATGTCTTTGTTCCTTTATGTCAGAAATTTATCTTGCTTGTGGCTTGCGGGAACCCAATTCCAGAGGCCCATGAGCTCTAGTCGTACGCCCGCGCCGCCGCCGAAGATGGATTACAATGGGACTCGCGGTCGTGCTTAGTGGTTGGTCCCCGCCTTCACCCGTTCGAGTTTTGTCGCCCTGCTTCGTATTTCAAGAAACCGAACTCTCTAGCTGACATGGTGGGAAGCTGCTCGCCTGTGCCCTCGCCTGCTACGCCGGGTCCTGGTCTCCGCCGCCCATTATTGCCCGCTCCCCTGGCGGAACAACCTCGTCGCCGCTCAATGACCCCGCAATACCGAGAATCCTGTCGTCTGTCGATGATTTTGTAGCCGGGATATACTACAAAGCTACGCAGAAGCGAATCGGCTTTCTGGGACCTTCGCTTGTCGACAACCAATGCCTGTTCTATGCCTCGCTATAGTCCACATATCCGCCAGGTATCTATGCATCCAAGCTCAAACGCTCTGCCTGTACGTACTCCTGAGGCAATCCCACCTTCCGCCAGCCACCCGGTATGATCCCACAATTCAGTCCACCAACGACCTGGGCGACTATCTCGAGGGCCGATTCGAGGAATGGAAAGAATGGATCCTCCGCCGCATCACCTACTACTGCCTCCACCACCCACGCAGTCCATGGTCGCTGGCGAGGTGGTGTCTAAGCGTTTCCGACCCAGAACACATGCGAAGAGTTCTGAGCCGCATTTTCCAGTCTGTGTGTGAGACTGTCGGGGGGAGACTCCGGCAGCGAGTTCTGGCTGGTAGGATGGCTGTCTGATACACAAACCCAGCTTAGATATGTTAGGGCTGTAACCCTACCGCTCAATACTAGGGTTAGGGTGGTGCTCTGATAACAGCGAACAGATAAGAAATGATAGTGGGTGGGTGGCGGGGAAATAACAGGGGCACAAAAACGGCCATCGGCAATAGTTTAAGGGGACGGCCACACTCTTGGACACTGTGATTCACAGGTGGATTTTGTATCAAGATGGACAGTAGTGAGACCAATTCGCACGTCCTGCACCCCTCTCTTTTCCGCTGAAATTCTCCAAAAAAAGAGCACAGGCAATCCCTCCTTGAAACTCTCCACTTTGCCAGGAGCATTC
Organism: Knoxdaviesia proteae; assembly: GCA_001510565.1. Lineage (NCBI taxonomy): Eukaryota > Fungi > Ascomycota > Sordariomycetes > Microascales > Gondwanamycetaceae > Knoxdaviesia > Knoxdaviesia proteae. The sequence continues at coordinate 72,179 of LNGL01000056.1, forward strand.
GTCGGCCATAGCTTGTCACCGACTTTACGAAGGCGGGCCGAATCGTTTTCCTTCTCTTTCTCTTCCTCGAACATCTTGCTTCCATCTTCATCCTGCTTGTCTTGAACTGCCTCCATCGGGTCCTTCGTTGATCTTCTCTGAATCTCCCACGATCCCCTCAGACCCAACTGTATACACGTCAGAAACCATGGCGACGGCGCTGGTTATCCCCCCCGGCGGCACCATTGTGCAGACCTTCCGCAAGTCGTTTGTCGATGTGCCGGTTGACGAGGCCACCAAGGCTGTGTCGACCACCGAGTTCCTCGAGGCTGCCGAGAGCTTGACGACGATTTTTGGTGAGTTGTTATTTTCTGCTCATCTTCAGCCTCGTCTTTTGTCTGGAGTGGTTGGGACTTCCTGTGTGTGGCGGTGTGGGTTGCTTGGTCGTGTGCTTGCTGCTGTTTAACTAGCCTGATTGGGTTGGGAGTGGTTGTTCCAAGCTTCGTCGTCTCTGTCCCCAAGATGTGGTGATGGCTGAAGTCGGAAGCTATTGCTTGTTCTATATTCATCTACCTATTGTCCCCGGTTCTAACGTCCGACTTATCGATCCCCCCCGCCTTTAGATGCCCTCGGCTCCGTCGCTTTCTCTCCCGTCAAGAGCGACATCCTCGGCAATGTCAAGGTGCGTGGCAGTACCCCTCCGAAGCGAGCCCTCTCCGCCGGGTGATATACAGCACGGTGATATAGGGTGTACTAACTCTCCCGGCCCATGTGGTTTGTGGTGGTGTAGAAAATCCGCGAACGCCAGCTGTTTGCTCCCGCCGAGTCCGAGAACCTGCAGGACCTGGTCCGCAATGAGCTGAAGCTGAAGAAGCATGTTGCCACCGAGGGCATGTTGTGGCTGGTCCGGTAAGTGGTGACGGCCGTGAGAGTTTATGGGAGCAGACACACTGCGAGACGGAGGCTTTCGGCTTCTGTTCCATGCGATGCAGCTCCTCCATAGCTTCCCCACTCTTTGCCCCCCCCCTCCCCATATACAACTTCACTCTGACTAACTTCCTACTCTCGCTCTGTCTCTCTCCAGCGGCCTCGAATTCACCTGCATCGCCCTCAGCGGCAACATCAGCAAGCCCACCGAAGAGCTTGCCGACTCGTTCCGGACCGCCTACTCGGCCACGCTGAAGCCGCACCACTCGTTCCTTGTCAAGCCGATCTTTAGCGCCGCCATGGGTGCCTGCCCGTACCGCAAGGACTTCTACGCCAAGCTCGGCGAGCAGCTGGAGAAGGTGGTGGCCGATCTGACCGTCTACCTGGCTGCCCTGCAGAACATCGTGAACATCCTCAAGGACTTCCTGGCTAGCAAGGAGGCCAAGTGGTAAACTGCCTGCCGGGAGGCTCGCTTTGATGTCTGAACACGAAACCGAACCCTACAAAAAATAACATCACTATATGCATGAATGAAGCACGGAATTGGTGAGCGAGACGTCGGAAGACGGGAGGCATTATTCCTTGGACTTTTTAGTTACATACTAAACGAGACGACCCTTAACGTTGCATTGGATTAAGACCAGCATGGAAGACTGAACTCCACACTGTGATGTGTGTCTTGCTTTCCCCGATAATCGTAGCTTGGCTTCTCCGAGGGAAAGTCACCAACAATCTGTGAGACTGATGAGAGAGAGCACGTCGATGGTTAAGCTGACTCGACTAACATTGTCCAGGCCCAAAAATAGATGACCACGCATCTTCATCTATTCATCAATGCTCTGCTTGTACTCATAAAATGCTGCGTTAAAGAACCCCAAAACAAACCACGATGCAATTAGCACCGAGACCTCTAGACGGACACACAATATCTCCATTTGGGACGTCTCCGATGCTCATGGCCTTGGTTGCTGACTGGACCGAAGAAAACAAAGTAAAATGTGAGGTTGGCGGAAGACAGGCCAAACCCGGAATTTCCCGTGTCTTCTGCCTTACAGCTATTAAGTATCCGCTGACGTTTGGTTCACTGTATATTCCCGATCTGCTATATACCCTAGAATCTCACCCTCTAATTGCCGAATGCCAGCGGGGGCAGGGAGGGCAAGGACACTTTCGGGGTTTACACGGAGATGTGCGAGGCTTCGAGCAGGAAGCCGAGGGTGAAGACGGCGTGTCTGGAGATGGTGTCGAATTCGACCTTATCGTAGGTCTAAATGCAAGAGGCCGGGTCAGTATTTCGGGGCTCGAAGGATTGAGTAAGAGGGAGGGGAAGAAAAGGTGGGAGATAGAGTGGGGTGTCTGACATCGCGGGAGTTGTGAATCCAGTACGCGGCCGTATCTATCGGCTCATCGCAGACATACGACGCAGCTGAAGTGAAGAGCAAGGTTAGCAAAATCGACCCAAGAGACACACCAACCACTGCCTGCACTGCTGAGTACACATACGGAATCCAGCAAAGTACCCGGCGGCATGGTCCGAGCACGCATACCCGCACACGTCCGACGTGGTGGGCTTGCCGGTGTACCCCTCAGCCACGAGGCGCACGTACGCAGTGAGCCCGGAATCCGCGTAGTCGGTGAACACGGACACCTGGCCGCTGGGCGACCAGCCGGCCATGTCCTGGTTGACGAAGCCGACGACCGACTTGCCGTCGGCCTTGTACGTGTTCCAGAGGGCCACCGCCCCGAGCAGGCCGCCCTCCTCGGCCGCGTAGAAGTGGAACTCCAGCGTGTTCTTTGGCCGGAAGTGGTGCTTGGCGAGCACGCGCAGGGCCTCCATCAGCACCACGCAGCCGGAGCCGTTGTCCTCGGCGCCCGGGGCGCGCGCGCCGGGGCTGGAGCCGCCGATGGAGTCGAAGTGGGCGCCGACGACGACTTGTTTGGGTGTTAGCTGGGGTTTGAAGAATGTGGGGGGGGGAAGGGGGGGTG
>LNGL01000056.1:75102-148829 GCA_001510565.1 Knoxdaviesia proteae
GGGGGGGGGGGGGGGGTGGGGGGGGGGGGGGGGGGGGGGGGGGGGGGGGTTAGAGGTCGGCGAAGCGGGAAGTACTCACCGAGGTCATCGGTCTTTCCGGGGATGGTGACGATGATCGACGGCTGGTTCCACGTGTGCTCGAACTTCGTGACCTCGATGGCCGGGTTGGGCGACGAGATGTTGACCAGGATATCGTGCATCCACTGGGCGGAGATGGTGCCGTTGATCGAGCGGTAATCACGGTTCCAGAACCTGATACGCGGTGTTAGCACACGCCCAAAGAATAGAAAAGGGGACAACGGGGGGGCGGTAGGAGCACGTACTCGGTCATGGTGAGCAACCACGCGCGGGGGCCCTCCTCGTTGACGTCCTCGATGAAGCATGACGCCCGGGACAGGTACTTGAGCTCGGTCGGGTACACGATCGCGCGTTTCTCCTCGAGCGTGCCGTATTCGGCCGACATGCGCTTAAGGATTTCGGCGTCCTAGATACAGGCAGGTGGGTGAGTAAGTCTCATTTTTGGTTGGTTACACGGGTTGTTACACGAGGGTTTCGGGGTGGCGTTTCGTGTCTGCAGGATCGGTGTAGAACCGCAGCTTTTGTGCGTTCGAATTTGCCTCAGATACGCGATCGGGAATGTCTCAGATGCGGGATGGCGTTTGTGTGTGTGTGTGTGTGTGTGTGTGTGTGTGCGGTTGCATAGGCATAAACAAGAAGAAAGCGGAGAGAGACACCTACCTGAACATCCGTCACATCAACAAATCCTCTCCGGGCCAGCGCAAGCTCGGCCTTCTCCTCCGGGGTAGCCCAGATCGGCTGCGCATCGGGCGACAGCTTGATTAGCCGCAGGCCGGTGGCAGGATCGGTCGAGCCGGTGTTGGGGCCCGGAGCCGCCACAGCCAGCCTAGCCGTGAACAAGCATGCAGACAGCAGAGACGACGACCGCATAGTGTACGGAGAGGAGTAATGAGGGTTCAGATATTAGATAAATATATCTGTCTTGTACAGGCCAAGAGTAGTCGATAAACTGGCGGTTTTGGCCGTCAAGTCTCCAGAGGTGGGCGTGGACGGACAAGAAAGAGACTGGGGGAGAGGAAGAGGCCTGTGTTATATGTCGAGACTGAGAGGTCCATGAAAATGGCTCGCTGCAGAGAGACGAACGAGGGGATGAGGACCAAACCTGGCCTGTATTTTGCCTAACAGAGCTCTTGACAAATACCACGTCAATATCGAGGGAAGGGAGAGAGATAGAGAGGGAGGGAAAAGGGAAAGCGAGAACCCAAGAAAGAGAGAGACAATCCACAGATGACAAGTATCACACACATCCATCACCACCTGCTGGGCTTCTGGAAGACGCCCTGGAAGTCAGAAATCACTCGGCCTTCTCCGGGGACCAGGTTTCCAGCTTCCTGTGAGGGAATGATCGATAATCCAGTCTCTCTTTCGCCGGGGAACATGAACATTTCCACACTATTTTCATGTTTTTCTCGACTTGGGGGGCGGACCAGCCTCTCAGCACCTGGCACGGCGACGATAACACAGAATGCAACGTTAGGAGATGTCCAAGAGCCAGAAAGTGCGGCGTGGACAACTCTCCCCCTCCCCCCAATTCTAGAATACACCAGACGAGTTACAGAACAGACTAATGACAGGGGGATCTGCGGCCAGGAAGAAGAATCATGTGCAGTCCGTATCTCAGTCATAGAGAGACCAAGCAGGCAGACCGCACCATACTACCCAAGTGAAAGACGTACCGTGGGGAACAACAGGCGGGCGGCCGAGAGGTTAATCCCTGCTGCTCGTAAAAATGGCAAAGTCATGCAAGATGCATGCCGTGCGAGAGTGGAGGAGGAGGATCTTTGCTGGCGCCCGGCCGCAGATAATGGATTTCGGCCAGGAAGATACTGTTCCTCTTTCTCGTCGCCGTCTGCGAAGCAAGCACACGTGTGAGGAAGACGCAAACTTGCCGCTAGGAACAAGAGGTCCAGGCCGATCCTCTTCTGACTGTGTGTGTGTGTCTCACCCTGGGCCTCATCGGAGGCTTTTAACTAACAGGCCGTCTCATCGCGCTCACTCGGGTCTCACTGCTCACAGAGTGAGTGGCGGGATTGTGGTCCCTCGTGTCCCGAGCCAGGCAGTCTCCCCGTTTTATGTTCCGGCGAGAGAGAAAACCGCTCCCCCGATGGATCCAGAGCTCCAAGTATTGAGGTTGTCCCAATCCAGCTCGAAGGGAACTTCTGTCGCAGTCCAGATCCGCAGCTTATACCACGTTAGAAAATGGGGGAGATAAGTGAAAAACAGATAGAACCTATGGACATGGGACTGTTGCTTGATCTTGGCTATATCGCAGGCTTCTCCACTTTGGCTGGTTGGGGTCCCGGCACCTTATAAGATAAGCTCCAAGATATAGATTCGTCTCAGAGTTTAGTCCGGACAAATAGAGTGCTTTGAGATTAGGTTCCCCGTTCTGCGTGAGTGTGGGAGCTTACTCGCCTCCCTAAGGCGGTAATCGCTCAACCAGGAACGATGCCGGGGAAGCTGTAGGGTTAGGGTTGAGGCGGTCTGAGCCTGCCGGATGGGGAATCTTGGAAAGGGCAATTTACTGCGATTCTGCTTAACTGCGGCGCATTAAATGGGAGGATGATGTGCCATCTCAGCCACAAGTGCTTGTAGATCACTGGGGTCAATGCGCAGATTTAACCCTAATACCTTCTACAACCCTAATTTAATATCAGACCCTACTATGACAGGGGGGGGAGGGGAAATCAGGTGAGATTACATTCACTTCACATTCTCATTCACGAGAGCGAGTCGGCACAGTTCGACCAATGATTCAATATATTGATGCCTTGAGTAAGTCCAGTTCAGTAAACACAGTGGTTGAAGCTCCCTTCCGGCGTGACCCATCAGTGAATCCCAGGGCATGAGAAAAAAGTTCGGTAACGATGATGAATTTAGTTCTTCTGCATATGTAAATTCAAACATGAGAGTTAGCACACACAGTCTGTATCAGAATGTGAATCGAGGAGGGGAGATAAGATGAGCTGGGGATGTCTTACGCCAGTGCACGACTCGCATGCGCAGTTCGATCCACAGGAGCACGAGTTGGGGCCGGTGCAACCGCAGGAAGTCGACGTTCCGCACGAGCAGGGCATTATTGCGGTATTGGTCTTGGTGATGGTGAGGATCAGAAAAATAGAAATGGATTGGAGCTGGATAATGTGGAGTTTGCTTCTCGCTTGAGTAAACAATGGACGAGATCAAGAAGAAGAGAAGAAGGAAACATTCTGGATGACATGACCGAGGATCCTTAAATACCCGCCTGGGAATGATTCAGCATGCTGACCAAGGCGGGCTGAATGGTGGCGGCCATGTTTGGACGCAACCGGAACAGGCCTGTTGATTTCGTGGCCATGCTGTTTTCATACATGCCTATGCCTGACGAACGCAGGAGAGAGAGAAAAGGCGAGGAATAGAAGGCGCAGAATAAACTGGAGACGGTCGAGTGTGGCAGCGGCGGACCGGGGCTGGGGGTGGCAAAAATTGTGATCAGTCGGAGGTGGGGTTGTGTCGGCTTTTCGCGGGGGCACCGAACACGCGGGAAATTGCGGACGGGGGCCGGCAACGGGGAGCCGGGGCCGGTTAGGGTTACACTAGGGTTATTGCATCATTGCCGGCCCCCGATTGACGACGCCTCTTGCACCGCCCCCCCGCACGTGATGGGTCTGCGACGTCCGAGCTCGCTGCCGGCCCCCGAGTTGGATGTCTTCCAATCACGGCGTGGCAAAGGCCACCCAACTCCACATTTTCATCATGCATCTGGAATATTGGGCCAGTTGGTCGGTCCATGTTAGGTCCCCTGTTCGGGGGTGTTTCTCTTTTCTCAGTTAGAGAATGGGTGGGTGTATGCTCACTTCTTTTCCCCCTGGCACTGAATCTTCTGGTCTGGATTCTCTTCCTCGTCCGCGTTCTCCGGACTGATTCTGTCTGGACTCACACTTCCTTCCTGACATTGCCCTCAGCCGACACCTCCGTGGCAGTAAAAAATCAAGGAACCCAAGCCAAACCACGACAAACCCCGCCCCATCGATGAATGAGGAAATTGTATGCCTGCACTGTCCAGGCCCACCAGATCTTCGCGTGGTCAACAGCACTGAAGTTGGGTCGTCCGTTTGGGCGTAGGCCTCACTTTATCCAGTAATCGGAAACATTTCAAAAGGGTCTCTGCTGTCCCCCCCCCGGCGGCATTCTCTTTCCGTTCGACAGTCTTTTTTTCTTTGATCTCCACGTTCCTTCGTCGATCCATGACTCTCCGTGCAACCCGCCCTTCCTTTCGAGTGTGTAAATCCTCCAGTTGGTATGCAGGGAATTCCAGATTCTCTTCGTTTGAAAAGCATTGGGGTAAGAAAAAGATTCAACCACATCCGAGAACCGCACCATGACTTGGTGGTGACCTGGAAGATTCAAACCTGTGTGTGGCATTCCTTGTTAATCAGGCGACAAACGCTGTCTTTGTGTGTGACAACCATCTAGGATCGCCAGCTCCCAACGTCGCTATAATGGACAACTGGGGGTACCAGTATGCCGTGGACGGGTACAGCTCGGACATGAATCAAGAAGACTACAACTACGGGACTGCGGAGCCCGTCACCAGGTAAGCACGCTACCTCTGTGCGCGCTCTGTATTAGCTTACACACCCTGCCCGCCATCCTCATTGATATAGCATCTTAGGGGGGCACATTTACCCACTAAGTAACACCACTACTCCATCCCCTGATTAAAACTATACTATAGTTCAGTAAAAGGAAACGAAGATAGTTACCAAAGAGTGAAAACTACCAGGGGTGTGAAGAGGGATGAGCGGAGCGGGCGGGGGACTGGGGCGTGTTGGTCTGAGGGGTCTTGAGTGGTGTCCTGAGGTTTCTGGCTTCAGATCTGCCATCCAGAGAACTAGGCCGGCCAGGCGTCAAGGGTTCTAAAGGGTTGCGTGTACTACTGCCGAGTACACGGGCACCCCTATCGGCTTCAAGTGAAGCGCCATGGGAAAGGGGGAGGGGGTACCATTGTTCACCCCAGGAATATGAACATAGAAGATCAGACATTCTGACGAAGTGGCTCGGGAATATATAACTAGCAGCTCGTCCCACTTCGACACGCAAAACGAGCAGCCAGAGACGGACGACATATATGAGTTCATCGACCTGTCCAGCTACGACGACGACACCAACCACTACAACGGCGGCGACGACAACGGCGACACTGGCGACGACAGCGATCCCATAGCGTCGGCCTCCTCTTCGCCCAATAACCTGTTTTCGCAAGTCGGGTCTCCTGCGGAACTTTAGTTTCCGCGTCCAGGGGACATGACTGAATCAGTTTCTCCCGGAGACACTGATGCTTCACGCGATGAGAGTGCACCTCCACCACCCCCGGGGAGGCTTAAGCACACGCTCGATATTGGGAACGGAGACCTTCAGTGCGACAGCTGCAGCGAAGTCTTTCGCGAAAGTGAGAGGAAATGGAGGCAATGTGACATTAAGTAAGTTTGACAACAAGCTGCACTACTTCTCCTATGCTGCAAGGTGCTGGCCCAGCTCGAGATATAAACGCACCCCCCTTTCCCCTGCTCCGATGCAGCTGGAAAGTCCTCGGTGGGCGGCCATCAGCCCGAAGCCATCACTGATCTTTCCATCGCCGCTGGGCTTCACATGCACTGACCTGCCCTGCTGAGCGGAACAGGAGACACATCGACAGAAAACACGTGAGGAAGTTCTGGTGCAAACTGTGCGACACATCGTGGGTGGACAACAAGGACCTGGGACGACACTATTCTAGCCACAGTCACGAGGACTTCGCGGCGTACAATGCCAGCCACCCCGAGGACCAGATGGAAAAGCCCGACAAAGTGCCGTGTCCGAAGTGTGGGCTGCTGCTGTGCCGCCGAGACAAAATCAAATCCCATGTCAACACGCGCAGGTGCGGACGCCCCAAGAAGTCCCGGAATCCCAGAGGGTCCGGCTAGTCTGACCTCCACTTGCGCACGCACTTTTCCAACGTGGCCCGGCGGGCTTCCCACAGCACCTGTTGTTTTCTTGTTTTTCTTCTTTTTTTTCTGCTGATTGTGTCTACTGCTTGTCTGAATCATGTTGTTTCTCTTTTGCTGTTCTGTTGGAGCCCGAGCGTTTTCCTGTTGTTTAGTTCTTCTCCAGATTGTAGTCCTTGTTTCATTGCTTCAGTACTGTATTTCGTCGTGGTTTTGAGCTGGCTTGAGTTTTGATTTTCCTTTCGCAATTCGACTATTTGGCTTCGTTTACGACTGCTCTCACCATGCTGTTCGATATTTCGGTCATGACTCTGATATTACTGCTCTTTTGCGTGTTCTCTCAAATTGGCCTACTCCTATTTCCTTGCCTGTACGATTTGGTTCCCAGCGAGAGCATTCTGCGTTGGGGCCAAAATCAACAAGTTTACATGTTTATACACGATGTTATCCCAAATGAGAAATTATCCAATATACATACACCCACTGTTTCTTTCACCTTTAACCACCACACCCCCCCACCCGGTTCCGCCTGTGGGTTTAGATATGCGACCATGCATAAGAGACATGGGCAGTACAATGGCGGTGATACCGTGCAGTATATACTGCATATGTAGAGACGATGTATATGTATCATGTACTATCATGCACACACAGACGGAGTTACTTAGGAAAACGAGGAGTGTTCCTTGATTCTGACTGAACACTGCACCCCGTCGGTTAATGGTAAGTCCGTCACGATGCAACCTAAGAGACACATGATTTATGTATATGTGGCTCTGCTGGTCCTGCCAGCGAGACAAAGCACCATTTTTTATCTGGGGGGTTTCATGAGAAATTCACTCATGAGAACAGTGGCCACATATTAGGAAAAAAAAAAAAAAGAACAAAAAAAACTGACAGGGAAACAGAACGTCGCCATCAAGACCACCGGCCCCCAGTCTAAGTCGGCCGTCCATATTGATAGGACTGCCTCCAACTGGTAGAATCGAAATATTTACAGGATACAAAAGAACGAACAGCATAGAATATAGCTAGAAATAGAAACAAATGAGAAACGATAATCGACAGATAGCGGCAGAGAAAAAAGGCCCAGATCAGAGGTGAAAAAAAAGAGAGAGAGAGCAGAATCAAAGTCAAGAGAAAAGAGCAAAGAAAGTAGAAAACAGAAAAAAACGACGAAGGGAAGGGCTGGAGATGATTTCTAACGAGGGTTCCAGTGTGACGGAAAGAATGAGGCTTGAGCTGTCGGTGTTGGAGAAGTACCAGACAGGGACAAACTTGCCCGTCAGGCCTGAGAAGGTTGACCAACACCGCAAGGAAACCACCAGAAGAGTGTGGCCAGGGTGTGGTAAATCTGACACCGCTTGACGTGTTGATGAATGAATGGCCGGGGGTAGTGTCAATAAGAGGAAAACACACACCCCCCCCCACACCACATGCACAACTTAGGCCCAAGCACCAACAACACTCATGCCGATGGCCCCGAGAATCACAAGCCCAAAGGCCACAACCCGGCGGCGGCCATTCAGCACATCCCAGCTCTCATCGCTGAGGAAGTCTTCCGCCAGCAGCTCGACCAGCGCGGCAAACACCAGTAGGCCCGACGAGATCGCGTTCATGGTCCCCACCAGGATCAGGCCCAGCGCCGACGACGGGCTGTACAGCTGGTGGGTGGCCAGGCCGATAGCTTGGCCGATGGGAGTACTGCAACGAGAAAAGTGAATGGGAAACCACACACACCCGAAGGGGGGGAGCGTGTGGGAGAGAGAGAGGGAGTGTCAGTTAGGATGCATGATTCTCAGCGTATGCGGGTGTCTATTGGCGGATCCGTTAAATCACCCGATTGGATGAAGCGGCCACAACGAAAAGGATGGCATGCAGGAAAAAGGAAACATATAATACTCACGTGCAGCCATAGGCCAGCGCCATCAGCCAGGGCTGAAGCGAACCCTTGGACCAGTCGATTGCGGCAATTCGGGTTCCCAGGGCCAAGCCCTCGAAGGTTTCTGTGCGACAGCAGTTAGCGAACCTGACGTCGAAATTTAAGATATCAACCGTGTTGTTTCGAGCAGGAATGTTTGTACGACGGCGCGGTTGCCCGAGAAACACATACGATGGAAAACAATGGCAACAAGAAGGACAACGAAACTGCTCCCTGTCGAGACGCTCAGAGCCATGCCGATGAAGACGCTGTGGAATAGAATTCCAACCTCGAGCATGCGGCACTGCAAAATCTGCCTATTCTGCCGCTGAATACGCGCAATATCCTGGAACTCACCCGCTTGACCGCCGTTGACGCCTTCAATGAACGAGTCGTCGTCGTCAGAGAGATCGGTGGTGGTGGCTCCGCGGGCAGTCGACTTGGCCTCGTGCTTCATCTGGTCTTCAGAGACGGGGGCTGTAGGGGCGGGATGGATCACCTCGTCGTGGGTGGTGGTGTTCGGAGTCACGCCGCTACCAGACGCCGGGCGGCCCGACACACGGCGGCTTAGCTCCAGGTCCGTAACAGCCGCGGGCTGCGGGGTGGCAACTCTGCCGCTGGGGGCGGGGGACAGCGCACGCTCGGCCACAGCGGTGGGGTCGAAGGTCATGTGGCCGTGGTGGCGCGACGGACTGAACACCATCTCGATGATGGTGACGAAGAAGACGCCCAGCAGGGCAATGGCGCCGGGCATGGCCGGGTAGTCGGTGGTCCAGAAGTCGTCGAGGCAGGGGTCGCCCAGCGAGATGAAGGCGGTCGGGAGCAGGTGGACAAAGGCCGTGGCAATGAGAATGCCAGTGCCGAAGTGGCGGGTCGCGAAGAACAGGCCGGCGGGGGCCCGGATCTGCGGGAAGGTCTTGGCCACCAGGGGAAACGCACACGCGCCGCCCGAGACGGCCAGGATGATGAAGAGCGCTCCGACATGCAGCGGCATGTTGTAGTCGTCCTTTTCGGCGAGTGAGCTGTCACAGGTGTTCCGGCGCCGCATGGGCGTGTTGGTGATGGCGCTGCCACGGCCACCGCCGGCGGAGAACGACGGGGGGAAGTCACGAACAGTAAGGAGGACGGACGCGGATCCATGGGCGGAGGCAGAGGGAGAGCACAGGGACGAGAGGACCGTAGAGGTCACATATACAGATAAAACCCACCAGAACCAGCTCATATATTTGAAGCTGGAGGTCTGGTGGCGGAGGGCACGTAAGGCTCCGCAGCCGGTGAGGCTGCGAATGGCTTTACGCAGCCCACCGGAAGCTGGAGATAGGGGGAAGCGGGTTAGTTGGCTGAGCAGAGCAATATGGGGGGGGAACACATGCAAACGCGAGACTACAGAGCCCTGACGACGGCGGCCTCATTTCATGCATGTGTCGAGGGTATGCGCTTGTCGGTGATATGCAACTATCAGGTGTGTGACGGATAGATGCATAACGTCTAGATATATATGCTCCCTCTCTCTCCGGAGAGCAACAAGAACACGGCGACACTGAGCCGAGGGGGCAACGAGGGCAAAAAACAAGAGAGACACAGCAGCTACTTACGAGGGGCTCCAAGCCCGTCCTCGTCGGAGCAGATCGAGGAGTTCGGCAACCCCGCAAGCCCGGCATACAGCGCTCCCGGCGCCTTGTCGGCATCGCCACTGCGCAGCTCGCGGGCATTCGCGATGCCGTTGAGGTCCTGGCAGGTAGTCAGGTCGGGAGCCAGAAACGGCGGGTTCTGGTTCCAGGTGGGATGCTCGAAGTCGTCGTCGTTACGTGAAGGGCGGTTCATTGTGAGAGGAAGCGAGGCGGGGCGTCAAGACAGACGGCCGCGAATGTATTCTGTTCTTTGTATCGGTGAAACAGCGAAAAAGGAGACGCAGCGGGTGTGAGCAATACTTGAGAAACAGCAGCAGAAAAAAAGGGGTGGCAAGCAGGGCCGGAACAGAAGACGAAGTGCCAGTATACAGCCGTGTCTTCTAAGTCTAAAGTATCACGGGGAGGAAAAGGAGAAGAAAGGAAGAAGAAAAACGGTCAGCACACTCCCCGATGATCCCAAGACCACATGTGAAGCATTGACGTTGGATGAAATTTCGGGGATTCTCGTGTATGTGTTTTTTTGGCACCCGCGGCCGGGTCTAGAAGCTTGAAGATTTCCTTCCTTGGCTGGCGGGTGGTGGTATACTGTCAACTCTAAAACTTTAGGGGTCCGGGGCCCTGTAAATGGTGGCTGTTTGAAGGGTTGTGGTGGAGGGTACGTACCGCCGCCACTGACACTCGCTCAGTTCAGTCAAGCCGGGGTTCAATGCGCTCCAGGAGTGCGCCACGGCAGCTTCCGAGGTTATCCGACGAATGGCCATCTGGGTTCCTTGACTTTCTGCTGTTGGTCTTCCCCGGCCATCCGGGTGTGTTCGTTTCAGCGTCACGGTCCGATACGGAAAAGGTGGCGGTGCACGGCTTCCGGCATACGAACGAAGCACGTTTGGGTGATGTGGTTCTTCTTCTCTCTGGAGGATGCGGGAATTACACTTCGGCCTTAGCGGAACGATACACTTGACGAACTATCGTGGCTCGCTAACGATGGTGGTACACACACGACTGTTGGGAAACATGGCACGCGGATTGGTTCACCGCATGTCTGTGTGGACAGTGTGTTGGGCCAGTAGTGATCGGAGGGATTCGGCTATGGCTGGTTCACATTCCGTCCAGAAGCGGGGGGAGAGCATGTGTGAAGTGTAAAGTCTAGGAGACTGGCGGTGAGAACACAGATGACTTGCCCAACATCTGTCTCTCCGTGTTCGGTGTTATTCCAGCCGACTGTAAGTGGACAGTCACGCCTCAGAATTTGTAGGCCAACGGTGACATGTCACCCTGCTGAACGGAGTGGTAACTTGCCTTCCAGAGGCCAGCACTAACAGGTGCAAGTTGGAGTCTGCCGGGATCCCCGTAACGTGCCGAATCATCTTCGGCCGGCAATGTCGACTGCACTCTCCGATATCTTCCGCGCTAGTGTGGTCCGGCTCAGGCACAGACTTCGGCGATGCGGAACTGGGGTGCTGCGCCGGAACCGTTGGGTCTAACCCTTATTCTGACTGACATCTAGGGTTATACCCGTACAACGCCTTGTTCACTGTCTTTCGAGCCCTCTGTTTTTCTTGCTCGTAAAATCGGGTCAGACCAATGTTCACTGGCGAACTTGAAAAAGTCGAGTACCAATGTTCACTGGCGTACTTGAAAAAGGCGAGTACCAATGTTCACTGACTTACCTGAGAAAGTCAAGTGGAGGAGACTTGAGACCGCGTCCTCACCGATCGGTGACGCTTTGAGGTTCCGCCTTGGGATATGGATGACGAGGAAAAGCCGCGGCCGAGATCGATGGAGGCGGGTTTGGCTGCTAAGATTGCGGCCAAAAGCCGGGACTTTTCTTCTATCAACCCGGTGAGGTAATTTCCGTTGATGCTCAAGATCGCCAAGAAAGGAGTTGTCCACGAGGATCGGGTTGCCTCCTTGAAGGAGAGCGCATGGATCCGATCCGCCGAAAGCAAGTGTCGGCGTCGGCGGAGTTCAATCTTGAAATATCCGTACCTGTGCACAGGACTTCCTCGCTGGATCCCTTCGCCTAGACGTGACTTCGGTCGCGGCTTCTTGAAGGGCATAAAGCATTCAAATGAAAATTCTTTTTCCAAAAAAAGTTGTTTTTTTTTTTATAAAAAAACCCGCCCCAATCAAAGAATTGTACAGACCATGGCTGACTCCGCTAACATACGCACTCAAAACTTCTATACAAATCCCGGGGAGTGAGGAAACATGGATGCGATATATACTGATACTCGCATATTATCAAAGACGACCCCCAGCATCCGGATGCTGGCGAGGAGCTGGCATGGCAGCCCGGATCCACAGTCACCCTGTTCGGACCCGATTATCATCAAGTGGGGGGGAACGGTCCGGCCGGGCGAGGAGATCGCCATAAGGTTGGCCCAGAAGCATACAAGCATCCCTATTTCCAAGCTACGACGGAACGCCTCATTCACAAGTGATGACATGGTCAGGTCGAGAGGAGTGGAATTGGAAGCAGTGGATGGAGCGGACGAGACCGGTGCCCTGGGACATAAGGCCGAGACAACAAGGCATGACGGGTGTTGCTCTAGTGACATGGCATGCTGGGCAGGTCGTGGTGTCCGCGAAATGCATCGAGCTACGCTCTTGGGGAACTGTCTGTCTATCTCGGTTTTGGCCACCACCTTTAAGGGCTAGTCAGCTCTTATTCTGGCTGCTTCTCTGCGTGAAGAAGTCATGCATCTGAACCCCGTAGTCCGTCCGTGCCCCCAAGTGTGGGTGGCCCACTTGTGATGGAGTGTCGGAGCCGTGGTTGGTTGGCCGGCAATCAAGGTGGTTGCAAATCTTTAATTTGCTGGCGCCCTCAACTCTATTGGGGCCAGCAGGGACCCATAAGGCTGATCGCGAGGAGATAATCGGATTAATCGTTGCCTGGAATGCATTGCGCGTGCAGTGCAACGCAGCAGCCAGAGTTGGGGGCCTGGTCCCCTTTATATGGGGCTGTGGCTGTCCGTGTGCCTGGCCCAACCCAAACCAGGTAGCTCCAAAGTGCATGGTATGGTATGGTTCATAATTCAGCCGATGTGCAGGGTTTGTCGGCGGCCTCTGGCAGCCACCTAAAGAAGGAAAGCCTGGCGAGATTTGCTGTGTGGCTGTCTGGTCTCAGTCTCGGCTGCGAGTACTTAAAGCCAGCTTCCCCCCCCCCAGGTTTGTGTCTCCTCATCTCTCCCTCTCTCACTCTTCTGTTCTCCATCTTCTCTATCTTCTCTACCCATACCCTTTTCATCACCACCGATTCTGTCCCAATCCTGTGCCAATTCCATCCAATTCGCTTTCTCCGTACTCAATCACCCAAGCTTCAGACCGATCAGCCCCAGCCACCACCGCAATGGACGCTGTTCACAAACAGGAGTATAAGCTCCGAGATCTGCCCACCAAGTCGGTGACGTTGTTTCCCTGGCGGGCCCAGGTGGTCCGCGAAATCAAGGACATCACCCTTGCTGTAAGTATCTTGCGTCGCCACCGTTCGCTGAATCCTATGAGACTTCCTTCTAACTACAGGCTCACCCTTGCTCTAGCCCGGCACAAACGAAATCACCGTCGTCGGCCTCACTCCGACCGCCGACGAGGAGTCGATCAAAGTCGAGGGCAGCGGCTCGGCCGTGATCAGCGACATCGCCATCGAGCTGCTCCCGAACCGCGAGATCTTCCAGGAAATCTACCCCGAGTTCGACTCCGACGCGGACGACGACGACGACAACGCCGACAGCGACTCCGACGACGACTCCAGCTTCAGCGCCGTGGCTCTGACCGTTGAAGTGTCGCCCGAACTCAAAGATGTGCGCGACCGCATCACCAGGCTCTCCGACGAGCTGAGCCGCGCCGGGGAAGTCATCGACAGCGCCAAGGACCGCCAGAAGATCCTCGACGCCTTCGGCAAGTCGCTCGACCGCCGCCGCAACATCGACATCGACGACGGCCTCGAGACCTACAAGACCCAGCGCGACAAGGCGTTCGCCGACTCCATGGCCGCCCAGGTGCGCCAGCGCGAGCTGCACGAACACCTCGAGAAGCTGCGCCGCGAGGAGGAGAAGCTCGACAAAGTGCGCAACAAGGAGATCCAGAGGCTCGCACGCGAGAAGCTGAAGGCGAACAAAATCAAGGCCAAGGAGCGCGAGCGCAAGCGCCGGCTGCGCGACGAGGAGCGCCGCGAACAGACCCGCCTCCGCAAGGAGAAGGAGAACTTCTGGCCGCGCTTTGTCTACTCGGTCAAGATCACCCTGGATGCGACCGCATACACTCCGCTGGCGTCGCGCCGCGCGTCGATCTCCAGCGAGGCTGACACGCTCCTGCTAGCCAAGCAGGATGCCGCTGACGCCGACACAGCCGTGGACGGGACCATGACTGAGGGCAGTGCAGCCGCCCCCGGGTCCTGTGACCTGACCCTCACCTACGTCACATCGTCGGCCTTCTGGTCGCCTAGCTACGACCTCCAGCTCTCCACCACCGCGGGAACCGGACTGCTGTGCTTCGACGCCATGCTGACCAACTCGACGTCGGAGACCTGGGCTAACGCCCGCATCACTCTCTCGGCCTCGCAAACATCTTTCTCGGCCCTGGATGACACCCTGCCGACCCTGGTGCCGTGGAGAATCAAGATTGCCGGCAAGTCCTACGGTAACATCGAGAAGAATGCCATTCTCAACAGCGCCGAGGAGGTCGAGCACCAGACCGCCTGGACCAACACCCAGCGCAAGCAGGTCATGGCGCAGAAGCCACGCGCCCACCTGTTTGGCGTCTCGTCAGGCTACCAGCACCAGCCCATGCAGCCGCAGTTCCAGATGCAGCAGATGCAACAGTACCAGATGGGGAATCACATGGCGCAGGTGAACTCGTCCAACACTACGCAGCCATTCCCCGGCAATGTGGCGCCCCCCCCAGCTCCGCTCATGGCGATGCCTCTCGCCGCGCCGACCATCATGGCGTCGGCCCGGCCCATGGCTAAGAAGAGTACCGGCCCCCACCTAGTTCGGTCTCGTATGGTGCAGTCATCTCTTGCATTCTCTGGTCCTGGCGGCCCGTCGGCCGAGTCGGACGAGGCTGCCGATCGTGGATCCTGGTACGGCAGAGCAGAGGAGACGACCGGTGGCGGCGGCGGCGGCGGCGACGACGACGGCACGCTGTTCCCCGACCCGCAGCCCGAGCTGGACTTCCAGGAGTCCAGCATCGAGGAGATGGGAATGACCACCACGTACGACCTGCCGGGCCTCAAGACGCTGGTGCCCAAGGCGACGGCGTCCAAGCAGCGCGTGGCGCGCGTGTCGTTCACCGGCGTGGTGTTCAACCACACGGTGGTGGCCAAGTACAAGCCGGCGGCGTACCTCAAGGCCAAGCTGCGCAACACCAGCAAGCTGACGCTGCTGAAGGGGCGCGCCGGCCTGACGCTCGACGGCTCGTTCATGGGCCGCACCGACCTGCCGCGCTGCAGCGCCGGCGACTCGTTCTTCCTCAGCCTGGGCGTCGACCCGTCGATCAAGGTGGCGTACCCGAAGCCCGAGGTGCGGCGGTCGACCACGGGCGTGTTCTCGAAGGAGGACAGCTCGGTGTACACGCGCACCGTCACCATCACCAACACCAAGGCGTCGTCGGGCTCGAAGCCCGTCAGCATCCTGGTGGTCGACCAGATCCCCGTGTCGCAGGACGAGCGCCTGCGCGTGGCCGTGCTCGCGCCGCGCGGCATCGCCCCGCCGCCACAGTCGGTCGCGGCCGGCGCGCCGGCGCGCGACGGCAAGGAGCACCGCGAGTGGGGCTCTGCCGCCGCCGTGCTCAAGCAGGGCGGCGAGGTGTCCTGGGACGTCAAGCTGAACGCCGGCCGCGGCGTCAAGCTGGCCCTGGAGTACGAGGTGGCGCTGCCGACGGGCGAGTTTGCCAGCCAGTGTTAGGGGTACGATCAACCGCGCGGGGACGCTGCTGGTGGTGGTGGTGGCGGTGGTGACAACAAGCGCGGCAGCATCGACGACTACCACTACGACGACCACATTGTTGTGCACCCGCCCGCCACCACCACCAACAACAACCGCAGCAGCAGCAGCGGGAAGAACAAGATCATTGCGCGTGTGGCGTCGCATTCCCGAAAGGCCACCGCGCTGTTCTCGTCTCCGGGCGGTGGTAGCGAGACCAAGACCGAGACCAGAAGCGCGTCGCTGTCCTCGACGTGGTTGAAAGTGGGCCGGACTTCGCCGGCCCCCGGAGCCGGAGCTGGAGACGCCAGCGGCGGGAGTAGTGCGGCCGGCGCCGACTCGGCCAGCTCGGTCAGCAGCATGCTGGTGCAGGGGCTGGGCGATGGCCGGCGGTCGATCTCCAAGGGGATCGCGAAGATGATGGGCAAGAAGGATGGGGGATGGTCGAAAGATTGAATGTCTGACTGGGCCCTGTGATTAAGAATGGAAATCAGATACAGTCAGATTGGCTGTTGGTGGATATGATGATACGATGACAGTTTGGTTTTTGATTTAATTATTTTTCTATTTTATTTATTTTTATTTTTTTGGATCAGGTAGCTCCTGCTCATTTGAGACTATCTGACTCCTACGTTCCGAGTGTGATTTTGTGTGAGTGACGTCGATGATGTTGTTCAAGTATTCGGGCTAAACCCTACACGCTAACCCTAGTCAAACCACAACGCGAACAACAGGCAGCGATGCGGTGTCTCTGTACGGGCAGAGTCGTATTCTGAGATGTCGCAGAAATGATTCCATATGGTGAGTTCATGGCGACAAGACGTCCCCCTCAAAACGGGCAAATCAACCGCCCATGCATGCATCCTCTGACTTGGTTTCCGCTTGAAATGAAGACGGGAGATAGTAGCCATATGTAAAACGGTCGTACTCATATCCGTATAGTCCGGGATTTCAAGCATAGTGCAGATCTTCCGCCGACATTACCGACAGTTCCTGATACTGCAGCCCGTAACCGAAACTCGGCGTCAGATTATGCTTTGGAATCATTGCTGACCGGCTCGAGGATGCGAACTCGTAGTGACAGCTGTGGGTGTGATTGGCAGGCCATGGGAGGAGGGATCAAGGGTTCGGGGGACGTATTTCCACTGGGATTCCCGGGGATATATACAGTTCTGTATAGCGTTGCACTCTATCATCACACGTATGAACACGTCTACAGGGGCTCTGGCTCGCTGTGCTTACTGGGTTGGATGCAAGAAAGCGGGTTGGGCGGTATGCCGTGGACATACAACCGTGCTGGCCGTCGATATTATTATGTACTGTAGAGGGACTGGGTTCCTCTTCCTCTTCCTCTTCCTCTTCCTCTTCTCTTCGTAATTTATTCCCGTCGTAACCTCGTCCCTTGAAGACTGTTTTTCTGTTCATTACTTTTGACTTGTCGAGATTCAACTGTTGCGGGCATTTAGGCGCGCGTTCCTCACATATTGGCAAACAATTGCGTGCGAACATATTGTTTGCATCTCACTATATATTTTCAGCCCTACCCCCAGATTCGTGTCAAGTTGCGTTTTGATTCCATCTGCAGCAACCCGAAAAGTCGCAGAATTCCTCACATACACCTAGATATATTGCCGACAGATACTCTATCAATTCTTGGTCTCGTTTGGATACTCTTCTTTGCTCTCCTTTTGCTATATTCGCCGTGCCCCTTTGCCGCCATATATCCCGACCCATATTGCCAATCAACAGGACACAATCAAGTCAGAACGTGAAAACACAATTGTTTCCGGCCGGCAAACATGTCCGAATCTAGCGCCACTGCACCGGTGGAAATGCCGTCCGTTGCCGTGATCGGCGCCGGTAAGTTCCCGGCAACGTCGCACCTGAACTTTCCCGGCAGGAGCGGCTGCTCCGGGCATCCAGCAGCATTCTCTCTAACAAGCGCCCCACCAACCGTCCTCTTCTCTGTCCAGGTCCGGGCGGTCTCGCTGCACTCAAATGTCTCCAGGAAGAAGGCTTCCGCGTCGCCGGCTTTGAGCGCCGGTCGGGCGTCGGCGGCATCTGGAGCTGGTCGGAGGACCCGGCGTGGACGTCGGTGACCACCGGCACCACGTCGCAGCTGAGCAAGTTCGTGTCGCCGTTCAGTGATTTCCCGTTCGCCGACGGTACGTTCCCACGTCCCGGCTGTGTCCCGGGTGGTGTTTATCTCTCTTATGTATCCCCCAGTGTCTTCTGGCCGTCCGGAGTACTCTAACATTGCCCGCAGACTTCCCGCTCCATCCGAAAGGCGATGACTTTGTCAAGTACTTCCAGTCGTACGCGACACACTTCAACCTGCTGGACAAGATCACGTTTGATGTGGTGGTGAAGACCGTCAAGCCGGATGCGTCCTCCAAGAAATGGGTGGTGCACTTTGAAAACGTGCCCGGAAACGACACGCCGTTGCCGGCTACAGCGATCTCGTTCGATAAAGTCATTCTCGCGTGTGGAAGCAACCTCACGCCTGTTCCTCTCGAGCTGCCGGGCAGCGACAAGTTCGAGGGCTCGATCATTCACGGCCAGACCTACAAACGGTACGTACAATTCCGCATTTCGGCCGAAGAGCAGCACACACAGGAGGTACCGAAATAGATGGTCTTACATGGTGGGAGGACAAACAAAGCCAAGATAATGAACTTTACACGCAGAACCCTGGCTAACCGTTCCAAATCTGACCGTCTGACGACATCTGTCGTATATCGCTTACTCCCCTCCCCCCTTCCCTACCGAAAAGTCCCGAGCCATTTGCCGGAAAGTCCGTCGTAGTCATCGGCGGAGCCAACTCCGCCGCAGACTGCGCAACCGAGATCGCCAGCCAGCGCACCGCCGACGCGCCGCCGGTCATCATCTCGCACCGCCGCGGCGGCTTTCTCATCGGCCGCTTCGTCGACGGCAAGCGCTTCGACGCGGGCGCCAGCTGGGGCCTGACGCGCTTCACGTGGTGGCTGGAGACCGCGGCGCCGAGCCTCGCCACCAAGATCTTCGACGTGTTCCTGGGCATCAACTCGCGCAAGAGCGTCGGCGGCCAGGACCCCGCGTGGGGGTTCGTGCCGGCCCCGTCGTCCGCCGACGGCTACGGCGTGCTGATCCTGACCGACGACCTGGTGCCGTGCCTGCGCTCGGGCGCCGTGGTGTCCAAGCCCGGCGTCAGCGCGGTTGTCGGCCCGCACAGCGTGCAGTTCGCCGACGGGTCGGTGGTGGACGGTGTCGACACCATCATCGCGTGCACCGGGTACGCCACCGACTTCGGCCTGGTCGAGGGCGCCGTGTCGTGCGTTCCGGTTGATGGCTTCGACTACGCCCTGCCGGAGCTGTACCAGCACATTTTCCCGCCGGCTGCGGCCGACTCGGTGGCACTGCTGAACCACATCCTGGTCAGCGAACACGCGCCCGTGACCTTCGAGCTGGCGTGCATGGCCATCGCGCAGGTCTGGGCCGGCCACGCCAGCCTGCCGTCGGTCGAGCAGATGCAGGCCCACGTAAACGCAGAAATGGCCGACGTGCGGCGCCGCCGCGCCAAGCAGGCCGACGGCCACCTGCATCCCGGCTACATCCCGCACCACGAGTGGATGAGCTGGGCGAACAAGACCGCCGGCACGGGCGTGTACGAGCACCTGGCGCCCGGCTTCGGCATGCTGCGGTTCGCGGCGACAAACTTCTCGCTGTGGAACAAGTTGGTGCTCGGCGTAAACTCGCCGCATGCGATGCGGCTATTCGAGACTGGCAAGCGGAAGGCGTGGTCGGAGGCTCGCAAGTACATTGATAAAGTGAACGCCGAGAGTGCAGCGGACTTGAAGGTTAAGAAGAGCTATGCGCCGGAACCTGCCACCGTTGTGAAGCAGGGCGGCGAGAGCTAGAGGAGGGGAGAAACATTCTTTGGGTTTCTTTTTGAGATTCATGTGCTGGGAATAGTTCGGTGGTCAATGTAGCTCGCTGGAATATAATCGCCTTCTGTCTTTCTTTCTTTTGCACTTCAGTATCTCGTCAATCTTGTCTAAGCCGGTACAAGCGCCGAAGCCTGAGCGGCGCGCTTCGCCAGTGATCCAACCACGCGGCTCAGCGCAGCAGCAGCGTCGTCATTAGGTGGTGGGAACATCTTCAAGCGGCCATCAGAGATGACGAAACCACTGCAGGCAATTTTCAGCACGCGCACCGTCGGGTGGAACATGTCCAGGGCAAGATGGGTGTCAACGTAGCGGGCCACCGCCGAAGTGAAGCCGCGGCGTTTCTTCGAGGCGTCCTGCCTGGAGATCTCGCGGCCGCTGTCGACGAACTGGGGCAGGTCAGCGGGGCTGATGATGATGTCCAGCGACCGCAGCCCGCAGTCCTGCTTGACCAGAGGCCGTGGCTTCGACGCGCTCTCCTGGTTCTCGGCATCGGAGTCGGTGCTGGGAGCCGGCACGTCAGGCAGTTTGAACCCGAGCGTCAACACCAGATCCTTCGATCCGCCGTTCACCGCCACATCCCTAACGGCGCGTAGCCACAGCTCCAGCAGCTCGACCAGCGCCTCGCGGTCCAGGTGCAGCGGCGCAATGCGGCAGTCGAACGTCGTTGCCAGGAAGTCGGCCACCACGGGCTTCAGCGCCGCCGGGAGCCGCATCAGCATCAGCGGGAGCTTGGCGAACTGCGCCGAGTCAGCCAGCTCGATGCCACCGCCACCTGCCGGCGGGTCAACGTCCATCCACGCCGACAGGCCGGTCGTCGCGTCGTCGCCGGCAGCCTGCTGCTGGCGGCTGGCACTTGCTGGCAGGAGCACCACGCAGCCGTGGGCAAACTCGTAGTGGATTTCGAGACACAGCGCGCGGGGTTCGGCGTCCGACGAGCTTTCTCCCGCTGCGGGCGCCAGTTCCAGCGCGGACGCGCCGTCCATCCAGCGGAAGGCAACCGACTCGAGCGTGCCGGCGCGGCTCAGCGCGCCGTCGTCGTCGGCGCCGCCGCCGGTCAGGCCGACGCGGATGCCGCGCACCACATCGCCGACAAGCGTGTCGCGGAGGCGCCGCGAGAGCGTGTCTAGGTGGGCGGGAGTCAGCTCGTGGCGCAGGAACAGCGGCGAGACGGTCGAGGTGGAGAATGTGGTGGTGAAGAGACTGGGGCCGGAGTCGGGGTCCATTGCGGGGGTGGTTTTTGCGGGGATGGGGGATTTTGGTTGAGGCTGGTTGGACATTGACCTGGACCTGGAGTGAGAGATTCTATATGCACGCCATTGAAGAGGAGGAAATGTGACTTTGAAGATACGATGGCTGCGTGGAGAGGGAAACGTGCATGTGAAAACGCCGTTGTTGGTGATACTCACGTTTTGGCGTTTCGACGTGTTTTTGCTGCCAGCTGTCCACACCTGCCGACGCCTGCCCATACAAACGCCGACGATATTTCTCTCCACTTCGCTTTCTTCCGTGCCTCTGCATTTTCCCTTTCTCTCTCCCCTCCTCCACAGCCCCAAAAATAGCCTCGACGCCGGAGTCCAGCCAACCACAGCTCCCAAACGTGTTTTGTTCCCGTTGTCTGCGATGCAACCTGGTCCCAATGTTACGCTACCCTCTTTTCGGTGCTGATGCTGCGTTGGCAGACTGAACACGCGCGTGCTATAGGCCTGCGGAGGAGGGGGAGGGGCAGGGGACTGAGAGAGAGACAGCTGGTGGTCTGCCTGTTTGTCTGCCCAGGAATGACGGGAGGTGAACACTGAACGGCGAGCCCAGCTATTGTCTGCTTGTTCAGGGTATGTGTGTATGGTATGTGAACACTCAACATCAGCGCCACAGACGAGTGAGCTCTCGGGGAACCGCCGGGGGGTGATGGCTCTGCGTCTCTCTGCAGAATGCACATGCAGGCGACAATGGCCCGGCAAGTCTTGGTATGTACTGTATGTATCTGTGTTTCCCCTCTCTATCTTCTCGCGTGGTCCTTTGATACATGCATTTTACCCTTCTCACGGTCTTGCTCTAGCCGCTCGCCTGGCACGCCCGGAACGCTGTTAAGCCCTACATTGTCCCGGCCGCCCGCTTTGACTTGGGGCCACACCCGCCTTTCCCAGCTTTTCCTGTTCTCCACGGCATGGCCCGTCTTTAGAAATTTCCATTCTTCTCCCGCCGGGGGTTCCCTCTTTGCTATTTCTCGTCCTTGTGGCGCATAGTCCTTCTATGCGCTGGGTGCAGACTTCCAGCTTCCCCTCTTTTCTGTTGTTCCACCTTCTGCTGCCTATCAACACATTTCTTTCCCTTCTCTTGAAGAGTAAACTCTATTTTCTATTTTATTGCCTTCCTTTTTTGAGCCCGGGAATATTCATTTTCTCTCTTGATATCTTCGTCCAGCCCTACACCTCATCCCCATCTCAGCGCATTGCTTTTTGCGCCGGCGCTGCTTGCGCGCTGTTCCGACGAAATGCCGTCGACACACTCTTATACTCCCTATGACCACTTCGCTCCCCTCCCCTCCCCCGATGGCTTCCGCCTCGCCGAGATTCTCCCCCATCGGCGCGCTGCGTACACCGACCTGACCGACGACGACGACGAAGCTGATATTGAAATCCGGCTTCACGCCTTCGACTCCCTGTCCTCCGCCGACGATTTCCCCGTATATACTGCGCTGTCCTACGCCTGGGGCAGCCAGGAGGAGCTCGTCGTGATTTCAGTCAACGGATCGATCGTCCCCGTAACGCGGAACCTCCACGCCGCTTTGGTGCAGTTGCGCATCGACTTGGAGGATCACGACAACGAAAGCTACTCGGATTCCCAGATCACTCCCGGCTCGGCGAGCTGGCCGTCGCGGCTCTTCTGGATCGACAGCATATGTATAAACCAGCAAGATGCAGGCGAGAAGAGCCATGCTGTTGCGCGCATGAGCCGCATATTCTTCAAGGCCGCCTGCGTCATGGCCTGGCTGGGCGAAGAGGCCGATAATAGCGAGCAGGCGATTCTGAAGCTGCGTGACGTGATGACCCGCTTCTACACCCTCGGGGCTCGTGCAGTTGGGGCCGAGCATGACTCGCTGCCGCCATGGACCGCGACGATGATCATGGAGGAGTTGAGCGCCTGCGACTTTAGCGATAGTGACGGTGAAGATGGTGAAGGACACAAGAACGGCGGCAGTTCAGCCGAAGGCGTCGCGCGGAAGCCCGAATCAGATAGCGCAGAATATGACGATAATTACGAGGAGCTTCTGTGGGAATCGATCCAGGCCTTCTACGAGAGGGACTGGTGGTCGCGGGTGTGGGTGCTTCAAGAGGCCACAGCCCCAGGACCAACGTGGCTGGTGTGCGGCCCGGATCGCATCTCGCTGCGAGCTGCGCTGGACTTTGCCATGTTGGTGGCCATGGTCGAGATGGCTGCGGTCGGTGAGGCGGCTGGCGATGTCACTGGGACCAAGATTGTGCGTCCAGTTGTCAAGATCCCGTCGTACGTGTACGGCATGAAGAGCCTTTTTGACATGCGCATTACCGCAGCTGTCGCAGCCCCGCTGGACGCCAGCCGTCTCTCACTCCTCGACCTCCTCATGACGTGCCGGCATCACGACTCGCTCGATCCCCGCGATAAGGTGTACGGCGTCGTCGGCATGCTCCCCAACCAGATGAACGACCCCTCAGTGTTCACTCCCGACTACCGCAAGGATCTCACCGAGGTATTTACCGATGTTGTCCGCCACCATATCGAGACCGCGCCGTTCGAGTCGCGCCTCGACTTCCTCGGTGCCGACGGTCTCCCCGAGCCCGGCATGACGGGGTTCCCTACCTGGCTCCCGGACTGGCGTTTCCGCGGCCAGTACCAGGTGACGCTGCGCAAGTCGTTTGAAAGCGGCGACGGTGTGGATGGGTCGTCCACGCCGCGGCCCGGCGCTAGACAAGTATCGATGGTGCAGGCGTCGCCCACGGTGTACGGCGCCAGCGGCACTTTGGACGATCTGCGGTTCCTCGGCTTCGGGCCCCAGGGAAGTCCGCCGATCTCAATCATCGGCCGCGCGCTCCGTGTGCACGGCTACCGTGTCGGCTTCATCTACGACCTGCAGGAGATTCTCGAGCCGGGCGATATCGACACCGTGGATAAGTGGAAGGCGGCGCTGAAGCCGAAAGACACGGGATACTTCACGGGGGAGTCGGAGATGGAGGCGTTTGATACCCTGCTCAACGCCGGCGTCGTGTACGATGGCCACGATGCGATATGCCGGACGCCGCTGAAGGAGAAGGACGACTCGAATATCTTCCTCCGCACGCCCGTATCCGGCCCGCAGGCTCCGATGTCCGGGTCTGGTGGATCACTTCTTGCACCGCCTGGCAAGAAGCAAGCTTCGCAGCTCAAGCCCACCTCCTCTGCCCCAGCCGTCCAACCGCCCACTCTAGCCACGGCTGCAACTGCCATCCCCAACGGCGTCCGCATGGCGTGTGCCGGGCGCCGACTTGCGCGCGTGGTCAACCGCGACTGGAACACGGATGCCCTCGCACTTGTCCCGCCGGGCGCCCGCCGGGGCGACCAGGTGTTCATGTTGCTTGGCGGTCAGGTGCTATATGCCCTGCGACCGGCGACGGCCAGCGCGGTGGCGGCCAGTGTTGGCGGGGCTGCAGTTCCGGATGCGCCCGGGGCCAGTGCGAGCGGGTACCGGTTTGTCGGGGAGAGTTATGTGCACGGGCTTATGGACGGCGAGGTGTTGGATCTGGTGCGGCAGGGGATTGTGTCTGTACGAGGGCTGCTGTTGGTGTGAGCTGTGTAGTATCTGCGGGAGTCGTCTCCTCTGTGCTTTCTGTTTTTCCTCATGAGTTACGTGATATAGACATGGAGTGTTTGGTGTGCGGGTGTGCTTCATTATTCCCTCTTGGCTGCATTTTCTATGTGGACTTTCGTTTCTCCTTTTCATATACATGATATCTCACTGGGAGTCGCGCTTTTGAATGTGACGAATCTCGGTGGCTGGCGTTTTCTTGAATACATGGACGTTCTCCCATATCCTGCACTGCTACTATGCCCAATACATGTATGTCGAGTCAAGCTGTATATATGTATAATCCAAATGGGTAATATTAGACAGTCTATAAGTTCGAGGGGAGGGTATTGTTCATCCTAGGTTATGGTACAGATAAAACCAACAGATAAAACCAACAAGCAGCCAAAAAGAGAAAGAAAAGGCGTAGGCCGGGCAACTTGGGCGAATATAAGATCGTACAATGGCCTGCGATAAGCCACGTCGGCCAACCATTACCACGTGTCGGGTGGATCTAGAAGCCAACACTGAATCCAAAGGAGCCGTCAAAGATGTCGTCCTTGGCTTCCTGCCGCATCGACTTGAGCTCTTCGACCGACGGGACGTCGCCGGACCGGAAGAAGGTGAGCAGGTTGTCCATGTCCTCCTCGGAGAAGTCGCAGAGCTCCTCCCACGAGTAGGCGTCGCTGACAGTCGACATCCTGCGGCAACCGAAAGCGAAGTAAGGTGTGTAAGTCCAGAGCCCTGCATAGAGGAAGCATGTAAAAGAAAGATCAGGAGACGGAAGAAAAAAACAAAGCAAAAAGAAACATACCAGGCCATGCGCTTCGGGCTATCCTCCGGCTTCGGCGCCAGCATCCGCAGCTTCGCGCGCAACAAGCCCACCGACTCGATCGCATTCCCCGCGTTCTTCGGCAACTGGCGCGCAATGAAGCGGCGGATGGCCGCCGCCAGCCGCGGCCCGCGGCCGTTCGTGCTGACCATGATCTGCAGGGGCCCGTCGCGGTGCACGCTGCCAAAGTAGAAGTCGCACTCCGCGGGCACGTCGGCGATGTTCGCGGGGATGCGCCGCTCGCGGCACAGCTTCCACACGGCGGTCGACGCCGCCGGGTCGTCCACGGCCACCAGCACCATGTCGGCGCCGTCGAGATCGGCCGGCTCGAACAGCCGGTCGGCGTGGGCCACCTGCGCCTGCGCCACGCGGAAGTGCACCTCGGCGTTGAGGCCGCTGCGCGGGCACACCACCGTGACCTTGGCGTCGGCGTTCAGGCAGTGCAGGATGCGCCCCGCGGCCACCTCGCCGCCGCCGACTACCAGCACGTGCTTGCCGCGGATCTGCCACGCGATCAGCAGGCTGCCGCCGCCCTGTACGGCGGGGAACTGCGGCGACGGGGCCGCGGGTGGTGGTGGTGGGGATGTTTTCTCGGCCATGGTTGCGAGAATGAGTAGGTGAAGGGCCCAAGAGAGGGAGGGAGGGAGGGAAAGAAAAGGAGAAGCGAAGAGGTCCACGAAAGACGCGAAATGAGAGTCCCGAGACCGGAGCCCAAAGCTGCAAAGAAAAGATAAGCACTGCCGAGAAGCTTGAAAACCGTCACAGCCGGGACCGGAAGCTTCCAGGTCGGTTTCCGAGATATAAGCCGTGCTCCAACGCAAGATCCACGAAGAAGAGAAAAGAAGAGTCTCCGCAAATTCAGAGATTATCTCTCGTCCGAAGGCGTCTTTTTTTTTTTCTCCCTCCTTTGTTCCTTTTTCCTTGCTTCCCCTGTCTCGGTTATGATTTTCATTCGTGGCTGCTTCGTCTCTGCCCGACAAAACCACAGCCAAAAAGAACATAAAATAAATAAATAATTAAAACCCCGAAAAACGAAAAAAAAAAGAAAAAAAAGAGAGAAATGCTGCTTAGGGTTAGTGCTGCTCGATAAGATAAGCCCTGTGGCGCTCCCGCTTCCAAATCACTGAGAGCGCCACACTTTGGCGGGGTGCGCCACATCGCCAGGCGGAAGCTTAACGAGCGACTTTACGAGTACTTCGCCTCTCCGCTGCCCCCAGCACAGCCCGGAAGTATTTGCCAAGTAGCCCTGCACCCAACCCTTCCCAAACTTGGTCGGTCAGTGATGCAATGAAATGCAGTGAAGCTCCTGTTTTTCCGACGATCTTTCTTCCTTCTTCTGCTCACATCCAGTCTTTTGCCATCGGCGGTCTGTGGCCTCGTATTTTCTCCCTTCCTCCTGCTCGTTGTTTTCTTCTCGTGTACTCGTGTGTGGTCCTATCCTCGAATCTTCTTCCCGCTTATCTCGTAAATATACCGCCCGTTTTTCTGCTCTCTCCCATTATCTTCTCCATTGAGACAGCTGTTTGATCATCTTCGCGCCATTCCAAGCTCCACGCGTTCCGCTGCCGCCGACAGCAAACGACCCCAAACCATTCCGAAATAGTACTCCCGGCTGTTCCATTGCGTGGTCTGCCGCCCCGGCCCCGTGCCCGACCCGACCGATCCCTCCGTTTTCCTTTCTCGTCTCTCCGACCCTCTGTCCCTCTGATGCGCACCGCCCGTCTCCGGTAGATGCCGCCGCCGCCCGTCTGATATGTCCGGACGCAAACTGGGCGGCGGCCGGGTCCTGGGAAACGGCCGCGGCATCGCCCCGCCACAACCCCCCCCTCCGCCCGCTCCCGTGTCTGTCTCCCCGTCCTCGTCGTCGGCGTCAAAGCTTACCGCCGCTGCCGCTGCTGGCTCTGCCGCCATGCCGATCTCCGCTGCCGGCGCCCCTGCCGTCGACTTGGCTGGCTCGTTAAGCTCGTTCGTCATTTCTCAGCAGCGTGCTGGCAGCCCGTTCACTCCGTCGGAAAGCACCGCTTCCTTCAACTCGTCTTTGGCCTCAACTCCCAACGGTCCGCGCCTGCCGGAACTGAGCCATGATCTCAACTCCAACATAAACCTGGTCGACCCGGCCGCCGCAAAGGCTGCGTCGTCGGGGCTGGCATGTCCAATATGTAGCGAGGAAATGGTAAGTCCCTCAACCTTGTCTTGTGGTAATGCTTGACTTGGTAGCTAACACAATCCTTCAGGTAACCCTCCTCCAACTGAACAGGTATACTCTCTCGATCTCTCCCTTTTCGCTACCCCGAACCCGGCCCGCTCTCATGTCGACACCCGGCTAACGCTGTTGTTTCCTTCGCTACAGACACATCGATGACGAACACCAAGAACTTCCCCAGGTTGAACAGGAGGAAGTGCGGACATGGTTCGATAAGCAGGTCCTCAAGGCCAAGCGATTCCAGCCCCTCTCCATCATTAACCAGAAGCTCCGCGGCCTCGAAGTATTCGAATCCAATGACTTTCCGCTTGCCGCTCCTTCCCAAGCATACGCCGGCCCCGGCAAGGCGCCCGAATCCGCTGTCGATCCGGACGCGTTAATCACCCGCCAGCACTGGCAACGGCCAACCGGAAACGATGCATGTACCGACCCCACCTGCGACCGCCGCCTCGGCCCCTTGACTGGCAGCGTTAACTGCCGGAAATGCGGCCGCCTGTTTTGCGAAGACCATACCATGTATCAAATGAAGCTCTCTCGATCTGCTGCGCATGACCCTGTACGCGGCTTTTGGGCGAGAGTCTGCGAGACGTGCTATAAGTCTCGCGATGGCTACAACGACCATGACGGTCTTCTGGTTGACCACACCAATAAGCTGCTGGAAATCCGCAAGAAACGAGTCGAGAGACAGAATCTGGAAGTGTCCCGACTTGAAAAGCGCTTGACCAAGCTTACGAAGCTGTTAGCAAACCCACCCGAAGAGATTGCCGTGGCTGGGTCCGGAAATGGCTCTCTGTTATCCCCGGTTGTGTCTCTCTCTGGACAGAAGAACCCACGCAAGCTGCTCGAGCAGTCGGTGGTGACGTGGGAAGAGGATGGTTTGGTGTCGAAGTGTCCATTCTGTCAACAAGAGTTCGGATCCTGGACATTCCGCCGCCACCACTGTCGTGTTTGCGGTCGCGTAGTGTGTGCCGATCCGGCCACGGGATGTTCATCGGAGATTGGTCTGACCGTTGCGAGCAGTCCAAGTCCCCCATCACCAGCCCGGCCACCCGGCGGACGATCTATGGGGTCGCTGGAGAAGCCAACCTCGCCAGCAGTGCAAATCAACGTTGATGTCCGGATGTGTCGAGACTGTAACCATACCATCTTCTCTAAGCGAGATTTCCTGGTGTCATTGCACCACAAACCCGCGGACCAACGAACCTTTGAAACCCTAAAGCAGTTTGAAAAGGGAATTCGCGACCTGCTTCCCCGCTTCCAACACTCTCTCCAGATCCTACAAAGCGCAGGCGAAGCCGACCCCGATCCGTCAGAGCAGTATCTGCACAGCCACCAGCATGTTCCCGTTGGGGCTGCGGTGGTGGGGCCGTCGCACGCCGAGATCCGAGAAGCGGCGAAGATCCGCAAGCGGCTGATTGACAGCTTTGCGAAGTACGAGTCGTCGGCGCGCCGGTTGCGCGACTTGAAAACCACCAACCCGCAGCAGCAGCGCCTGCAGACCGCCGTGTACCAAGCCGCCTCGAGCTTCCTGCACACGTACATGCTCACGCTGAAGAGCGTGCCGCAGATCCTGCGCAACGCAGGCAGCAGCAGTGGCAGCGGCTCCAACGGCAGCGGACGCGCCGCCGCCGCGTCCCGGCGGGTCCGCGGCGGCCCTGCCTCGCTCTCGGCGCTGGCCGACCGGCGGCGGCTGTCGCACTCGGTGTCCTCGCCGCTGCGCATCGGCGAACTCGCCGACGGCGCAGCGGCCACCGCGTCGGAAACCGCCAGCCAGGCCAGCGAGGGCAGCACGGCGGTGTCAACGGTGGCCGCGGCGGCGCTCGCGTCGGAAGAGCAGGAGCTGCGCGAACGGCTGGTGGTGCTCGAGGAGCAGCGGTTCATGGTGCAGCAGATGATTGCGTCGTCGCGCGGGGCGCGGCGCTTCGAGGAGGTCAGCGCGCTCACGCGCAACGTCGAGGAGCTGGACGTGGAGATTGAGAAGCTGCAGGCGCAGGTGGGCGGAGTTGAGCAGCGGTGGCAGGGGTTGTATGAGGAGCCGACGGCGTCGTGAGACCCCTTTCGCTTTTTTTTCTTTTTTTTTCTTTTCTTTTTTTTTTCCGACTTACATGTTTGTATTTTTCAAACTTGGGCATTACATTGTTTCTCGTTTGTTCGCTCTCTGTTTTTTCTTCTTGGTTTTATGGGACTTGGAGTTGTATATTAGGATTCGGGCTATATATCTACGTCTTTTTCTTTTCCACCTTGGATTTCTTTTTGAGAACGGAACTTGGATACCTACCTCCTCAGGACCGTTGTCATTGTCGTGTTACTTTATATCTTCTAGGTCCCGCCAGTTGCGTTCATGTGGTTATCGTCGTTTGTGATCTGGACTCACCCTGATCAGTGTGGTCTCCCTCACGGCCCAGAACCAGCGCATAGATTAGACAAGAGCACCCATATATTGAGAGATTGCCAGCTGACGTAGCGGGGGAGTTTTGTTTTGCTCCATTCGGCCCCCGGGCGTCAGTGGTATAGTATTGAATAGAAACGGGGAACCCGGGACGACAGAGAGGGAATATGCGAACAGCGATATCGCGTGGCGATATACATCTTCTAGAAGAACCCTCCCTCCGCCACCAGAACCCGGAAGAGCAAGCAAAGCGAAGGGAAGCGACGGGACATAGAGAGCTCGATTAGGCCGGCATACAGACACCATCGCCGAGG
Source organism: Knoxdaviesia proteae (assembly GCA_001510565.1). NCBI lineage: Eukaryota > Fungi > Ascomycota > Sordariomycetes > Microascales > Gondwanamycetaceae > Knoxdaviesia > Knoxdaviesia proteae. Next base: position 105,082 of record LNGL01000056.1, read on the forward strand.
CCAGAGTAGTTTCGAGTGTATCCACCGTGCGAGACCGCGATATCTCGGGAACCGGGGAACGCACGGGGATGAGGTGAGCAAGAAGACCCTCTCGTGGCTTGTCTGACTCTTTCCACCCACGTCCCGAAGACGGATTATGGATCTGTGTATATCCTGGCTTTTTGTAGAACCCGGACTGATACCAAGCGACGAACTGGCGGTTGTTGGTCTTCCCGTGTGGCCCTGTCTGGGTCCCCGGGTAAATTCGATGTATGTGTGTGGGTGCTCCGTTCCGGGCGCGGATGGCCTCTGTCCCTCACACACACACACACACACACACACACACACATGACGAAAGAGAAAGCAGACCACATCCAAGGACAGAATGTCATAGAAGAAACAAGCGAACAAGGCCAGAAACACCCACAGCTAGACACAGAAAGTCCGACAGGGTAATATCGAGCAAGTGCACCACTCCTAAATGAAAGATTCCGGCGCACATATACAACGTCGATATATATTCGGTGCGAATTCGTCAGTTATATATAGTATGTCCCTACGAGTCCTTTCCTTATGCACTACCTCCCCGTGTAGAGTGGTACATATGTACTTACTTACCTCCTTATATATATCGGAGGTAGAGGGGCCTATATTTAGACCGGCTCTGCTGGACGGTCGGTCGACAGCGGGAGAAGAGAATGAGAGCGGGTATACGAGTATATAGATTTCATATAGAGGGGACATAGTGACGAGAGAGCAGTTGGTCGTGAGTGAGTGTATGCTTAAGTGGTGCCTCTGTCCTTTTTCGTGACCCGTGTCTGTCTATGTTGTGATTCCCGGGTTCTCTCTTCTGGTTGCCTTTCCATGTCACCTTTGGCCAACAGTATCAGTGACTCTTGACGTTCACATATATCTTTCAACGACCGACTCCGGTGTGAGCTTCCTGTCTCCTCTCAACACGGCACCATATCCAACGCCCTCTTGCGGCTCTGCATACCCACACAATGACGAAGCTCCTCCCCGTCCACCTGCTGGCGCCGCTGGCCCTCCTAGCCCCGCTCGCAGCCGCCACCGCGCTCGCCAAGCGCTGCTCGCCGCTGCGCGACCCCGAGCTGCCGGGCGGCTACCTGCCGCCGGTTCCGTGCTGGCTCGAGAACGACCCGGCCTGCCAGCCGCACATCCCGGTCGGCGTGTCGGTGATGCAGGACCCCGAGGTCGGCGTGGCCATCGTCATCGGCGTCAGCGCCGACTGCGAGGCCACCATCACCACCGAGATCAAGCGCGCCGCCGCCGGCGAAAAGACCTTCGGCTGGCTCGACTCCGAGGGCAGCCTGCAGATGCTCGGCTTCGGCGTGCTCGTCATCTCCGATATGTCGCAGGCCGCTGTCGATCGGTACAAGGGCCTCGTTGCCGAGAAGGAGGCGAGGGACGGGCCGACCGCCGGCATCCAGCCGTGAGAAAGGCCGACTTGTAGAGGTGTTTGAAGGGGACCTGCCGAGAGCTTCGGGGGCGTGTTTGGTGGACATTGTCAGATATTTGATGTTGATAGCTTGTGTGTTTTCCCTCCGTTTTGGGGGGTTATGAGAGAGGCCGTCCGCGTTTGGATGCCGTGCAATGGAGAAGACCGGAGAGTATGTAGATAGATCAGAGCAGACAACAGCTGCAGATGCAAACGCTCGTTTGACTTACATTGACGAGAATCCTACCATGGTTAGCTGCATGAACAAACGAGATCTGTGAGCCCGCAACCCTAACATGATTGCCCAGAGAAAAGACAAGGGGAAAGCCCTCCAAAAGAACAGCGCTCAGAGATCTGGGTACAAGCATGGTGATGTTTGCATTAATCCTGGGCAAGAGAAATACAAGAGCGAGGAAACAAAAATACCGACTGAAACTAGGTATCCCAAGACATGGAAATTCCCTGAAACTCCGTAAACTCCCCCAGCACAAGAGCAAAAAAGGAGGTGCTTCCGCCGTGAACATGAAGAAACAGAAAAAGAATAGCGAAAAAGAAGAACGTATGAAGAAAAAATTGAAAAAAAACACCCCCTCAAGCGAAAAGAAGACACGAAAAGACCCCGTCCGGGTCCGGGTCCGGGTCGGGGTGACCGGGTGGCAAGGGGAGAGAGAGAAGAGAGAGAAGAGAGAGGAAATCGCAAGATATAATGAAGGAGAAGTAAAAAGATAAGAGGGAGGGGAAGAGAAGGCGGACATGGAAGATCTGATCAAGGCGGAAAGGTTCCGAGGAGGACACCGGTGTCAAGAAGCCACTCACGGCACAACACCTTCAACGCCACCAAGAAATCGCCGCACCCGGCCAATCTCCAGCTCGCCCTTCTCGCTCTCAACAGCCCGCAGAAGCCCGTCGATAAGAGAGTCCACCTCCTCCTCGGCAGCCCCGGTGCACAGCGACACCACCTTGCGGTACTTGACCTCCAAGTCGCGGCTGCGGCTCTTCAGCGCCGCAACCGCCTGCTTCATCGACTCGCGCCGCTCGGCAATCGCCTTGCTCCGCTGCTGCATGGCCGCCATGCTGGGCAGCGCCGCCGGGTTGCCGCTCTCGATCGCCGAGCTGAGCTCGGCCGCCCACGCCGCCATGGTCTCCGACGGGCCGACCTTCGCCTGCGTCTGCACCAGGCGGCCGCGCTCTTCGTCGAGCGCGTGCAGGAGGTTCACAATCTGCTGGCGAGAGAGCATCTGCTTGCCGACCTTGGAGCCAAGACCGTCATGGGTTCGGCGTATTTCGTTGAGTTGCAGCCACGAGGTTCGCATCGCCGCATGCAGGCTATCAACCACGGCCTGCTTCGCCGCCGTCTCCTTCTGGAAAGTTCCCGAGGTTTCAGCGAGAATCATCGAGATGGCTGAATTTGCAGTTAGTATATGATGCGACCATCGGATATCGGTGGGACTTGAGTTGATGACTTACACTGGAGGATCTCATCGTTGCTCTGAGTGCTCCGTTGAGAGTTAGGCACGACAGCGCTGTTGCTGTTTCCGTTGGCCTCGACCGGGACATCGGTTGTGGGAGCATGGAACTCCGAGGCCTCGCCGCCAATCCCAAAATCGAGCGGGCGCAGACCCGACCGGTTCGGGATGTTGGGGTTGGCTCCGACCTCGAGCAGCTGCGAGATCACACTGCGGTTGCCGTTCTTCGCCGCGATGTTGAGCGCGGTGTCACCTGAGCTGTCCCGGGCGTTGACAATCTCGGCCATGAATCTGGCCAGGCCAATGGTGGGTTGAGACTGAGAGCTGCTGACAATTCCGCTGCCGTTGGTGACCGTTCCGGCGGTGCCGGGCCGGTTGATCTGGCTGCTGGGCAGGCTGCCCTGGCGCACCACCCATTCCAGCAGACTCTCGAGGTAGTACCGGCTGGCCGCGTTGCGGCCCTTAACCGCGCTGGTGACAGCGATGTGATGGAGGACAGTGCGGCCTTTGTTATCACGCACCTCGAGAGTGCTACCGAGAACGTCGAGAAGCTCGGGGAATGTGCCGAGATCCATGGAGTTGGTAACGGTGCAGGCCCGCATCAGAGGGGTCTGGCCCATGGCATTGACGCGGAAGGGGCTGGCCCCGGCAGCAACGAGGGCGCGCACCAGGGACATGCGGGATAAAGTAGCGGCCCAGTGAAGAACAGTGTGGCAGTGGTTATCGATAGGCGCGTCCAGGTCTTGCGGCGTCATGCTACTCAGGGTCTCGAGCTGGGCTTCTTCGCTCGAATTCTGATCCATGAACAGGCCAAGGAGAGCGCTCTTGCGGCCCTCAGCCTCGTGAGAGAGCTCCATCGGAAGCGGCTTCTGTGCCCCGTATCCATCAACGTACTGGCTCTCGGCACCGATGGGCTGGGAGTAGATGAACGAGTCGTTCGGCTCAGTAGGAGAGCCGGGGAACGCGCTACCATAGCCATTGTTCATGGCATCCATGCTAGAGCCGGCGGGGTAGCCAAAGCTATCGGCCGGTGTGACATTGCTCACACGCTGGCGCTTCCGCGGAGGCTCGATGTGGTCGGCGGACTGACCCGGAGCCAGCTGTTGTTGCTGTTGTTGCTGCTGGGAAGAGAACGAAGCATCAGGCGCAGCTTGGCCATTGTAGTCAGACACGTAGCTCTGCTGTGAGTTCCCGGGGAACTCCTCGGTGGCCTGGGACATGGACGGCTGGCGGCTGAAGCTTCCGGGGCGAGCAGGAGTCGAACCATTGGTGCGGTTGCGAGGGCCGGGAGACTCGAAGCGAGCACGGCTCATGGCGGCGACGGCATTAGACGCGGTACTAGAAATGTTTCTGAAAAAGGTTCCAGACGCTCCGTTTTGGCGCGTGTCGGCATTGGCGTTGTTGTACAGGCGTTTGCGCTGAGCGGCCATGGCCTGTTCCTTGGTGGGGGTGTTGAAATCGCCGCGACCGGCGATGCCTCCATCCTGACCCATATCGTAGGTCAGGAGGGGACGGAGAAGGTCCTCGACTTCGTAAAGTCTGCACACCTCAACACCGCGCTCAAAGGGAATCCATGTGCCCTGGTATTTTCCGTATCCGCCCTGAACCTTCTCGTGCTCGCCAATCTGGATTTCCTTCTCGAGAATCTTGGTGCGCTTTCCCTTTTCAACACCGGCCACCTTGAGGATTTGCGTCGCGTTGAGCCAGCTGTCGTTGCGACGGCGCATCACAGCGATGCCGTTGACTTCCATTTCGTAGACATCAACTCCCGAGTAAACGGCCTAAATAAGAGTAGATTATAGGGGACAGATTAGTTTTGTCCTGTCGCATTTTGCCTATAGGTGCCCGGCTGGGTGAGGGAGGGCCCAGGGATCGGCGAAGAAATCAATTGATCTCCTTTCACCAAACCGGGGTTTGAAAATGAAGAAGCTATCGTACATGCTACACTGGTACATATGGATGGAAAGATAAAGACAAGATAGAGAAAAGAAGACGCGAGATGCATACCGAGTAGATCTGAGGAGCCTCGTTCAGGCGCGACGAAGAAGAAGACGGGTCATTGTATTGGCGGAAGCTGCCCGAAGCCAGAGGGTTTTGTGACTGTTGGCTAAGGGAGAAGGACTGTTGAGAAGAGGGTTGTTGCGACATGTTGTTCCCGTTTCCGTTTCCGTTGGGGATCATGGCAGACGCAGGATGATGTGTGCCGGCCATGGCTTGGTAAGAGGAGATTGAAGAATCGAGCCGGGTTTGACAGTCGAGATCGGATCAAACCAGTTGTCGTGAGATCGAAGGAAGGAAGACGTCTGGACACAACAAGCAAGAGAACGGATATATAGAGTAGAAGTAACGGGAGGGTGATTAAAGCAATGTATTGAAGGACGGGTGATAATGGCGTCTTTTAGAAGGACAGATAATGATGAGATGACTTCGTCAACCTCTGGGGACTGATCCGGAGCCGGAGCACAGACCGGGGCCGAGGTTGCGCAGTTGACCGATCTAGATAGGCCGAATCGGAGGACTCAAAGATTGCGACCACACCAGTGAGAGCATGGATCGCATACGGAGCAACGGAGACGCCTGCGGGGGAGGTGAGGAGAGATCGGACACAGGAATATAGGAGATGGGGTTGGCGACGGTCTTCAGCTAATGAGAGGGAGATAAAGAAAAGCGGTGGCCGAAGGAGGTGAACAAGCGATATCAGCGGGCCGGCCTTGATCGGAGATGGCGGAAAGCGGACGGAGGTTTGATATATGGAGAGAGGAGAGATGGTGGTGATCTTTACGTGGAGGAGCGACGGATCTCATTCAACGGGAAAGGGGGGAAACAGCATGTATTGAGATATACAGAAGATAGTGAATAGGGTGTATCTCCTCGAAGATCAAATGAGGGTTGAAGAATCGCTGAGGCGAGGGTTAGATGAGGAAAAAAAGAATAAATCCAAATCAAAAAAAAGAAAGGAGGAATTTTTGTGCGAGCGGAAAATCACGTCAAGTTTAATTGATTTCTACGACGAGAAGCGCGGAGACGTGTCGGTTTCGTGACTTCCTTTTTTTGCTGGGAAGGGGGAAAAGAGAAAAGTGGTGGTGGGAAGAAAGGGCAGGAAGCACGCACGCCCGTTGCGCCTGCCAAAGTCGTGATTTGACGTGTTGCGCGGGAAAGAACGAGAATGGCCGGGCCAGACGTAGCCGTGCGCAGACTGTATGGCGCACGGGGTACTTAGCTTTACCACGGGGCTTGTACTGGCACATCTTGTACCCTGCGTGCTGGTCGCTGGCACGTGCCCGCGCGCTTTCTCTGCGCCCCGTGTGGAAGGTACGCGTTCACGTCTGGCCGGAAAGAGCGACCGTCCGTGGCGTGGTTTCGGCTTTCAACGGATACTTCGGGACATACTCACCCAATCATCTAAGTGGTGCAATCGTCGCTCGAATTGTGATACTTAGTAGCTTGATGACGAGGAAAGCTACGGGGAATATTTCACCATGTGTACGTTGCGGGCTGTAGAACTACTCGCTCAAAGATATAAAGCTGGGGCCAAAGCCTGATGCTGATTGGCCACCGTTGAGAGATCAAGAGGTCGCTAGGGTTACTTAGGGTTGAAGCGCTCGTTCCTTCCACATGTATTCAGTAGGTCAGTCTTATATTCACGGGTGAATCGATGCCGTCTGTCTGCAAACTCTCCCAAATATACAGTACACATTTCACAATTATATGTGAATGTCTACAGTGTGCATCACTTTCTATCCAGCTAGGCATTCTAGAAACCCCCTCATCCTACACACTAACCCCCTCAGTCATAGTCGACCCCAACAATCTTGCAACCCCCGCCATCATCGCTGCCCTCGACGGCCCCTCGCAAGCGCAACTACGTGGGTACCAGGAGATCCTCTTGGCTGTAGCCTCCTTTGTTGCAAAGCCCAAAGTTGGCCAATCCAAGGTGGATGCCGTCGTCGATATCCTCAAGTTTCGCCGCCGCCCCGTTGCCACTGCTCCCACGTCACCATCCACCGTAGACCTGGATTCACGACAGACGTTTCTTGACGAGGCGGGAATAGACACCGTAGAAATCAGCGTCCGGGCATTCTAGCTGTGTGTTTATTCCGAGGTCATCAACCAGTACAGGCTGTTACAATACAGTGACCAACACAGCTTCAATAGCGTCGTCCGTACGTTCTATAACTATACCGTGACTTTCGGTAGGTTCTTCAACGCGATGGTGCACTCTGTGTCATCTCCCGAACCCCCGCTCCCGAAGCTTGTCACATTGTGCCTTCGTCGATGAAAGGCCAAAAGATGGACCATTCTCTCTCATTCGCGCGTGCTTTTGCCCCCCAATATGGCCGAAGAAGTCCAACACATGCTACTTATTCACGGATTCGATGCGCCGGAGAACCTGATCTGTCTGAGTCTAACCTTCCATTGGTGGCAGAGAAAGGGCGTTTTTGCCCTGGAGCCACTAGACAAAGTTGGCGAAGGGGGCCAGTCTCTTCTCGTCCGTTTTCACTGAATCTGTGATGTTCTCCGGCATCTAGGTGGGCCATATAGTAGGGAGCAGTTTCGATTCTCTCCCTACGATAGCCTTCCTATCCGTACTGGAGACGTTTTTGCTCTACGGACTCGTGTAGCAGTCAGCCTTCCCAGTAGGGTGCTACTAAAACTACTACAATTCTTGATGCAGACTCTAAGTGTGCTAGCCAGGGCCGCCGAGCCGGAACCCGGTGACTTTGGCCCACGATCAAGATCGGGATCTCCTGTCGCAGCTGGAACCCCGGCCGAAGCGAGCTCGATTGCGGCCGAAGGGGACCCAGAGGTGGACCCAGAGGCAGAGAGCACTCATACAGTTTCTCGTGGCCATTTCCTCCGAGGCCCAGAGTTTTTGGTCGACGGAGTGATTCAGCCAGCGGAATTGCCCGTCCACCTAGCAAGTCCGAGTCGGGGATGCTAGGAGCTGGCACCATCAGGGATAGTATTCGGAAGGCTGTTTCCCGAACTCGGGGGATCTGAAGGATGTCTTTAAGCCGCTACAGGCAAGTAAGTATTGGACTCATTTGATTCGACATGGGAAAATGGAATGCAGTTTGAAAAATGCATGTGAACGAATCTCCGCGTCCGTTTGCTGGGTTGATTTCCGGTGATGGCCAAGTGCTCTAAGGTCAGATCTCTTTAGGGCATTCCTACTTAGGGTTAGTAACTTGTCTAAATGGCTGCAGACACACAGCAAAGGCTTCGCTCCCAGAACCCTAACGGAATGGGGGCATATCTATCAATACGTAGTAGCCATAACTGTGTATACAGTAGACTTTTCCTTTCTTTCACAGCTTCACTTCACTTCCTTCACCTTCACTTCACTTTCACTTCAACTGGCCTTGGAGACCAACAACCTCGGATGTATTCCACCCAGATTCTTACTCTAAGCATCTCCCACCAATGCGATTAGCCACTAGACACACAACGATACCTTCGATGATATAACCCCCTCTGCCCCCGCCCCGCATCACGACTCCCGGCGCCGGGCCGCCGACCACCAGACCCAATGCCGCCGGCTCCCCAGATCCGCCTCTCCACCAAGGGGAACGCGCTGCACCTCTACCGACACCTCCTCCGCGAAGCCTCATACCTGCCGCCAGTCTGCAAGTCGTACGTGTCGCAGGATGTGGCGAGACGTTTCCGCGCCCACCGCAAGCCCGGTCAGCACACGGCAAAGTACCTGGCCGATGCCCAGGCCCAGCTGCGCGTGCTGACGGCTGCCAACAACGGCGACCTCAGCCGCATGTACCGCGTGATGCTGTTGGCGTTCGGCCGAACTGGGAAACTCCGTCGAATCCTGGTCCAGAACGTGATTGCTCCCGATGCGCCGCAAAATCCGGCAGCTGTCGGCGCCCTGCTTGCTGCCGCCAACCCTCCGGGCTCTCTCCCCACCTCCGACTCCTCCCCTCCTAGTCTGTCCCCGGACAAGCCTCAAGTCTCCACACCAGCCGCAAACGTCGCTCCCTCCTCCGAAGCTATACCGCCGGCCGCTCCGCGCGACCCCCGGAGGAGCACAGCCCTCCTCGACCGGTGGAACATCCCCAATATGCGCAAATTCCTCCTCTCGCAGCAGAAGCAGCAGTCCGTCGCGATAATGAGCGCGTGGCCGCGCACCGCGGTCGTGCGCACCGACCCGTTCTCGCGGATCAAGCTGGACGAGCAGAGGAACCAGTGGGGCCGCCCCATCCCGCTGCGCAGCCGGCGCGACATGATGCGCGCCTGGTGGGTCCGGCAGGCCGAGAAGGTGCAGCCGCCGCTCGGCCAGGGCGAGTGGGACACGCTGCGAGATCTGAGCCGGGGCAAAGTCGGCGGTGGAGCCACGAAGCTGGCGGTGACGCCGCGGCGGCCCGTCGCACAGCCGACAGCGATATCAGCGGGTGGCCAAGCGGAGCAGCAGAAACAGCAGCAGAAGAAGAAGAAGGAGATGAAGAATACGGAGACGGAGCAGGCACCCGAGACTGTCATGCCAGCCTGGGCGCCGTTTGCCATGTCGCGGATAGACAAGGCCGAACAAAGCCGGTCGAGACGGCGCCGGCGGTACCACGGCGACTACGACGAATCGAACCCGTACGCGCGGGAGTTGCCGTCGCAGCTGACGGCGCGCAACCTGCGCCGGCTGTACGCGCGCGTGTGGCAGGCCACGCCCACGGTGGTGCAGGACCCCCAGACGCTAAAGACGCGGATAGAATGGGGCTCGGTCGGTCTGAATATTCCCGAGGCTGTCACGCCGGGCCAGTTGAAGATGATGCAGCTGCCGGTGCGAGCGAAGCCCACATCTGCCGCCGGTGTGGAGAGAGACCAGGCAGATGCCGGGGCACGTTAAACGCCTAGGTCGCTGTGGAAGATCGGGGCGTTTGCATATATCGCCGGTCGGGCCCGCATTCCAGGTGCTATGATAAAGTGTATATTACCATGTTTATATTATGTTCAGCAAGTACACTTTTGTTTTCTGTCTCTCTCGCTCACACTATATCAGCGTGCCGCCCCCTTAGTCCAACAAAGTGGCCAACTTGCCCAAGTTGTCCCCGTCAACACGCATGCCCACCCACTCGCTCATCATCTTAGCGCCGATCGACTCGTAGAACTTGATGCTAGGCTCGTTCCACTTGAGCACGCTCCACTCCAGCCGGCCGCCCTGCATGGCGACGACCTCCTGCGCGAGGGCCACCAGCAGCTGCTGGCCGTAGCCCTTGCGCCGCTCGGCCTGGCGCACGTACAGGTCCTCGAGGTAGATGCCGGGCCGCGCGCGCCACGTGCTGTAGTTGTAGAAGTACAGCGCCATGCCGGCCGCGGCGCCGGCCGCGTTGAACACCAGCAAGCAGCGCGCCGGCTTCGCCGACGAGGTCGGCTCGGTGGCGGCGGCGCTGGTGATGTCGGCGGCGCGGGTGGCCGAGGGCGCAAAGGCGATGGTGGACAGCAGCTTCTCTTCGGTGGCCTGCACCGAGTCGATCTCGTGCTCGTAGTCGGCCAGCTCGCGGATCATGGCCAGGATGCTGGGGACATCTGCGGTGGGGTGAGTCAGAGAGGGGTGCGTTTTGCTGTAGGTGTCTCTCGTGTGGTGGTTATCTACCTTCCTGGCACGCATGCCGAAGAGTTCCAGAGGTGGGCGCCATAGCTGCGGTGGATATTGGGTATGTACAAAGAGAAGAGGAGGGGTACTTCAGCAATCGACAACTGCGAGATTGAAGTCAGATCTCGGGATATATCGGTCACATTCACCAAGAAAGATTCAGACGCAGAAAGTCACCGCGGCAACTTTGGCCCGATCGGCTCCCAGCTTTTGCGCTTCGGCTTTCTGGCCCCGCTCGGCGGAGCCGCGGAGCCGCGGAATGGCGTCATTAGCTACGCCTTTTGAGAAGGTCCGCATGCAGAAAATCACCGTGCAGGAAGGAAGCACCTGATGCGAAGCTTCTAGAAGATTCATCAACGTTCTACGGCATGTCTTAGTCGGTCAATGATCAAAAGGTTGGCATATTTGGCGCGGTCGGACTTTAGACGTCCGTCTTTGTGTGTTTTTATCTCCAAGACTCTCATCACGCAGAACTCCGATCTCGGACCCTTACGGACGTCCGTCGATCGGCTATCGGTCCGTCGGTCGGTCGGTCGGTCCGTCGGTCCCTCCGTCCCTCTCACTCATACACATAGCAAAACGGCCCGTCCACGGAGCTCAGCACATCGCGGATCGGATACACCACGTCAGCCACAACGCCGAGATCAGTCGCATCGTCCAGCGTCTGCGCGCGGCCGCCGCCCATCATGCTGGTGCTGCCCTCCATGGCCAGGCGGCGGGTCTCGTAGTCCTGCGACTGCCAGATGGTCCAGATGCGGTCGATCATCGCGTGGTGCAGCCAGAACGACGGCTCGTTCGGCGAGATGTAGAAGTCGCCGCCCGGGTCGCCCGCCACCGTGAAGTGGCCGACGCCGTGCACGCCGCTGCCGCCCTGCAGGAACGTCTGGAACGCCGCAATCGTCGGGTAGTTGGTGATCTGCGCCACAATGTCCGTGGTCTTGCCGTAGCGCGTGCTCAGGTAGTTCGTGATGTCGCGGCGTAGGCAGCGCGGGTTGTCGCCGTAGCCGTTGGCCATCGGGTTGCGGTTGGGCGCCGGGCTCACGACGGCTGCCATTGGGCCGAGCCGGACCGTCATGCTGGATGGTTGGTTGGTTAGCTTGTTGTCCGTTCTTCTTTTTCTTTCGCGGTATGGCAAAGAAACTGCAGGGGATAGAATCAAAACTCACTTCTTAAACGGCCCCGACATCACACAGCCGCCTCCGTTGCCGGCCGGCGCGGGACTGCCAAAGCCGCCGCCGAAGCCGGGAGCTGCCGCCGCCGGGACTGGCTCGCCGTTTCCCCCCATGCTCTCGTCGCTGCCATCGAAGATCGGCGACGAAAGCGGATCATCAGCCCATCGTCCGTAATCCCAATACTGGCCTCCTGTCAGTATGTTTGTCCATCACAACGCCCTCTCAACCATCACCATCTCGTTCGCTTACCGGCTGGTAGCCCTTGTATCCACACTCGTCTCTCAGGGCCTTCTCCCATGCCCACACATAGTACCGATGCCACGAGAGGAAGTTACCCTAGACGAGCAAATGTCGTGGTGCGAATCTCAGTCAGCATACTTGGATGGTACCAAAACACCCAGTCTTTACCATACCGTGCCGTGGATCGAGAGCGTCTGGTTCATGTGAACCACCACAAAGTCGTCGTACCGCGACTGCGCGCCCGGGAACTGCGTCCGATCAAGCCTTGACGGCGACTCGGTGAGACACAGAACCGCACGGATATAGTCGCGGCGCTCCTCCGAGGAGATATCGCCCCTAGCGTTGATGTCAGCATGCAGGGCTCGACCCTTTTCCCCGAGCCGGTCTTCGCATTCCAAAACTGGGTGTGTATGTCTCTTTACCATTCCCGGCGAACGCTCAGCTTCGCCTTCGTGCAGCTTGCCGACTTCGTCTCGATATACGCCTCAAGCTGCGGCCGGCCCAGCGCCTCCAGGTCGTTCACGGCGTCGGCGGCAACAAGGCCCGAGAGCGCCACACACGCGCTCAGCATCCCGAAGGCTCGCATATTCGACAGGAAGTGTCTTCCGTCAAATGGTTTTCCGGTGTGTCAAAGTCCCAGGAAACGCCACTGGGAATAAGGTGAACAGCTGGCTACGCAGAAGATAAAAGACTCTCACGATAGCCTGCACGCAATCTTCAGCACTCAGGAAACAGGCCGGGGCAATGTCTTCTATATACGATCGTCCCCTCGCCCACACCCGGCTCGTTTAACGTTAAAAAGAACTCTGTTTCCTCATCCTCTATAAACCGGGGGCAGCTCTTCGATATTAGGCTGGCTGACCTGCAGTCCCCAGGAGCCGCCCGCCCTATGATGTATCTCCCTGCAACATTGTTTGGTCCTCTCGTCGTATATTGGCTGACCCTCCCCGTGGATGGCATTGGGTACTGTCTCTAGACAAACTGGGGAAGACACTCTAACGGCCAATCTTGGTGCTCGGTAGTATTCCAGAACCGCCAGGAAGGAATCGAGTGTCTACTGCCGGTGTAGCAAGGAGGCAATCAAAAGCGTACGCGTGTCGCTCTATCAGGATGAATCCAGGACGATATTACCCCCGTACTTCACAAAAAGGCGGAGAAGCAGGGTTGGTAATATAAATCCCTCCGTGGTCATAGTTGCACACTCCTGGAGTCGGGAGACGAGGGGCCAACACTATCTCGATCCGCCTACCACAGACACAGTGGTCGACAGCATCCTCGACTCCGCAAAATAAAACAGATGCAATCGTTTGGTGCGGGACGTACACACACACACGCACACCTAGATGCTATATAGGGATATATTCGCGAAATATCTCACGGAGATTTTAGGCTAAAGAGTGGGCTCTGCCCTCAAGAAAGGGTTGGGCTCTAGAAACGAGCCCGTCCGGATTCCGTGCTTTCTTCCGCGGTTACCAAAGACCAGACCTAAACGAATAGGTTGCTCCGTCCCGAGCCACCGCGGCCACATTTCCGACTGCTGCTTAGCGAAGTGTCTATCAGATTCTAGATTGTGGTCTGTGGTTCACGTGTAAGTCAACGGGCAAAGGAGGATGTACCGGCTGATTAGGGTGTTGTTAGTGATATCGTCACGGTCATATGCGGGCTGCCAGAGAAATATGCAGGACAAAGATCCGTCAGCCAGTTTTATTCGATCCTCCAGATTCATCAAGTCATTAAGGAAGAAGAAATGTAAAGGTAAGAAAAAGGTTTCACCCAGGCACACTGCATGGGGACAGGTAATGAAATGCTAGTATGCGGCTCGAAGGAGCCAGACAAGAGAAACGAGAAACACAATGTCGAAATCCTGGTATATATCACGCCAGATGCCAAAAGAATATGCAATGTAACAAGTAGGAAAAGAAACGAATGCAAAACGAGAGAAAGGAGTTGTCAGTGTCATAAGTGGCCCGACTCGAAGATCAGATACACCGTCAGCCAGAAGAGACTGAAGGCTGTGGCTGTCGGTATGGGGAGGGACGGGATTCTGAGGCCGAGGCTGTTCTTTTTGGGGCTATCGGCGTCTGGAGTTGCTGTTGCCTGTGGACTCGACGAAACAGGCATCGAGAACTCTGATGGCGAGGCGGTTGCAGTAGACATAGGTGATGACGTCGTGCTGCATTTAGGGTTGGAAAGTCAGTTGGGGTTCGGAGGTAGGGTTGCGACGAGGGCTTGAAGTGTTTCCGCCGAGGCTTGACTGACCTTGAACTGCGCGCTTGCTCGGCGAGTTTGCAAACAGTAACTTCCATCTGTTCAACGGCTGGATGAAAGAGAAAGAGTTGCATGAGGTTAGCCATCGAATGTCACGGCATGAACGGGCCAAGATCGGGGGGTTTGTGGGATAAATTAACCCGTCACTTGACGACACCCGAAGCGCAAGCGTTTGCTTGTGTGCGAGAAATCACCAACCCCACACCGCAACAAACGAGCCGATCAAAAGGAACCAGCAGAAAAAAGAAAGAAACTTACTGATGCCCTGGCTATCGAAGGCGCAGTTTTCAACCAGACACGACGAGTACTGCGGGCCAAAGCGCGCGTCGAAGAGATCGCACGCGCAGACGACATCGTTCTGGTAGCAGCCGACGCTGGTGGCGGCGATGTCGAAGCAGCGGCGGCCGCACGTGGTGAGGTTGAGCGTGGCGGCCACGTTGTCGACGGAGAGCAGCGTGGCCGACGCCGCAGAGAGGGCGAGAACCGGGCCGACGTGCAGGAAGATGGCGAGGAGGATGAGCAGGATCGGCGAGGCCGGGGGCTGTTTGGGGGCCGCCATGGTGGGAGTGTGTCGTCGGAGCGATGGTATGGTATATGTGAGGGTGGAAAAGCAGAGGAATGGAGGGGGGGGAAGAGTAGAGAATATTAAATGGGAGAAATTAGTGAGTATTATTAACGGTCGGGTCGAAAAGGGAATATCCACGCAGTGTGCCGAGATTCCTTTTCCCGCATCAGCCACGATAGTATCGCGACAATGAAGGAGCCGTCGTATGAGGATGCCAAAGAGAGATTCTGGCTCTTGTTCATGCGCCAATATATAAGCCTGGACCCTTTGGGGATGTCCACAGCGAACGCACACGCGCACGCAACACACCGGACGGAGAGACCAAGGGGAGAGAGAAAGCAGCCGCTATCGGAACCGGAGGAGCAGTTTCTTCATGACGGAGTCGACGACATCTGGGGAAGAGGAAGGCAAGGCACGAATGTTCTGAGAGATATCTTGAAGGGAGTGTGTGTGTGTATGTGGTGTGTGTCGGTGAGACAGGTCAATATATATATAAAAACGGCGACAGTGAAGAATCAAACGACACGATATGGAACAGCCCAAGATCGAACCAGAAGAAGAAAAGAGAGAATATAGAAGCGGAAGAAGCCACGACGGTGGAAACACAAAACTTAATATACAAGTGTAGGACAAGACATCATCGACAGCCCAGCAACAATGACAAGACAGCATAGGACGGAAGAAGCTGTCCAGACCTGCGTCCTGTGGCAAATGAGACGAGGCTCGAACAGGTGTTTATATCCTGAAGGGAGTGTCGTTAACCTCTGGCTTGTGTTCCTTTTACAGATGGGCCATATGTCAGCCATGTGAACTAGGTTGTTCCTGTTCCTTATTGCCTGCGCAAGGCGGCGCCGGACAGTGGGAGAGCTGAGCTGAGAAGCGAAGATTAGCGGTGCTAGGCATGCAATCTTTCGCCCCTTGTTACTACTACCGGTGCTCCTCGGACTTCTGCCTCACTACCACGCCGGTTTAAATCCTTCTGGTATGGTGTGTGCTGTTCCCCTGATCGGATATAAGCCGTGGCTTGCAAGTCAGTTTGGCTAGGCCTGCAAGAGAGACAACTAACGAAAACGGGGAACAGAACTGGGAAACGGTATCTCCCCGCCGGCCGCCCATGAAAAATAAAGTAACAGACACTGGCATGGCGGCAATAAAGGAGCGGAAGAGAGACGTCAGCAGAAGAAAAAAAAAAGAAAAAAAGAAAAAAAGAAAAAGAAAAAAAGAACACACAACTGGCTAGACGAACATGAGGAGACTCGTGAGGGAAAAAAGAAAGGCTGTAGCACGGAGACGAGAGAACACGAAGGCAACAAGGCGTGTGATATCACTCACTTCGTTCTGTTTTTCTCATCTGCGGACTGTATGTAGTACTGTTCGCCTCCTCGTCCTCAGGGCTGTATCTTGGACGTCGACTCTGCAGGCATTCGCATCCTGCCCCCGTGCCGAATTCCGAGCATGTTGCCGCTCTTCATTTCCCGCAGCCGATTTGCCGGGCGTCGGGAAGGGGGGCGGAGAGATGCATGATCCCAGTCCACCTGCCCTCGCTTCCTCATCGCATGGGACTGCCTCCCGTACTGACACATCCGCAGATAACCAGATCTTGGCTCGCAGTGCAGTTCAGCATGCAGAGGAATCAAAGCCAGTTGCATTCACGCCAGTACACTACATAGAGCAGTCGTGTTAGGACTCTAAGCGGGCTGGTGATCCTCTTGGCAGAGAGCACCAGATATAATACGAGCGGGACACTACCACGACAGAAACACTGAGGAAGATTTTATCTCCCAAGAGGGGCAAATCAGTGTTGTTGAAAAAAAAAAAGCCGTTATCCCCGGATATAGCACGCTCTGGGTCTTAGACCCATGAGATAAATGACGTAGGCTTCTTGTGTGTGTGTGTCTCTCTGCTCTCAGCTTGGCCCAACAAACCACCTGCTCCTTGTGGCTTGTTTTCTTCTTCTCTCGTCTTCCCTGGTCGTCCAAGTGGATCGTTGGCCTGGATCCCTTATTTCCTTATTTCCTAGCCTTTGGTCTGATTCCTCTTCGTGTTTTTCTATTCTTCTCTTCTTGGCTGTTGCCAGAGAGCGCAGCTTCATCGGTGAGGCGCTCGAGTCTGGCCGAAGTCGCTACACCTCGCTACGGTAGCCCCCTTGTTCTTCTCGTACCTAAGTGCGACCTTTTTTTTCTTTCTCTGGGCGCCGTCGGAAAGGAACGCGCGCGCACACGTACCACGGATCGTGTGTCCGCGCATTCCTCACCCCAGTTGTCTGCCGTCGCGGGTCTTGATCCCCCTCCCCCCCGGCCTCGCGCGTCGGCACCTGGCATCCGGCATCTCCACCTCGCGCAGGATTTTTCTTCCGGTGCTCTCGTGTGAACTACTGCCTGATCCGGCGTTCGTGTTTTTATATCGCTGGCGTCCCAGTCGGGCGGACACGCTACGTACGTCGTGGGTTTTCCCAAGTTCTCCTGCTCCACCTTAAATCATAGTCCTCGTTCGAGGCTGGACCAGCGGAGTTTTGCACAGGGAGCCACTAACCTGCAAGGCTCGTGTTTCGATCCCGAGTCGCGTGTTGAACTGCCAGTGGCTAGATTGGCGCTCTCGATGGAGGTCGGAGAGAGGGAAAGACGCCGACTTTAATCAACCCTAACCCTACCACCACCGCAGTTATCACCAAGTTGGCTTTCTGACGCAATGGTTCTAAATGTCGTTCAACCGAGAATCCCGCGTCCATTGTGACGGTTCAGAATCGCCTGCTTCATCTAAGCTTACTAGTCGGACGGCAATATATCTAGTTTCGCCTCTTCTACCTAATCGCGCATAGCAATTCATTCCCGTACGTCGCCGGGCTGACCTTTCATGAAGGCTTGTGACCTGGATATCGAATAGTGTGAGGTATCTAATCTCAGTCAGTGGAGAGAGCTTTGGGAATACACAAACATTTTCTCGCAGAGAGCTGAGCCAGGCACAGATGTTTGTCCCTCCTTCGGTCCCCCACTCTATCACATCATATTCTGACCCAAGCTGTGTGCCCAAAGTAATCCATCCCTCCCCCTGAAACCAGTCCTGGCCACCCCCTCAAACAACGCATACACACGATTCATGCAGACTGGACAAAGCACGCTCCAACAGCGCTTTTGAAAGGGGGCCGGTTATCAAAGGTTAAAAAAATAAATATAAATATAAATATAAAAAAAGCCTACACCTGCACCTTTGGTTACCGACCAGCCGGGTCTGTCACAGCCCAGGTGCAGTTGCCCTCAGTATGGAGGGTGTCTGCCTTGGTGCAACTCTGTGTAATCGCGAGGGCGACTGTGATATGTGTGTTGCTGCTTGGGACGGGACGATGGAAAGGGGGTCCGTCCTCGACAGACAACAATGCGAGTATGTTCAAATACCCCGTCGTGTTCACGAGTGTTTTCACTCTTTGGAAGTCAGAGGGCCAGTTCTCATGTCCTCTCCAATTTTGTTGTCCTTCATCTGGGTTTCCCATAAAATCAACCTCTTTCATGTCCGACGATGGCGCTGACACGAAGAATCCTGTCCATTTCGACAGCCCTATGGGGTGTTTTCGGTCTCTCTGTAGGTCAAGCGGCACAAGAAGTTGTCACTGAAGCCAAGGCTTGCGCCGCAGGATGCTCGTAAGTTATCCGAATATATCTTGGGCGAAGATGTATCCTGGCAGTGTCTAAGTGGTCGCCGTCCCCGGGGCCCGGGATAGCCGGATCTCCTGCTCCATCGGCCCCGCGACTGTGTCTTAGCTCCAAGACCGGCCTCGGCGGATACGGCCACGAATTCTGTGGGCCCGGGAACTGCGCTGCCACGTGTGACGAGAGACCGGAGAGTGACCCGGGAACATCTGGGCCTCGGTATGCTCCTACGGAGCCGTGTGAAACGGTGGGTGCTGCTCAAATTCGGTGTGTATAGCCCAACCAGTCCATTGTAGGTAGGAATATGCGCATGAGCACACACTACACGTTAGCAAGGCTTGAAACTCTCGGTAGTATATATAGACAGTATGTATAAATGAAAGATATAGAAGATATATATATGAGAAAGGGAGAACAGAAGAAGAATTCGTTCACGAAAAGCCGAAAAAAAGAGAAAACGATAAGAAAAAAATGAATATAAAAAAGAGTATAAAAAAAGAATGATCCGCTCAACCCCCGTCCACAGACAAACCGACGTAAGAGAAAGAAAAAAGAAGCTGTCTCCAGTCCAGTGGTTGTCATCAATGCCATCAGGTTTCTCTCTCTCTCTCTCTGGGTCTCCGTTACCCCGTTTCTATATCTTCCACCACCTCATACTCACTCCCTCTCGCATGTCTAATACCACAGGGCCCCGGGAGAATATCCACCTCACAAGCACATGTTGTTCATTGGGTTTTTTTTTCGTTTTTTGTTTCGTTGTAGATGCTGCTTAGAACGGGTTGTTTGTCCGTCCGTTCGTCACAGCAGCACGGCGCTTGTAGGTCTCGGCATGCATGATGCGCTCGTAGGTTCCGAATCCGTAGGCAGCCAGGCCGAGGACGAGCCAGATGGAGGTGATGATCAGGCCGACGGGGAAGATCATGATCTGCACGCCGGGGAGGACAAAGGCCACGGTGCCGTTGGCGAGCTGGTTGACGACTTCGTCGACGGCCCACTGGGCAACGGCGAAGTCGGACATGACCACCTCGCGCGAGAACACGCCGGTGACAAACACGGCCTCGTTGGACGACACGTTGGTGTTGACGGTCTGGCCGGTCGAGTTGACGCCCGACAGCGTCAGCGTCGGCATGACCAGGGCCTCGAGCTGGGCCATGGTCATGGCCGGTGTCATGCGGTCGGGGAAGATCTGGCCGACGAAGAGGTACTGCTGGAGCAGCTGCGGCGTGCCGGACGGCTGGGTCTGGCGGCGCACCTTGGCCGCCGCAGCCGCAGCCGGGGCCGCGGTGGCGGCAGCGCCGGCCGCGGCGGACGTGGTGCTGGCGCCGGTGACAAAGTTGCGGCTGGCCGAGGTCAGCTGCGACACCTCGGCGCCGGTGTAGCGCAGCAGCACCTTGATGTTCTCGGGGCGGATGGACGAGAAGGCGCCGCTGGGCTCGCTGACCTTGTAGACGCGCAGATCGGCCTGGAACACGCCGGACGACGTGTCGAGGCTGGGCAGGTTGTAGCAGATGCACGTGCCGGACGGGTTGGTGGCGAACTGCAGCTGGGCGAGCGCCGACTGGCAGGCGGCCTCGGTGTCGGCGTCCCACGCGGTCATGTTGAGCGTGCCGTCGGGGTTGAGCGTCACGTCGGACGAGAACTGCGGCAGGCCGGTGGCCGGCGTGTCGATGGCTTGTCGTCGGCCGAGCCCCATGTAGCCCGAGGCGGCGGAGATGTCGTCGTAGCGGCGGCCCATCACGTCGGCGGCCATCACATACACGGCGCCGTTCGAGAACGACGCGGCCGGGCTGTGGGCAGCCACGCCGAGGGCGAGCACGGCCGAAGCCAACACGGGATGGGACAGCATTGTGGTTGTCGGGTTGTTTCGTGAGTTGGGCTCGATTGGAAAAAGCAGCAAATTGAAAAAGCAGCAACACACAAAAGGAGAAGTCGAGTGTCGAGATTCTCTCCAGTTCCGAGATATCGGAGGGGTATAAAATAAAGCAGAAAAAAGAAGAAGAAGAAGAAAAAAGACCGCTCGCGAAAACGGGTTCTAAGAGCGGCGGGTTGGTGATAGAAGATTATAGCCACAAAAGGTTGATACAGGAAGAAGTCAAAGTCCGCCGGCGGGTTTATATTTTAGATTTCGAGCAGGAAGAGAGAGCAAGAAATCGGATCTGGGATAATCGGTCGCTCAGCGAAACGTCGAGAGGCAAAAAAAGAACGAGTGATGCGCAAAAAAGGAGCGTGAGTGACACAAACGAAGTCGAGATTTGGAGATTTGCGGGTGGGTTTGTCGTCGAGACCGAAGAAGTGTTATGCGTGCCAGAGAAAAGAAAAGAAGAAGAAGAAGAAAAGGAGGGGCCTGCCCGTGAGAGGGAGGAAGACCAGGAAGTTCAGTTCCTCACCGGTAAGATTCTCGACAAAGGATGGGTTTGGTGATAGGGCGTGGGGGAAGAGAGAGGAGGGAACGGGGAGGGGGGGAAAGGAGGAAAGAAAAGTGAAGCCAGACAGACAGGAGAAGAAATGAGGGAAAAGGCCAGGAACGAGAAAAGCTGAGACAGCCTGCAGAAAGACGGAGCCAATGGTCTTCTTGCTGGCTTGGTGAAGGGTCCCGGCGCTGTGGGGGGTGGATCAAGGATCTCACGGAGTGGACAAGGGCCCAGGGGAGGAGAGACAGGGCCTGGAGGAGCCTGGTTGTTTGGCTACTGGGCTCGAATGGGTGTTCTGTAACAGGATATCTGTGACAGAGAGTGTGTCTGTACGAATGTCTGGAGTGTAAGTACAGTACAGTAGTCTCGGAGAAGGAGGAGTGTGTTCGTGATGTGTAAGTGGCTTCATGAAGTGGCTGTCTCTCGCTCGCTCCCTCCTCGTCATCCACACGGAGATGGTGGCTGGCGATAAGACCATATGTGACAGTATACAGTATATAGTGGCCTCAACACTGGTGCACGAGGATCGCTTCATCACTCCTAGAGCCTCAACACCGACGGCCCAGACGCCGTCACCATCGCCGGCTCTCCTCCGGGCGGGTCCGGCATGTGGATGGAATGGCCCGATGTTCACAGACAGCCAGACAGCCACCCACAAGCAGCCAGACCACCGCCACGTTTCAAGCCTGCTGGCCCACCATTGTTTCTCCGGTCGATTGCAGCAGGGAATCTCAGCCGAGCCCATGGCAGAGATATCTTCACCATGGCACAGAGAGTCCGCTGGTTCCGTAGAGCATACTGCACAGACGACAGCTGCTGGCAGGTAATCCCCCGATGCCATCCAAATGCCGACACACTGCAAGTAACGTAGCCTCTCACTGCTTCAGCACCCAAAAGAACCCTCCTGGACCTGCATGTTCTCCCGCCGATCATATCTGGGTCTCTCTTCCCGCCAGCCATACATAACCTTCTCGCGTATGCTGAGGGCACCGGTAAACCAGCGACGCAGCATTGTGCGATCGTCAAGCCATCGTGTTACAGAACTCTCTGCTGGTGGACCTTATAGGTGCGAGAACTAACACGCTGCTGTAGCCATGCGAGATGCTAAGCTGGCTGTAGCTCAGGCCGTGTGTTTAATATTGCGCCTCCTTCACACTGATGATGGCTTAACCATCACTTTGGCTTTAACTTAAGCCTCTGGCTGTACTGTATACTGCTTTACGACTCTGCATGATAGATGGTGACAGTAACATCCACAGTTCGTCTTCCCCCCCCCTTACAAGCCATCTTCTCGTCCCCTGTCGAGTAGATGCCTGTCCATGATCCGTATCGTCGGCATCATGGCTCCACTCATTTCTTCCTTTTTCTTCGGGTTGTGAGATTAGCTGGCTCCTTACCGATACCCGCTGCACACTTACGGAGTGTCCTGGTCACAGTACTGGACAGTACAGTACTGTACAGTGGTCCTCCAGTTGTGCAGTCACACAGTAACTCACTGACTGGCCATTCGTCATCCCAAACTCTGCTCTGCTGGGCCACCACCAGCCAGTTTCACGATGCTCTCCCGTCCCTGACGCGGTTACGTATGTGCTGCGTGTCTCGCGCGGGTGGGCGTCGTCGTCGTGTCTCCCGGCGCGTGTCTGGTTTGTTCGGGATGAGGGCGGCAGAGAAGCCGTCTGCCGTCGTCCAGGGTTTTGCTTTCGCTCCCCGTCGGTGAGAACTTGGCCCCGTCACCAGCAATCGTCCACCGTTTCCTCCCCGCCACTCTATCTCTCCGCTCACAGACCGGAACCCGTCGATCTCTCACCGAACATCGCCAAAAGTCCAGACCGCGAGAGAGAGAGAGAGAGAGAGAGAGAGAGAGCCAGACCGTCATAGACCGTAGACCGCCGTCGAACCATCGTGACCGATTGAAGAAGAAGAAACAGAGAGGCCAGAACGAAGACACACGGAGTCCCAGCTTCAGAAGTCTGTGGACAGGGGAGCCGGGCCTGGCTAATTTTGCTACGACCAGGCACATGAAACATCACAGCGTCGCAGAAATCGCCAGCTTCTTTTGTTCTCTGCTTTTCTCTTTTCTTTTTTTTCCCCCTCCTCTCTGCCCCCCCAGCGGCTGTACCTTGCCTGAGTTTGCGCCTAGCCAGGTACCGCTTCCAGCGCATGGATATCCGTTGTCCTCCCCCCAGTTGCGCGTTCAACAGGCTTTGCAAGAATAGCCGATCGTGATCTCCGCGTGTTGTTTCTTCTTCTGGCATCATAGCTTTTTGGTTTATTTTATCTTTTCTGGCCTTTGCTCTCCGTCGACCTCTTTGTAAAAACTCCTTTGCGCTTTCTTACCCTCCCTACCAAACGATCTTCGTCCCGAGAGTCGGTGAGGAGCGGGCGGGTGGTCTGGTTGGTCTCTTCCCAGCGAGCGCTTCCGGGAGAGAGAGGAGAGAGAGTGTGTGTGATCTCTGACTCCCTTGCCCGCTGCGCCGGTTTTGGCTGGTCTCGGCGTTTAGTGCTGGTCTTCCGTTTTCCCGACTTTGTATGTCTGTTAAAAAAGCCTGTCGTTGGTTTCAAGACGGCATGAATCACAGAAAAGGCTTGAACAGTTATCTGTATAATGGTTTTTACTCCATGTCTCTCTATTACTATGTAACTAGAGCATCCGATCCGTCGCCGCCATCGTGTTTGTAAATGTCTTCACGAAACCTAATGCGACATCACCCCGCAGCTTAAGGCCTCCTCACGATAATTTCCGTGTTTAGGGTTGTGATATCCCTAAGGGTTAGGGTTGGTTGTCTTACAACATGGAATACTTTCTCACGCCAGAACATCCTCACCAAGAGCATAGTTTGATCTCATAAACACCTCGTTAGCATTATGTTTCCCTTCAAGCACTGGCTCACAACACTACTGTTCGGCAACCCCTCTCTCAGTTTCCAAGCCAGGTTCGATACCCCATGATACAAAACAAGAAGCGATATTGGTATGAATGTAACAAAACTCCCTCAAGACTAATGATCTCATGTTTCTCTATACCAATAAAAACAACTACGATAGCTTCGATATACCCAAACTATGTAGACCAACCCGTCCAACTTGTTCAACCCCCCTCACATCAACTTCGCCCGCTCGCCCGCCCCAATCTTGGCCTCATCGCTCTGCGCCACCAACGCCACGGCAACCGTCTTGATGGTCTGCACAATCTTCGCCTGCCGCGCCTTGGCCCACATGGCGGCCTCGGAGAAGAGCACGTACAGTCCCGTGAAGAACCAGAACGTGCAGATGACGCCGAGCCCGCCGACCAGGCGCGCATCGACAACACTGGCCTCGATGATCCGCCGCACCGCCGCGTTGACGCGCGCCGCATGCGCCAGCGCCGCGACAACAACCGCCGGCGGGGCGGGCGCGGCCAGGGCCGCCTGCGCAAGCTCGGCCTGCCGCTCGGCGATGGTGTCGGCCATGCGCCACGCCACCGTGTTGTTGACCTTATCCCAACTGGCGTTGCACGCCTGCTCGCGGCACGCCACGCGCATGGTGTCCCGCAGGCCGTTACTGCTAGTCAGCTCGAGCACGCGGTCGACGAAGCCGCCGAGGTCGGCCGGCGGCACCAGGTAGCCCGTGGAGCCGTGCTGCACGGTGTCGCTGGGCCCGCCCTCGTCGCGCGCCACCACCGGCACGCCGCTGGCCATCGACTCCAGCACCACCAGCCCGAACGTCTCCGTCACCGAGCAGTGCAGGAACACGTCGGCCGTGGCGTACACCGTGGCCAGGTCCTCGCCGGTCTTGAAGCCCGCGAACACCACCTTGCCCATGCTAACCAGCGGCTCGAACATGTTCTGGATGTCCCGCTCGACCTCCGGGTTCCGGTTGCCGCCGACGATGTGCAGCGTAAAGTCCAGGCCGCGCGCGTGGAGCTCCTTGGCCACCAGCGCCAGGAAATCGAATCCCTTCTCGCCGGCTAACCGGGACACACAGATGAACACAATCTGTCCGTTGGGGGCCAGCTTCTTTCTTAGGCCTTCGCTGGCCATGTCGGGACGGAACAGCTCGGTATTCACGCCTCGTCTTAACACTTCCATTTTCTCTGGTTGCACACCCTGCTTCTCTAGATACCGGCGCACAAATGTCGAGGGGTAGAACACCGTCTTGACAGACTTATGCTTGAAGAGATAGCTTTGCACAGTGCCGAACGTATACACGGCCACGTGGTTCAGCGGTGTTGGGAACAGGATGGAGCAGTACCCGGCAAGATCAGTCTGGAAGTTGCAGATCACCGGCACCTGGTTTTCCACGGCCTGTTGACGCAGCTGCAGCATGACCTGGAAGCCGAGGGAAGCCGGCGACGCAAGGTAGATTAGGTCCGGAGGGCTATCAGCACCGAAAGTGCGCGAGAAGAGCGCCGACACCCGCACCGGGTACACGATCGACAACTCCGGGTTGAACGGCACCGGGTATCCGTGGATACGCACCTCCAACTGCTCGCCACCGGGGGTGGCAGCAGCGGCGAAGGTGTTGTGGCTTGTCCGCGGGGCCACCACGGCGACCAGAGCTCCGTGGGCGCGGAGATGGTTGACCAGCATCAACGTGGTGCGGCTGACGCCGTTGACCGGGCCGAACGACTCGGTACACAGCAGAATGCGCTTGCCCTTGAGCGAGTCGGGGAAGACCGACAGGTCATGTTGGGGGTACCTCCGGTTTTCGGCGGTCATTGTGATGATGATGAGGGGGGGGGGGCTCTGACGGGAAGAATGGAGCAGAAGGAGAAAGAAAAACGGGTTTAGGGAAACAGTGCAACGTGATTAAACGAATCAAGCCTTTGGAGGGGGTATGACTTTCTGGGATTAAGAAACATATAAAACAAGAACTTGAACTTCTTGGAACGTGATGTGAACGGTGGAAACTGTGACGATTCTAGGTTTTAGGCAGAAAAAGAGGGTGATGATATGAAGAGGCTAGCTGGTGTCGACTAGAGATACTTTGATTCCTCGTGAGCCGAGGAGCGTGATCAGTGTCTGCCCTACTCAGATGAAGCAAGCAATCAGAGGACACCGGAGGAGAATGCGCGAGAACGACGGCGGGAAAGGCGAGTGTGCGGCTACAAACATAAAATAGACGTAGCTGGTGTAGGGTTTGTAGTGGTGGCTACAGCGAACCCACAAGATCAACGAAGGAAAAATAAATACAAAATACTAAGATTTCCTAGGCTATGATCTATCAGTTCCACGCACGCTGTAATTCGATGAACGGTGGGTAGCAAAGGAAGCAGACCCTGGAATATGGCCGGCTGCGAGACCCCGGCTCGGCTCCCCCGCCTTGACAGAGAGGGGAACGAAGGAAGACAAAGAGAGAGTAGGGACTTACGGTCAGAGGTGTGGATGGGCTTATTTCGGCGATGGGGATATGGATGTAGTGATGCGGACAATCTTTGTGGGAAAAGTGCTGGACTATATAGAGTCTTGAGGTGAGTGAAGCGCTTCACAAGTGAAGATATGCATCATGCACCCTTTACGACAGACGGACCTTTACGGCTGTTTCGTGTGGCACCTGGCAAGGGCAACACGAGAACATGTCAGCAGCTGGCACTGCTTACAGATCCAGCCATGGAGGGGAACCCGAGGAAAGAGACACGATAGGCACAAGAGAGGAAGGTGCAGGGAGGGAGGGGGAGGAGGCAAATGTGAGCATCAGCAGCAGTGTTAGAGTGGGAGCGAGAAAGTGTGAAATGTGAACTGTGGGCAAGCATTTTGCGTCAGCTTGGCTGGGCTGTGGGCATGAGAGGAAGTGTAAGGACACAGTGAGAGTCAAATGCAGGCCAACTTCAACAGCGAGGAGGTCTGCGACGGTGATGAGCCGGGGGTGTAATGTGAGTGGATGAATGGAGATGCTAAGACAGACTTATCACTCCAACCAATAGATAAGCTGCGATAAAGTTGCGGCCGAGATTCTGGCCAATAGAATGTGGGCGATAACAAGCTGGCCCTTATCAACAGATTGCTTGGTGTGGGGGTTTCCTCTGTTCTCTCTCCTCTTCTTTTCCCTCTCCTCTTCTTTTCCCTCTCTCTCTCTCTCTCTGTCTCTCTCTCGCCCCATGCCTGCATCTTCCTCCTTCCATATACTTTAATGCTGGCACTATTCACTCCGCCTATCCATCGCTCAGATCATGCTGTTCAATAGCACATGCAGTCCTCTTTTCCTCAAATGCGTCGGTACAGGCGCAGATCGCTGCATACATCACACCCCCCGGTTGGCTTCCACCGGTTCCCCGCTAAGCAAGGTACAAGACGAGAGAGAAGAAAAAACAAAGGACCAGCGCGGCCAACGGGCGAATGACAGAGCCAGAATCGATCACACGGCTTGACAGCCTGCCAATCGATAAGGCTTAAGACATTCCTGTCTGTACGCTTCCCCCTCCTCTCTCTTCGCTTTCCACCCCCCCGGTCCTGTGCAATGCAACCTCATCGCTCGTTTGTACAGTGACTTTGGATAAACTACTGACTGCTCTTGGGAGCAGAGACGGGATCTGTACCATGCTGGTGCTATTCCCACTGTGGGGGGAAAGCATAGGAAAGGCGCCCCGAAAAACTAAATAACCAGACGGCAGCGGTTTCTAGCCTCCTTCTTCGCCCCCGCTCAGACTTGGAGCTCTGCGAATGGGCTTGCATATAGCGACCCTCGTGGAGAGCGTGGTTGGTCCTTGAGGAACGGCTCTTTTGTGGCAACTCGAGATTTTTTTTTTTGGCGCGTGTCCGCGATACTGACAGACAGACACACACACACACACACACCCGAAAACACGGCGGCGGACCCAACGAAACACATAGCGTTTGTTGTTCTCGTCCCTTCGCCCTCGACCGAAGGCCACCAGGAATCGCTAGCAATGAGCCGGTGAGAGATTCAACTGCCTCTAGGCCGCGGCTCTCCCTGTCTTCGTCCTGCTATTTCCAGCTGGGCCAAGCAGAGACCAAACACCGCACCGCACAAAGAACTGTCTCTGCCGGCCTATATTCGTTATCCTCCACCCGGATCCACGATAAAGGCGACCTCAACGTCCAGACCCTGGGGGAGATCCCATTTTTTTCCCTGCCTTCCCCTCTATCCTTGTGACCTTACAAACTTCTGACCCTATCAACACGTCCAGATCTACCATGCGGTCCTGCAAACCACCACATTCCACCCAGATATGGCTAACTTAATTCTTTGATTTTGCAAGTATCTGCATTTTGTTGACCCGTCTCCCGGGCATGTGCCTGGTCTTGCCGGAACCAAAGCAACGACCAGAGAAAAGAAAAGATCGACCGTAATAGCCGGTGACGGCATCCTTTGCCCAGAGAGGCTCTTATTGGCCTGTGGCATGTAACACGTTGAGACGAGAAACTCGTCTCCTGGGTTTTGTTAACGAGCGGCGTCGGAAATGGTGTATGGCCCTTTTGAATGAGTGTGTGATGGACCGATAGAGACATGAAACCCCGGGTGGAGTGGACTCGGCAACCATCATCCAGCACTCCTTTCTTCCTCTTTCCGCTGTGTTCTCACGAACAGAAATGACCAGATGACGTCCAAGAACGCATCCAGCTTCTATGCACAGCCGGGTCTAGACACACAGACATGTGAATGACGAAATGTCAGTCTTCGACAAGAGGCTTGATGCGTCTGCTGCCTCGTTTGCTC
This sequence comes from Knoxdaviesia proteae, assembly GCA_001510565.1. NCBI lineage: Eukaryota > Fungi > Ascomycota > Sordariomycetes > Microascales > Gondwanamycetaceae > Knoxdaviesia > Knoxdaviesia proteae. The sequence goes on from LNGL01000056.1 coordinate 133,536, forward strand.
TCCTCCCTACATATACCATATGTATACCAACGAAGTATCAGATGTGTGGGTGGGTGGGGGACGTAAATCTGTGATACCCAGATATAGAGGTTGATGTACAGATACATGGCTCGATTCCGTCGAAGGACCAAAGTGACAATTCTGGCCAGGGAAACAAAACCGTGGCTGTACTCATCGATGACATCAACCCGGGCAATGGAGGGGGGAACGGCGGAAGCATTATCTTGCTTCTTTATCGGGATGATTTACTTATCTTTGTACCGGTACATCATGCGCCGTTGATAGACAAGCCATCCGAGCTGTCTCAATTCAGGGTAGCTTCCTTCCAGTTTTCCCAATAACTGCACATGGGCACGCACGCACATGCTCGCTCTCCGGACTGTTATTTCTGGCTTCTCCGCTCCTGCTGCTTGTTCGTATGCACTGTTTGTACGGTGTCGGTCGTTCTTTCCTGTCGCTTTCGACTTTGTGCGCCTTCCTCCTCTCTATCTCTCCGTCTCCGTCTCTTGCCGTGCTCCTTCCTCCTCTCCGTTTCTCTCCTTCCTCCCTCACGCCCCCCCCCCCCTTGGCTCCTCTTTCCCTTCTTGCTCTCGAGTCCTCGTTCCTTCCTCCTGTCCAGCCTTCCTTCCTGCACTCCCCTTCTCGCTTCCCAGATCTTTCTCCTTTCTTATCTTAGCTGTCGGGGGAAATGGAAGGAGCAAACAATCCCACCTGTCCCCCCCTCCTTCCCATCCACTCCCACGCTGAATCAAAGTCACGTCTTGTGCCATCTTTCCTTCTCGGTGGCCCACCTTGATTTCTCTTCTTCCATCTTACTCTTCCTTTTCTCGCTCTTGATTTTTTATCTTCCTTTCTCCTCTTCTCGTGACCTCGTGATTCTTCACTTTGAAAGTCAACGCGACTCAAGTTCACGCTCCAGCTCAGAACGCACCTGCAGCTGAACATCTTGTATATACTCGTTTTATGGAGACATTGAAGCTTCCTGCATTTCCCATTTTAACCACCTCAACAGATACATGCGCCGCTACATTCCCCGTGTCAATTCCTCTTATCTAAATCAGCTTTGCTCTCGCCGGTTTGCGCCGTTAAATCCACCCTCTATTTCCTTTGTATAGAGCTCCCTATCATGGATGCGCCGCAGCTACAGGACCCGGAGCTGACAATGGCTCCGGTCCCCATGTCACTGCTGGACTCCGATGATAGCACCCATCTGCTCGATGCGTCCACTGCTCCCACAACCCCCGATGGAAGCCTATCATTTAGCCCCGTGCTCAAGGCGCTGCGCAGTGCTGAGATTGACGACGAGGAGTCTCTCAACTTCCTGTCTTCAAAGCCTCGCGGCAGCGTCAACCGCTCGCTGTCGTCAGCTCTGGCAACCGCGCGGATACCAACCCTTCGCGTTGAGAACATCTGCTGTGTTGGTGCAGGATACGTTGGTAAGCTCATATACGCAATTCTCAAGCTGTTACGTGGCCACGGGAGCAACGACAGCGTTTCCACCCTCAATAAGGTCCCGAGCTGACTTTTCTCTTCGCTTTCCAGGTGGCCCAACTGCCTCGGTGATCGCCTTCCACAATCCTCATATCCGCGTCACCGTTGTTGATCGGGACGTTGGTCGCATTAGACGCTGGAACTCTAGACACCCGCCCATCTACGAACCAGGTCTGAGTGACATTGTCCGTGTGGCACGCGATGGATCGCGGGAGTTTGTGTTTCTTAACGAGCCCACCGGTTCGGGACTCTCTGACGATCTCACCGATGTCTCGACATCGTCCTCAGAGTGCGGCAGCCAGTGCGACCGCGCCGGAGGCTGGGTCCGCGTTTCCGAGAGACCGGCCAACCTGGTGTTCACCACCGAGGTGTCTAAATCTATTTCCGAGGCTGATGTCATTCTCATTGCTGTTAACACCCCTACTAAGATGCGTGGCCAAGGTGCGGGCAGTGCCACCGACATGACCTCTTTCGAGGCCGTGACCGCCGAGGTCTCGCGTCACGCGAAGCCCGGTGCTATCATTGTTGAGAAATCCACAGTGCCCTGCCGAACGGCTCAGCTCGTGAAGGAGACTGTGAGTTTATGACTGATAACCCTGTCTCTTCTGTGGTTGGTCGTGACCGCTGTCTAGTTTCGTGCCTTTTCTAACCTTCAAATCTCTCTTCACCTTTTTTTTTTTTTTGGCAGATGGCTGTTCACCGTCCTGGTGTCCACTTCGAGATTCTGTCAAATCCCGAGTTCCTTGCCGCCGGAACTGCCGTCAACGATCTTCTCTTCCCCGACCGCGTCCTTATTGGCTCTTCCACTACGCCCAACGGTCATCGCGCAGCTGAGGCTCTGGCTTCGGTCTATGCCGCTTGGGTGCCGCGATCGAAGATTGTCACCACCAATGTGTGGTCCTCGGAGCTTGCCAAGCTGGTCGCCAACTCCATGCTGGCCCAACGCATCAGCAGCATCAACTCGATCAGTGCCATTTGTGAGATGACTGGAGCCGATGTTGGCGAGGTGGCCAAATCTATCGGACTGGACCCTCGTATCGGCGACAAGTTTCTCCGCGCCGGAATTGGTTTCGGAGGCAGCTGCTTCAAGAAGGATATCCTCTCGCTAGTTTACCTGGCCGAGTCGATGGGACTGGAGGAAGTGGGCGAGTACTGGCGACAGGTCGTCAAGATGAACGAATACCAGCGCAACCGATTCTGCAACCGAGTTATCAAGTGTCTCAACAACACTCTTCGCGGAAAGAAGCTGACACTGCTCGGGTATGCCTTCAAGAAGAACACCTCCGATACTCGTGAGGCCCCCGCCCTAGAGATCATCCGAACTCTCCTAGAGGAGGGCCCCGCAGAGATTGCTATCTACGATCCGTGCTGCAATCCGTTTGTCGTCCGTGAGGAGCTCCGACAGCTCCTCGGAAACAGTGACGTGTTGAAGGAGAACGGAGGGCCTCTGGTTGTGTGTGATGATGCTTATGAGGCGTGCCACAACAGTGACGCGGTGCTCATTGCCACCGAGTTTGACGAATTCCGAACATCGGCCCCCCAGACCCCCGAGGCTCGGCCGGTGGCGGGATCGGGTCTTCAACATCACACCCACAACCATCGAAGCCTTCTTTTCAACGTCCCGAAGACGGAGCGCGACCCCCGGCCGTTTGAAGGTCTCGAAGTGACGCAGACCGAGATCCTCTCCCTCCACAAATACCTGTCGCGCAAGGCGGCTCTCGGCGCCGGAGCCAACATGGAGGACCCGCTTGAGAGACTGATAGCCGAGCCGGAGTGTGACGAGACATGTCCCGACTGCCGACTTGAAGGCCAAGCCAAGGCCGTTGCCACGGTGGTCGTCCCGACGGCGGCCACCGGAAGCGGCAGCGACCTCCGGCACAAGGAGCGTCTTGACTGGGCCAAGATTGCGTATCACATGAGAAAGCCGAAGTGGGTGTTTGACGGCCGTGGAGTGGTTGAACCGGCGGCGCTGGAGAGACTGGGAGTTCGGGTTGAGAGTGTGGGCAGACGGGGGCGGATGTAGATGGGAGTTTGGGGATTAATGCATGGTTTTCCTGAACTCATCCATCATTCCGGTCTGTTTTGCGATCCCTTCTCGTTTCTCTTTTCTGCCTTTTTCTTTTTTTTTTTTTCTTTTGGTGGTGTATCTCTCTATGTTGGCTGGATTTTTTGACATATCCTCCCCCATTCTTTCCTTGGTTTCCAGCATCATTCATTCACACACACACACCACATCATTCGCATGCATGGAGCTGATCCTTTAATCATCGAGGGTAGATCAAATTCCCTCTGTTTCTTTTCTCTTGTCGTGCACAGCAATAGCTGGATTTGCGGGAGTTTGCTTTTCTGTTTGATTGGGACGCACGTTTCCTCCGAAGTTCCCTTTCAGTGTCTATATAATTCCTAGGGAGGATCGGAATAGCTGCATCCGCGATTTCACGTGTTTCTTCTGCACTGCAGATACAATTTTTCTTGTCTTGTGTTTCTTTTTATCATGGTATAGCAGGATAGACGGCTGGAGCGGATTATTTGAGTTGAATTGACGATAATGTTGCATGATTCATTCTGGCCACTTAGACGGTGGCGGGAAATACTAGGGTTAGGGTTGGATACTGTGAGTCGCTGATGGGTTGTCGAAGGCAAGCTGGTGCGTGAGGTTACAATGAACTGTGCCTTAGGTGTATTGGTTCGCCAAACAATGGAAACACGACTGAAGGCGAACAGCCACATGCGAACATTCCAAACAAGACGCCTCGAGCCTCCCCTCAAAGGGTTTTTTTTTTTTTTTTTCATTTAGCCACCAAAGCAAAGCGCTGCAACGGTGGCGCCATAGCCGTTGACGGTGATTGGTATGTATGCGACAGCCAACATCCAAAGCGGACAGAGGGAGTTCGGGAAACACGACAAGATAAAAAAAATGGCTTCTCTCCCACACAACGGACTCAAGACCTCCGTGGGCTCTGGACTTGTGTTTGCAACAACTAAGAAAGCTGAGAGAGAAAGCCCGAGCGAAAATATACAACAGCGAGCTTGGTTGAAGATGGTGACGGCATTCTTTCTGCTCAGACCTCTTCTTTCTTCGGTGGGCACGGAACACGGGATGAAGAGAGAAGGGGGGGAGGGGGGAGAAGTTGAGACTGAGCACCACGGTATATCGGCGGAGACCAGAGTATAAGAGGTAGACAGTAATATACGGCAGGACGCGCAGGCAGAGATAGCGAACACGACCAAGGGAAACGACAAAGACCGTCCGTCGGTTCGTGACGACGTGAGGTACTACAGTGCGTGCATATGGAGACCATTCCGCAAGAGAGGCAGACAGACAGAGCAAGGGGGCATTGTTTAATAAAGAACGAGGAGGCCCCCCATTTTAAACATGAGACTCGCATGTTCCAGGATAAAAGCCCTTTTCCGCGGGCCTGACTTTCCCAGAAAAGTCCGACCATAAGCTGTGAACACAGAGAGAGAGAGTCAGAGATAGAAGAGAGGAACAGAGAGGATTCAGGGGTGGCGATTGAAGGCTTAGACACTGGGTGTTGTGATCTCCGCGTTTCAGCATGCTGGGGGCGGTGAGCAGGGGGGGCCCTTTGATGAATGAATGATTTCTTTTTCTTTTCTGGAGGACCACCGGGGGCCATGCAGCGAATTGACGAACTTGGCTGGGAAAGGAGAAGGAAAAAAAGCGACAGTATGTGGCTTTTTCTTGTGTCGCTAGACTGACCTGTAGGCTGCGTGCGGCTTTTCGGAGGCGGTCTCACGATCGTGTCCATCCTGTATGTGGCGGTGGTGGTGGTGGTGGTGGTGCGCGTGTAAGTGGGCTTGACTTGTGCACAAGCGGGACAGCCGGCAACGATTCGCTTGGTGCATGATTTCTTCATAAATGTGCGACTCGGGGGCCAAGACACGCACACAGTCACAAAAAGACACACACACACGCACACCTGAAATCCAGAACTGGTGGCAAGGGCTGCCTGAGACATCGACGACTCGACCAGACAGCCGTACGCCTCCAGTCGGGCGCGGCCATCTCCATGTTGATTCCACTCTCCCGTTTGCCATTGGATTCTCTCTTGGAAGGCGGGTTTTGGACATGTAGTGAGTAAACATGCAGAGGGACCTTGCCAGACCTTGTTTCATCCGGACTCCAGTGTAATATATCAGAGGAGAAGTCGCAGGATGCTCATGAGGCCAGAGAGCGGGAGAGGGAGAGAGGGGGAGAGGGGAGCAGTGGAAACGAGGAGTCGTAAGTAAGTTGGGTGTATTTCTCCCAGGATGGCCTCACCTGGTTTACGATGATACTGGAGACGGGCGCCCACAACCTGACCATGCAAGTCCAATCAAGGAAGATGGAGGGGAAGAGAGCTACAGTAGACTGGACGGAAAGAGTTGCAGGAAGGAAAAAGGACGGAAATTCTCCTTTTTGTTTCAATTTCAATTTTTGTATCTCCTTCATTTTTTAGCTATTTAATTCCACACCAATGCTCCATCCATCCAGGTGTCTAGACTCTGGCCGCGTGTTTCAGTGTTAGTGCTACATAAACCGTCCATATCAGAGTCGTTTGTGATTTCCAACAGCTACCTGAATGTGCTGTGTGGTGGCGCTTTCGTCCATGGCCACCTGAAAAGGAGGACAAAAAACAGAGAGTTCAGCCAGAGAGGTGTTTGTGAACGGTGATAATCCAGTCTCTGGGGGGACCCTGTCTGCGGTGAATGGATGCCTTCTTCGACCGAGACCTGTACTCACAGAGAAGATTAGATATCCCGATCATATTGCCTGCATGAATGTACTGTACTGCAGGAGTACGTGTATGTCTGTACTGTAGAATACTGTACTGCACAGGACAACATCCGACCGTCCCTTCTCACGGCTATAACGCCTGGACATATCCAAGAATAGCGCGAGAGGGAGCATGTCTTCCCTTCATTATCTTCTGACACCAAGCATAGACCCCGGAGCCCGGGACTGGACTAGGGATGACGGCATGAAGGTAGAGTCCGGCGACTTTGCTGCCATACAGAGACAATGTACCCAGTTGCAGTGGCCCGCACCCAGACGCGACTTGGTCGTCACCAGCTCCTTGCATCGCCCACCTTCAATCTCCTCAGCCTCCATGATCTGCCCAGACACTCTTCTACGTCTGTCTGTCTATCTGTCACTGCTGAAGAGTGTGCTCACAAGTATCTCTGCACGGTATTCCCCCCAAAAAATATTAAAAATATTACCCCCGTCGTTCACCCGATCCCCGATCTGCCCATTGATGGGCCTGATGATTGCCGTTCTCGTTCTCTTTCTCTTCCCTCCTCTCTTCTCCCCTCTTGACGATTTCTCTCCTTTCTCCCCTTCTATCCTCCCACCATCCCACGCCTCTCTCCCCCCCTCTCTTTCCTTCTCTCTTCTCTCTTCTCGCTTCTCATCTTCTTTCTTCGTTGTGGCCAGATCACCTACGATCTGCTTGGGTACTTCGGAATCCTGGTTGAAAATCCTTCCATCCTTTCCTCCTCTCTCACACTCTTTCCCTCCCACCCTCGTTTCTCTTTCTTTCTCTCTCTCTCTCTCTCTCTCTCTCTCTTTTGTTTTCTCTTTTATTCCTTCTTTTTTTCTTCTTCAGCTGCTTGCGGCACCACGGCGATTTGCTTCCCGTGAGTTTTCTTTCGTTTCTTGCTCTCTTCACCCCGCCTGCGATATCCGCCAAACATACAACCAAAACAAACCTCCAACACTCTCGACTGTCGCTCTTGTCTATCGTTCATTCCCCGTTCCCGTTTGTATTTCCTGTTGCTCGAAACCTGCGGTATACACCCGTGTTCGAGACTCGATTTTGCTCGCTACTATTCAGTCTCTACCTAAACTCCCAGCAACTCGAACACACCCGAACTGCGTGAACGAACGAACCCCGACTTTTATCTTTCGATTCTTTTTTCGGTTTGCTTGATCATTCGACTGGTACTGCGAGATCGACCGGACAACCTTTTCCCTAATTCTTTTCTTTCTTTCTTTCGTCAACCCTTTCGATTCTTGCATTCTCTTTTTGTTTATCCCCAAAGATCTGGGAATCTTTGGCGCGAGCCTCGGTCTGGAGACCGTCTCCCCGGCTCTCTTGTTTTCTATTTTTCTCTCCCTTCTCCATCCTTCCTCCGGCACATACACAATGAGGTCCTCAACATTATCGATATTATCCGTCCTGGCGAGCCTGTCGGGCATGGCCCAGGCCGCGTCGAAATTCGAGCTGCAGCCGATTCAAGTCCCCCTGAAGTGTGTGATGATGTGCGGGCCGATGGTCGAGTTGACGTCCAAATGCCGCGTGCCAACCACCAGCGACGAGCTGAAGAAACGGTCACTTGCCGCCCGGGAAGTCCACCACCCGCATCAACGACGCCAGATCCCCGCTGGCACCGGCCGAGTCTTCGTGACCAACGCCTTCGGCCTGGTCGTCGAAATCACCCCCACGCCCACTGCCGCGGCCTCCGCCTCCGCCTCCGCCACCGCCGGCCCCAGCATCTTCATTCCCAATCGTGTTACCATCACCCTGACCGTCACCCGCGAGGCTCCGCAAGCAACAATCCCGGCTCTGGCTGATGCTGGCGGTGGTAGCGACAGCCCGATCATGACCCCGACCATCTCGCTGCCACCGGCCATGGACACATCCATGCCGCTTGCTGTTGGCAATGCCGCCCAGACCATGGACGGCCCCGTGCTGGGCGTGGGCACCGGCGCCAACGACGACGAGCCCACCGACGACGACTTCTCCGGCCCACCGGCTGCTGTGGGAGCCGGAAACCCCGCCACCAGCACATCGTCGGCCGTGGCCAACGCGGCCGCCGACTACAGCACCAAGAAGCAGACCGACACCGACGCCGCGGTGGAAGCTGCCGAGGCCCAGTGCATCTGCAACAACACCAGCTTCGATGTGGCCACGATTGCCCCGTTGTGCGGGAGCTGCATTGCCCAGGGCGGCTGGTGGTCGGCCATGGACGAGGTGGTTGCCGCCTGCAGCTTTGCGCCCCTCGCCTACTCGCGCGCCAACGACAAGCTGACCACCAACGTGGTGGTGAAGGCGTCGACGCCCAAGGTTGTCGGCGTCAATGCTGGTGTGTCGTTGCAAGGCTCGCGTGCTGCGCTGGTTGCTGGCTTCCTCGTGGTGCTTGGATCTCTGGTATAGAGCTATCCTCTTTCCCTGTGTCCGGATCTGCTAACGAGCTTCATCGTACACTCTGGGAGTATGTAACCCGACGTCTCAGCCCTCTTCTTCTTCTTCCTCTTTTCGCTGCCGTTTTCGATGCGTATATTTATCTCCAATAGATATACCCAGCACGGATTTGCACACGCCATCTCGACCCGCACACGTCTCTTCTGCACACTTAACTTTCCGCTCTCTTCTCCGCCTTTGCACATGACTTCACACTCATCCTTTTCTTTCCTTTGTAACACCTCACCCGATATGTTTCCACACACACCACTTCCTCTCCTTTCCCCGACCTCGAATTCATTACTAGCCATATTTGTCTTCCTTTTGCATTTATCACACGAGAGAAGGCCTTTGTCTCAGCTGAACTGAACAGACCATTCCATGTCTTGCAGATTATGTCCTTGATCTTTCTATACGCCGGGTTTTGCTATTGTTTTTTTTTTCCTGTCTGTTTTTATTTTCCTGCTTACTCGTGCTTGTCATTCCTCCGCTTGGAGAGAAAAAGCGTTCATAGGGCGCAGATGGCGGTTGGAGGGAGCATCTTGGAGCCTCGGTGGGAGACAATCTATATTCCTGGATTTAGGGAGGGGGGTTCTAGGGTTAAAGTGCTGCTGGTTTGTTGTGTCTGTAGAAACGAGACGTTCAAATACAAGACTAAGCTATGATTCCCCGCAAAGAAAAAAAAAGAAGACTGCTTGTGTTTGTGTTTGTTGTCTGTGCAGTAAATCGTGTAATATCCCGAGCTCAACATCTCCTCGGGAGTTGGCCGGGGATGCACGGGCAAGACAAAACGGGCCTTCGGGCCGACACAGACGGCAAGGCCGGTGGGCGAGACCCGCTTTCGGCGGCGGATGGTCACGTGGTCTCGGCTAAACGCAGGGTTGTGTGGCATATGACCCCTGTGTGGGCGATATGTCACTGTTTTACCCGGCTTTGGCCGTGTCTTGCCGTGGTATGTCACCGTTTTGTCTTTTTCAACTTTGGAAGCAGCTGACGTAAGAGTCGCTCTCTGGGAAGGTGAAACCCAGTGCTCGTCTCGGCCTTCACCTTTTTTGTCTCTGGTTCCCTTGCAGTCGGATTCTTCGTCTTCTTCTTTTATCTCCTCCCATTCCGTGTTTCTGAGAGGGAAACAAACACTTTGTGTCCTCATTCTAGAACCATTTGCTTCTTGTTTCTCCTGTGCTTCTTCACATCTTTTTACTTCGGCTCAACGAGTATATAAGGGCCGATTCCACAACATCCAACGAATGCTGGACAACCCCAACTCTGTGCTTCAGCATCGAATCGTTCCACACACGACAACTCTTCTTTCCAATCACCAGTGTTGCTTGGCTACACACACAACTCTATATATATATTACCCAACATACACCCCACCATGGCGTTCGCCCACGCTCCCCAACTGCGGCCCGAGGCGGCATCGGCCTACGTCCCGTCGTCGCCCGAACTCTCGCCGACCGACTCGCAGTCTGCGGCGGGCGCGGCCAGCACCGCCGCAACAACCGGCACCAACAACAGCCGCAAGCCCCGCTCGAAGCGCGTGACGGCCGAACACACGCTGGAGCGCGTGCGCAACAACCAGCGCCGCCACCGCGCGCGCCGCCGCGAGTACATGACGTCGATGGAGGACCGGCTGGGCGCTGCCGAGGCGGCGCTGGAGCAGGCGCGGGCGGAGGTGGCGGCGCTGCGGGCCGAGATGCTGGCCTGTGGGCACCATGGCAAGTCGCCGCTGCTGATGGCGCCGTCGGCGACCTTGGTCCTGCAACAGCAGCAGCAGCAGCAGCAGCAGCGCCAGCAGTGCGAGTACGAGGTCCTGAAGGACGAGGCGCTGTCGGTGGGCGTGCGGTCGACTCCCTCCCCGGACATGCAGGCGGCTATGGCGGGCGACTCGCCGCCGTATGCGGACTTGACTGGGGCTATGGGCGGTGTGTTCGATATCAGCCTGGTGCAGCCCGACGTGGCGATGCCGGACGAGGCCGACGACGTCGAGGAACTGCCGTACCACGGCGGGCCGCAGAGCCCCGGCCAGCGGCTCTTCCAGACGCAGATCAGCATGCCGATCCCCATGAATATGCCGTTCGCATTCGCCCCGCCGCCCGGTGGAGTCCCGCCATCGCTCTTCGCCGACCCGTCGGCCTTCGCGATGCCGGCCCCGACCATGGCCAGCCCCGCGCACGCAGCATCCCGGCCCACGCGCGCGTGCTGCATCTCCGCGATCAAACTCACCGCCATGCCCATGCCGTTCCCCGGGCTGCCGACGCCCGACGCCACGCCCGCGCCGTCGCCGTGCTGCATCACCGCCGACGAGGCCGGCGTGCCGGGCGACGCCGGCGGCAGCGCGGCGGGGCGCGCCGGCTCCGCCCACCACCCGGGCTCGGCGGCGTCGTGCGTGCTCGGCGCGCGCTGCTGCTCCGACGACCTGCTCCCGCTCGGCACGTCGGGCCTGCGGCCGGCCTCCACCAGCGACGCCGAGCTCGAGTGCCTGATCAGCAGCGACGCCATGCCGCCGCTGCTGCCTGCCGACCTGCTCGAGTCGGCCCTGCAGGAGATGAACGGCCTGCTGCCCGGGTCCGCCGCCGGCTCTGCCGCCAACAACTCTGGCGCGGGAAGTGCGTTCAGCGAGGAGTCGACCACGCCGTGCGCCGAGGCCGTCATGCTCATCACGCAGCAGAACTTCAAGGGCGTCAGCACGCAGGTGATCGAGCGCTGGCTGTGGGAGGGGTTTCGGCGGGCGCGGCGGGCCGGCGAGGGCTGTCGCGTGCAGAATAGTCTGCTGTTTAGTCTTTTGGCGTTTATCAGCGATGTGTGATTTCCTCTGTTCCTGTAATTTCGTCTTGCGTCTTGGGTACTCTGGTAATGATATGTGGTGGCCGATATAGTTTTCCGGATATATTCAATCCAGGGTTAAACCCTAGCACACGCAACCCCAACCCTAACCATTACTCCTGTTTGTTTTTCTCTTATCCTGTGCATCTCAACTTCACACGGCATCTAAACTCCGTGGTATGAACCTTGGATTTCCCCGAACTCTCTCACCAGTATGCTCTCTCTCTCTCATATTCACCAGGTGGCGCTGCAGGAGAAACACATCCATTCCTTTTTTTCTTTTTCTTTTCTGCCTCAGGGTCTGTTCGCCCCCCCTTGTAACGGTCAGAGGTGGACAAACGCCGTCTGAAACAGCAACATGGAGACGGGCCCTCAGACCAGGGGGGCGGTTTGTCGTTTCTTGTGTCCGATTCTTCTGGACCAGGTCAGCATGCATGTACTCAGGGTCAGCTCTGGACCTGGGGCCTCTCTTCTGGGGACGTTGATTGGTATCCGTGCAGTGTGTTCTGTTGGAGTATCTCAGGCTTCATGGCCAGAGAGAGATATGAGGAGCGTGTCTTTACGGACTGCGTCCTCTGCGTCTTGCTAGGTGTGTCTCGCCGCTTTGCATAGTTGCGGCGGCTTCATGCGGGTGCACAATCTGGCACAGCCAGGCTATATAGCAGCAGTCGTAAGACGGAGCTGCAGCATCCAAGAGGTTGTTCGGCCACTGGCCAGCCCGGAGACGCATTGCACGCTATAACAGCCGCATGCTGTGAGAGACATATATCCCGATCTTCCCGGCCCACTTTGCCCTGTGTTTGATCGCATCTGGGCGCCCGAAGACACCGCTGTAGCCACAGGAGCGGTACGCGGATGGGAAGAAGACGTAACCTGGTGTCGAGAGGACATCTGACGTCTGATAGTGTAGCCGGGAGAACATGCGGCACCTCCGTCCACAAGTGTTCTGTCCCCTGTTTGGCCTGGGAAGCTTTGACTGGTTCGTCTGTGATCTCGCCGAGTCAACGTGGGCTTGAAGCCTTCCTGTGTTTCCTCTTTATGTTAAGCTTGATGTTTCTTCTTCCTCTCTTCTCATCTTCTTCACTCCCTCTCACACACAACACACCACACCCTCTCTTTTTCCATTTTCGATTCTTCGTGTATCTTGGGCTCCTGGGAATCTAAGGTCACCGTGCTTTTTATCTAATCGCAGGCAGGATATCCTACCATGCCGATTTTCTTTCTTTGATGTGTTGATCACAACCAGTTCTGGGGACGCCGAACGATACCATACAACTCACATTCACTGATACACTATCACACACAGCCTCACACATTCATTCGCAAGATTCACATCTCATCACCACGTCACGCACTTCCTGATTTTTCTATCTCATATTTCCTTATCCCATTAACCGCCCGCACCAAAGTCCACCATGGAAGTCGCTTCTCTCGTCGCGTCGATGAGCGACACGCTGGCCGCGATGCAGACGACGCTGGCCACGCTCACCACCAGCGACCACAACGCCCGGCTCGAAGCCCTGGAGACCCGGCGCGACGCCGCCCTCGCAAGCCTGCGGGCGGCCTTTGAGCGGGACGCCGACACCGCGGGCGAGGCCCGCCGCCGCGACCGCGCCGCGCTGGAAGAGCAGCGCCGCATCGAAGACGCCGAGCGCGAGGCGCGCCGCCGCCGCGAGGACGCCGACATTGCGGCGGCGCTGGCTGCCGAGGACGCTGCGCGCGCCGCCCGGCTGCACGCGGACTGCGACGGCGTCGAGGACGAGGTTGACGAGCTCATGACCGCCGTCGAGGCCGAGGCGCAGGCGGCCGTCGAGGCCGGCAAGCTGAGGCTGGCCGAGCTTGAGCACAGGCGCAAGGAGCTCAATCGCTTGCTTGACGACCAGCTCAAGCTCACGCTGCCGGCTTTGCCGACTCGCCCCCGGTCGATGTCGAACAAACGCAAGCAACAGTTGAAGACCGAACCGCCAGCTCAGCCCACGAAGGCACCCGCAAGCGATGAAGCCATGGCATCTCTTGCTCAGTACGACCAGACACTGTACCCTCTCAACGGCGCAACTTCAGTGTCCTCCCCGGCTCAGGCCATCACCAGTGAGTTGTGACCCATTACGCACCGTCAACCCTAGCCCTAAGATCCCTACCCACCACATCTCGCTCGCTCTGTTCTCTATAAACGGCCCAGTTTTGATAACATTGCCTGCCTGCGCCATCTTTTTCTGCTTTCCCCGTTATGAAAGGCTACTAAACCAGGTTCCCGTGTGTCCCGCAGCCGAGGTACAGCCGGCGGATGATCGCAGCGGCGGCGAGGTGCGGGCCATGTTGACGGTGATCCCCGAGGAGCCGGAGGAGGCCGGAGCCGAAGACGTCGAGACGGAGGCGGAAGATATACAACTAGACGAGAAGATTGTGTTGATGACGACAGAACCAACAGCTGCAACAGCTGCAGATGAGCTGGTGGAGGCGCCACCAGTGCCCGAGCAAGAAGAACCAGAGAGAACCCAGCAACCCCAGACAGAAGAGCCCGATGATGTCCAGATTAGAATGGTGGACAACGAGATGGTCCGCAGAGTGGACGACGTATCGGCGCTGACGCTGGTCAGTGCCGGCCTGGCGCAACCCTCGCCGCCGGAAAGCGACCACGGGAGCTCTCCCCAAGCCACCAGCCCGCACCAGCAAACCGAGACGGCAGCAGGCCCAGACTCTGCCAAACAACCCGCGCAGCAACTCCCGTCGACTCCGCCATCCAGCGGGCCGACGACCCCCGCCCAGCCCACCACCACTACCACCACCACGCGCGGCCGCTCGCCGACCCCCAGCGCCGCCAGCATAGCCTCCACACCACCGCAGCCTGCGAGCTCCAGCCGCAACAGCACCGCCAGCTCGTCGCCGCCGACCGCCCGCCAGGTGGCGCGGCTCTCCATCTCCCTGCCGGCGGTGATAAAGGGCGGAATGATGGTCGAGCCCGACCAGAGCTCTGCGCACACCCCGTCCCGGCTGCTTGAGCGGCGCGCGGCGGCGCGCGAAGCCCGCGAGGCGAAGGATGCGGCGGCCGCCGCAGTATCGGCGCCGCTGTTCTCGCGGGGCCTGGCGGCAGTGGCGGCGCTCAAGGCGCTCGCGGCGCGGGCGAACACGCCGCCTGTTGAATCCGACACGGGGGAGCAGGTGCCGGTGCAGAGCGAAAGAATCGGAGAAGTCGAGGAGACCGGGGCGGTTGAGACCGCTGATGTCAGGCCGTCGCCGCACGCTGTGAGCAACCGCCACAGCGTCGACTGGTCGATCCCAATCCACCACGCCGAGGTCGAGCTGAAGTCGGTCGATCTGACCGACATGCAGGAGATGACCGAGCTCGACATGGCGCCCAGCCCGCTCCCGGAGCCGGAGCCGGAGCTGGAGTCGCCCGGCAAAGAGTCCGATGTATCCCCGTCCGACCGGGTTTTCACCAGCGCCGCGCCAGCCGAGCCCCCCGAGCAGCCCTCCTCAGCCGCCCCCATCACCACCGAGCCCGAAACCTGGGCGGCAATCACCACGACAGCCCCCGAGCAGACCGCATCCCCCCGGCTCGGGTCGCCGTTCCAGGCCACAGCCCCGTCCCCCGCGCACGACCAGCCCGCCTCTCCGCCGCTGCCGGTGCCTGCACTCGTCTACCCGGCACACCACGCAGTGTACGCGGCGCCGAGCCCCGCTCCCGCCCCCGCGCCAGCCGTCACCCCGGACCCGACGCGGTGGTCGTATGCCGTCGAGTCCTACGCGCCGGCCGTGATCAGCCCGTGGCGGCCGGACGTCGCCCACCATG